>OU343224.1:15043594-15140319 GCA_910596185.1 Chrysanthemum makinoi
TACATTTTTCCGTTTGATTTATCACGTTTTAGTTTATAATGGCGTGCCAAGTTCCGTAGTGTAATTTCCTTTTATGCTTCCTTTGCTCCGTTAGTTTAGATAACTTCGTTATTCCTTCTCTTATTCAAGATCCCGATATCGCGTGAGTTGGAAATTAAATTCAGCCACCGTTGGAGCGATCCTGATCTTTCGAACTCCTAACACGTTTGAGTTGCGTATACCTACACTTCTCTTCTATTGTTGGTTGATTGTTTTGGGGTTTCTTCACGGTTAGTCATTTCACAAGTGGCTGGCGTTGGCGTGATAACAATGGGTTTATTCATTGAAATCAAGTTTTGTCGTTTAGCATAGAACATAGCTCGGCTTTTCTTTTTGGATCGTCATTGAGTGGTCATGAGGGGCTGTTTTGTGCATTGGTGGCCTGCTTTCTTTTGTGGGTATGGTAAGTTGTTTTGATGTCGTATATCTTTGCATAGATGTGTATCACAGTCTGTTATAGTATGTTGCCTTTATTTGTATGTCTGTATGTGATATGTTGTTGTGATTAGTTATGTGGTTTTACCATGACGGAACAGAATATAGTAATAGAATAGTTATGTGATGCAAGTATTATGGCCTTTGATCAACGTGATAATACGAGATCATATATTTGAACTGTAAATTTATGGCCGTCGGAAGCGGTGTGGTTGATCATTGATTGGACTTTGACTTGTACACTGTATTTGTCCTCTTCGGCATGTTTGAGGATAGGTCACATTACCTAATTGTGAGATTTTAATTAGATATCTGTTACTTATAAGTTTTGTAACGTTTGGAATCGAAATTGTTATGATTTGTGTAAACTATGGATTGCTATGTTTGCTCAAATGTAATGTATCCATTGTACCCTTATTGGGTCCCTAGGATTTTACGTGAAGTGTTTGAGGAACATTAGATCCTTTTAGTTTGATTATCTGTGATTAGTAAGACCGTTAGGATTCGTTTTGTCTATGTATATGTTGGTTCTCATCATTAGAAATCCGTTTGTTCTAAGATAAGATTTGCGTTTGCTTTATTCTCCACGGAATTCTAAGGAATTTGATTTGTCTTGCGTCCTATTCCGCCTTGTTCAATTTGAGAGGGGCGAAAATTTTCTTTTTAGAGGGAGGTTGTAAAACCCTAAAAATATAAACACATAATAAGACTATTTTTTACCCTTGAGTCGAGAAATTTAAAATCACGTAAAATAAGTTTTTAATCATTTAACAGAAATTAAAACTAAACTACGAATAATTAAAACTTACTTGAATGTGTATACGTGATCGATTTTTATGCGACGAAGATTTAAGCGTCTCTTTAAAGTGTTGGGCGATTAGTTGGGCCTTGTCTTTGCGTTATTTGAAACAACTTGGCCGTTTGTTTTGTTCATTTGGATCAATGGGGCGAGAGCCAAGAGAGCCAAAGGCGTGGGTTTTGTTGTGTTGGTTGAAAGGCCGAGAGCCCAACCCTCAAACCACAAGCCGAAATTTTACTAGCTATAAATACAAAACATTTACTCTAATTTGGAACCCTAGTTTTGTTTGCCTCTTCTTTTCTTTTTTTCTTAAATTCGTGAACTCAAACTTGGTGTCAGAGACCTTGTGTTCATCAAAGCTAAGGTATAACAATGATCTTATCGTCTTGTTTTGATACGCCTATGTTAATATTTAATTGTATCATGTTGTTTTAGTCGAGCTTGTGTTTCTTCTTTTGTAGCGAACAAGTCACGAAACCAAACAACCACAAACATAATGACTTGAACCTTGTAATGTTAAGAGAACATGTATGTAATCATTATTATTTGAATCGAGTCTTGTGTATGTTCAGCCATAGTGAACCAAACCACATATATAAATGTTATCCAATAAATTGAAACCCTATTGGAATGGAACCCTAAGTGTAATTAATAAGTCTAAATATGTGCTTATATTGGTTTTAATAAACCCTAAAACTGGACAGCCTCATATATCGAACTTTGCAGGTCATAGATCGAATTTTATAAGTACAATAATCTGGGGTTTTGTTGGAAAAGTTTATTTTATGTCTTAGTTAAGTTTTCCAAGTGGTTTTGTGGTCGGTTGGAGTTGTCTAAGTCGTATTTTTTGAATTTTACAAAATCAGTGTCAAAGTGAAGAAAGGTCGGGGAATTTAGTTGTATTGTTTGATTTTCATTTTCAAACCATAAAAGTTGGGAGCTCTCCTTTTTCAGGAGTGATATTTGTGACATAAATGAATTTCTGGGAGTTCTGGAGATTTTTCCAAGGTGTCTAAACAGGTCCAATAAGCGTAAACTTTTAAGGTGTATTTTCTGATTACTTTCTGGACAGGTCTGGACTTGTGATTTTCCATAGGCCATTTAGCATGGAAATAGAACCCACCAATTTTTGTAGAGTCTTTTAACTCATATGGGAACCTCTGGGATTTTTCTTGATTTCATTTGAGCTAAGTAAGTATTTTATAAAAATCGTTAAAGTCTGGTCCGAATATGAGTTTAAGAAACTAAAAGATAAAATAAGATATCAGGTAACACACTTACAAATGCATAAGAAGCTTGTAAAATGAGAATATACTTATAACTCTAAGAATGTTAATGCGATGAATCCGTTATAACTTTAATGTTTTAAATAAGTTATTAAATAAATCATAATCCATGTAGATTCGTTGAGGTATGACGTTACATCTTTGTGATTCACTCTCGTGTTTGTTTTCCTCTCATTTGCTTTAAAGTCTGAATATTCGACCTTTTAGTAAGGTTCATATGATGATGTTTCTTTTCGTTAAACTTTCCTATTTTGCTTATTAGGATTCCTATGCCATTGCTATGACCCTATCGATTGTTTGATCTGTTAATTGTGTAAAATACCTGTTTTATTGAATCATGAAATATTTTTTTGAACTTGTGTTATGAAGACTTTGATATGCATATTTATTGAACCTCACTAAGTTTAATTATGAACTTCTATTATGAATGTATGATTTGTAGTGATAGGAACTTTTGACCTATGAATAGTTGAATATGAACTTTATGATATAGATTATCTGATATATTCTATTTGAACTTTGTGTTTGATTATGATCTGTTTCATTTATGAAAAATTGTTTGACCTAAGTTAGTTTGACACCCGAGCCAAATAGTAACTAGTCATGGGGGTTCCATGTGCGTGTCGATGCACACTGACATGACTCACAGAGGCGATGAGTGAAGTTACGTCCACTTATCTGTTTATTTGTTATGAGCTCAAGTTATATTATATGACCAATATATGTTTGTGGAGTATGGATGCATCCTAGATATCGATATGTTGTCCGATATGATTTGTCTAGGTGAATGATGATGTGGTATGCGTCTGCAATCTTCTTCAAAACTGGGAGCTAGCTATTTCGAATTATTTAAAGATTATTTTCTATATAGTTATGATGTTTTGATATGATATGTTTAGGGCTCTTGGTAGTTAACTAAATCTTTATCATTTATTTCTATGTTAAGTATTGATTATGATTGGTATGTTCAAGTGTTAATAATTACTTTAGGCTTATTATATATGTTATTATATGTGGTTATGCTTTTGTATGTTTATGGATTTGATACCTATATGCTAGGTTATGATTAATATGTTTAAATATGATTAATCTGTCATCGATGTCATGTTAGTTTATGAATTATGTGAATTAGTTGATCGTGAGATGAATGTGCTAGTGTGAAAGTGAGTATTATGTAAGTTTAGTATGTATAATTTGTTCAGTTAATTTTGTGAACTTTTCCTATCGTTAGTGTTTTTATACCTTATGTTTGACTGCCATATTTAAGTTACGCTTATGCTAATATTTGATCTGAAATGATTCAATTTATGATGCACAGTGCAGTTAACTTGATAATTGCTATGCTATGTCTTTTGCTTATTTAGTTATAATTTTTCCCTCTTGTGATTTCTATTTTGCCTATGTGACTGCCATGCTTAAACTCTGCGATGTTAGGATTTGATCGAGAGTTTGGCTTATTGATATCTGTTTTGATAATTGCTAATGGTTATGCTATGTTTTGTCTGGTCTATTTAATTATAGTTGTCTACTATGTTTTCTATTTGCTTGTGAGATTGCCATGATTTGGGTTGCTATTTCACTTTCTTTAATATTGAATTAAGTTTGTTAAGTGAAGGTTAATTAATTTGTTGAATGCCATGTTTATTTTCTAGAAAGTGTTAGTTTGCCTTAGACTTTTCGTTTGGTTTATATGTAATCTATTTCTTCTTGATATGTTAAATATGCGGTTATTTTTTGATGTGTTTGCGTTAGAGTCATCAATATGCTATGTGTTTGTCCTTGATTGCTAATTGTTGTTCGGATTTACATGCAATTGTGTTTATGAGAATCCTCAATGATTCATTATTCTCGTTCCGCTATGATTTTGTTATTAGTTTCTTTCGATTAATTATTTATGTTTTGTTTAGTTTTTGTTTTGCTATATACATTGTTTGGGCTGTAAGCTCGGCCGCATTTTCTTTCTGCGGCTTGGGTTTTAGGTATTTCAAGGTGAGCTTAAAGGGATAAATCACGGGTTGAGTAGATTTGAGAGCAAGATTTGACCATAGAGATCTTAGAATTATTTTGGTTATTAAGTCATTTATGTTTTCTTTTGAAAATTTAGTAAAGACTTTCGCTTTTGTATAGTACTTAAAGTTCTGATATGAAACTGTATTTGTGATATCTTTACCCTTGTCGGGTTGGGGTGTTACACTTGAACTCCCCTTCCCTCATTAGAACATTTTCATAAACTCCAATGGGATATTTGATTGACCGATCCGGCTAGGCTGAATACTCATTGGATTTGGTTTCGAACAGATATCGAGTTTGAGAAATAAAGGAATGAGGCATTAAGTTAATGCTTGCCCCAAAGATCATAGGGCATTTTCATAGTGAGTGTATAGAGCAAGGAATGGTGAAACTACCGGATCTTCTTTCTTCTTGGGTAGGCTTTTTGGATGATAGTTGAACATTCTTCTCCCAATGTTATGAACCCATCAAGCTTCTTAGATTGGGAGAAATCTTTTTGAAATATGTGCTATGTTTAGGGAGATGATAGAATACATCGAGAGTGGGATGTTAACGGCGGCCCTCTTTAAGTAAGACAACAACCTCTCATTGTCTTCTTGACCTTTTGGTTCTTTAAATCACGAGGGATAAGGAGTCGTGTGAGAGTTGAGCGTTGGGCGGGTTTTGGTGCTTGTGGAGAGAAGGTGCATTGAGGAGGTCGGGAGGGTTGGTGCTCCCTCCTATCCCAACTCAGGCTCATTGGTAGTGGGATCTTGGCAGGTATGGTGGATCCTTGGTGGTGGTTCGGTCGGTGGTAATAGCACAAGTTGGATCATGCTTGATTGGACAGGTTTAGCGTATTCTTTTGTGGAGTTATTGAACTGGTTTCCTAGATTGACAATGCTCTTGAATGAATCCTTCCGAGCCCTTTAAAAGCATCCCCTTTTCATGGAATTTGAGTTATTCTTCAAAGGCATCATGGATATTATGACCTCTTCCCCCTCATGTTTCCATTTTAGATTACCCCAAAAGAATGTAATCATTATTCTGATAAAATACAAGGAAGGAAGGGTCATCATAGATGTCATGGCTGGAAAGGAGAGCATCCGATCGTCGAGAGATAAGCTATAATTGATGCTTGGAGATACTCATTCACGGTCATTTGGCTCGTTCAATTATTGTCTTGGTGGACGCCTCCTTAATGCGGTCCCATCAACTATACCTTGCTGAGATTAGAAATTTTTTGCGGTCGAGAAGTCAATCCCTTTTTTGATCATCTTGGGGAGACATTGTCGTAAAAGATTTGAACAAGCAACCAAAGGTTGATACCATAGTGTGGGGCTTGTTGAATGAGATCTTTGATAAGAGTCCATGAGTTAGCGATAGATTCTCCATCTGTTTGTGGAAGTGAAATTTAGCCATCTGATGGTATGGTTCTCCGGGGAGGAAAGAACTTTTTGGTAAACTTGGTGGTGAGTTGTTCCCAAGTGAAGATGGACCTTGGAGGTAGCTTACATAGAGCCACTCTTTGGCCTTTTCTTGAAGAAAATGGAAAAACGGAGTCTAGATGTCTCCTTGGAATTGTCCTCTTTCGCGAGATTCTCACCCGACATCGTTATGTATAAGTTTTATGCAGCTTTGGACCGGAATCGTTATGATACGTGAGACTATGGTTATACATTTGCCCTAAATGGTAATGCGTCTCATGCACCCTTTGCAACTTCAATTTTCGAGGACGAAAATTTTCTTTTAGAGGGGAAGAGTTGTAAAACCCTAAAAATCGTAAACGCGTGAAAAGACTATTTTTCCCTCAAACTTAATATTTATTAAACACATAGAATATGTCAAGCTAATTAAAGGTAACTTTAACCTAACTTATGAATAATTGAAGAACAAAATGTACGAGATCGATTTTCACCTTACATTACACGTCTTCTTTAATGTGCATGGGCCATAAATTTTCAAGCACCCAACATCTTAAACAAAAGCCCACCTAATTTATAAATTGGAAATGGACTTGGCCCATGTTTTTCTCCCTTTGGCTCATCAAAATTAAAACTGTGTATCCCTCCCCTTCCTTATTTCATACGCTCAAAAAAATTAAAGCACACCTAAACCCTAGCCACCAAAAGTGACGGCAACCATGAAAATCTCTCCATATCTCATTCATTATTTATCACAAAACCCTAAACTCCCCTACACCAAAAGTTACGGCAAAAACACCCTCTCATCTCCATTTTCTATCAACAAGAGTGAAGTCCAAAGAAGGTGTGTACGTGTGGTATAAGGGTTGAATTCGTGTGTCGTATTGAAGGTTATTTGGCTTGGTACCATGGGTCTTTTGGCTGCTTGCTTTCGTGAGTCCTAGGGCACGCAAAAAGGGCTTAGTTGGTCACTTGTTACCCTTGTGTTATCCTACTTCTTACACGCTACAAAGGTATCACCATCTTGCTTTCGTCTAGTCCTTATTTACTGGAAATGGTGGGTGATATGTTTATCATGCACGCTTTTTTGAAACTTTAAAACATGCAATCTATTTAATGTTAAACAGGCATGGAATACCTAGCATTAAACCACATAAAATCATGAATCAAACATTTATATACATGTCGATCAAAGTGTATAAAAGCTGGTCCATAAATCTGTTTGTAAACACCCTCACGGCCTGATGGTTACATGCCTATTTATCCACGACAATATGGGTTTTAAACTTGTGTATTGAATAGGTATTAAATTGTGTCAAATGAGGTTAGGTTTAGGGCTTGTTTCAATGGTTTATGGGGCGCATTTTTCTGTTTTAGAGGATGAGGGTCTCGTCATAACTAGGGTTCACCCAAAGGAGTATATAACTTGTATTTAAACGTAGCTAAACGGTTAATAACGTATACGGTAATTGTAATATACATCTAGGGTTTGTTGGTTAATTGATTTGTTGTCGAATGGTTGTTTTAGGTTTATAATTTTCTCGACCATAATGTGTAACCTCATAAAAACTTGTACTAATTAAGTTAAAACGATCTATAATGTGAATTGAATGCGTAATCTAAAGCTAGGACTTGTAATATGACTTATGTAAAATTCAAGGGTAGAATTATCATTATTAAAACTAAAAGGTTTGATTTGTAAAGATAATGACTAAATGGGGTAAATTAGTAAAATGGGTAAAAATGGCATATTTACACTTAAGACCCTACACTTTGTAATAATTACACTTTAGACCCTAAACTTGTGTAATTTGGCATAAATGATCCTTAAAATATTATAACACTCATTTAAACTAATATGTCTTTTAAATGCATCATAAATGGCTAAACACGAAAACCTGCTAATTATGGAAACTTACTAAATATAGACCCTTTATGGAAAGTTACTGATATGGAAACACACTAAAATAGAAGTTACCTAAAATGGAAAGATTACTAAAATTGGAAACCTAATAAAAATGGAAAGCCGTCAAAAATGAGTAATCTGATTCTTAATAAGCGTTATCGAATTCATATAGGTTCCGGGCGGCGGGATTGATTTGTCTCGTGACTTTACTTTCTTGTTTGCTTGCTTGAGGATAAAGTGCAGGATATTATGACTTTCTACATAAAGGTTTCTCATGATCTCTATGCACTTTTGATCTCTTGCTATTTTAATGTTAGATATAAGTTTTCACATGCACATCAAACCATAACACAAAGTGGCATATGAAGTGGAATTCTAGAGAGAGAAGGAGGTTTGGGAACTTAGTGAGAGAAAGTGAAAGATATTATTATGAGCTCCAACTCTCCTTGGGAGGTAGAGTATTTATAGTCTTACATAAATACATACACAACTGGGCGTGGATCGAGGCATCTGATGGGTAAAGACCCGTCGATCCTCCGGTGTTACTTAACTAAATACTACTTAACACAAAAGAACTTGACTCTGAGCTTTCTAATGATTACATATACTTGAGGTGACCGACTCTTTAATACCTAGAATTTCTAATTCCTAACAATCTCCCCCTAAGGGAGGTCACCTCAATCATGTACTAAAATTACATTGAATACAAGCGGATATTACATTAACAATTGATCTTGCATTCTTGATGTAGCCTTGCTTGGCTTCGTAGTCATTGATTCCACTCATTGCATGTTTGGTTAATCAAGTGGAGGTCTTTTCTTGATCCATTGATAATAATGTTGAGCCGACTTTTGAGATCATCGGCTAATAGAAGATCTCTGATACATCCATTGTGGTGTAGGTATTATGTGATGTTGTGACTTTTGGACCGACATGCTCACATTATGTATCATGATATCTTCTCATCGAGTAAGCGGAAGCAGTTGATTCATGATATTGGCGGGTAGCGAGAAACATGGAGTGATAATATCAGAGTCATTGATGCACTAATCATGATTTCTTTTGAGATGAATGTGTTGGGTGAGCATCGGCTATGGATTGACAGCTTCATTACGTCATTAAACGTCGGGTGTGTACACCGCATAAAGTTAGAATAAAAGCACGAAAGTGTCTTTGATCACTTCGATGAATTGAAATTACCCACCCCGGTTCCCGTTGATCATTACAAATCTTGCTGTGATCAGTTATAATTAGAAGAATTTCCTTATGCAGTTTTGCTTGTTGCTCTGGTTGTTCTCAAACCGAGCGTCTCAAAGAGACAACAATTGAGTGAACCCGGAATTTATCCAGTGATTGATGAAAAGAGATTTGAAAAACAATCGTGTATTGCTCAATAGAAATTGTTTTTGCAATATAGCGAAGGTTTTAATGAAAATCAATTATCAATCATAAAACACCTTTTGATTTGAAAAATTAGTACCGCGGTCGACATGCTAATGAAAAGAGTTTTAAAGCACAAGGCCGGTTTTCAAAGGTATCCGTCAATCCATAACTTTGAACGGGATTGATTCAAAAGATTGAATCAGCCCCATTGTTTACGTTCGGTTGTCACATGGTTGATCTATATAATAGATCTCACATGCCCTACCGGGAGCTTTTGTTAGATGTTGGCTCGAAGGCTTTCCATCTTCGGTGAATATGTAAACACATCACTTTCGGATGTTACGGAATACCACAAGGATATTGCGTAGGACTCAAGATATAATCTCTCTTTCCACATTGTGTGAAGCAGGGAGTCTTCATTGAAAGTGTCCTAATGAGATTTATTGATGATCTCGTGGCTCTAGACTCAATTTGTGCATATTTGGATCCTATATGGAGACTAGGAGAGGTCTCCTCCTTCAATATCAACAATCTATAAGAGAAAGTCGATAGATAATGTCGGTTCCCGTGAGAATGAAACAAGTCCTTTTAAGAGGAACTTGAGTGGTTTGGAAAGTTGAAGTGCGGTCGCGTCCTTTGGTCCATGGCGTCTTGTCTTCAATACGATGTTACCATCAGTAGCATATGAATTGAACCGGTTTGCCTAAGGTTGAATAAATGGAGGGCTATTTTTTTCCCTTTACTTTTCTCATTCAATTCTTTAATTCTTCAACCCCTTGGTGCTTACGAGACTTCATAGCTAGAACCTTGTTGGGTTTATTCGATACTAGCTCGGTTCGTCGCACTCTTCCCATATCTCATTTTCTCCTTTTATCATCATACCTAAGAACTCTACACTAACTAGTGGATAGTCCACGTAGATCCCTCCGGTTCTGGCGGATCATGGGAACACATACCTAACCTTATCGTACTTATATCACCATACATAATGTAAAGTTGGTGGTCCTTTTGGTATTGTTCATCGCCATAGGAACCAATTAAAACCATTTGAAAATCAATCAGTACTTATGATATTTTATCAAAGCATTTTGTACCTGAATTTTTTTTGATATTTTTAGAAGAAGAACTCCTGTGATAAATCATTTTTGATAGTTTTCCACCGGAGGCAAGAGAAAGAATTAACTTCTTTGATTACCATTTTCTTAAAGATATCAACATCACTTCCCTAATCGAATCAAGTAGATAAAGCATTTTGGGGAAGGATAAGGTTTTCATGATTTTGCTCCCCCTCAATATGTGCCTCGAGATTTGAAAGAGTTTTGCACATACTAGGGGAACTTGCACCTTGAGATAAGTTATCACGTTTCAAATCATAGGTTTAAGATAGATGCTCCCCTCAACATGTGCATGGAAAATTTGAAATCGTTTGTCATGTGGGAGGGAGAGCTTGTACATCCTTATAAAACCATTTACCGAATTATCAGTTTAAATCAATTTAAATCACACATTCTCCCCCAATCACAATTATCAAATCATTTGAGATTTGTGATCTATGTAGAATTTAAATTGATTTTGAAAGCTTTTGAGGAGAATTGTGACTTGATTATGAAGCTTTTAGCGATAATGATCGGATTTAAAGACTTTAAACTCCATTGATAAAACATGCATGTATATCTTTTGAAAACAATTGAATGCCAAATAACTTTTAATTTAATTGAAATCATTCTCCCCCTCAATCAATGACATAGGTTGTTGATTGAGATATTGATATTTTGACAAATAAGTCAGGATGATTATCAAAAATAGAGTTTATTTTTCAAAGCATTTAGTTTTCGTGAGATAAATGTTTATAGAATCGAGCATGGAATTTGAAAACATGGATAAAGTATGGCTCTGTTCTTTCTTTAAAGCGGGTTCTTGCACGAAATGACAATAAACCATTGTTTCTCTTTCTCCCAAAAATAATTTTTTGATTTTTGATTTTTTTTGGAATTGAACAACATCTAAAGTCAGGTCATTTCTTTGAGACATGACAAAACCGTAGATATTATCAGACCAGAAAAGCATGACAAAATGACAATATTTTTGAATATTTTTGAATTTTTGATTTTTATGGATTTTGAAGAATTTTTATAATTTTATTTGATTTTTTGATTTTATAGTTTTGTATTTTGTTTTGAATAAGTATTTACAAGAGAGATAGATGAAGATAGACCTTTACTCCTCTTCTCGAAGGCGTTTGAGTGTTACGGTTGAAGGCTTTTCAAACCAAGACGTGGAAGAATAAACTCAAAGCGTTCTCTTGGAAGAGCTTTGGTGAAGATGTCGCTGATATTGACTCACAAAATAGAGTTCCACCACACTTTTTTCCACTTGTTCGATGAAATGATGTGAAATGTCGATATGCTTTGCTCTTGAGTGTTGAACATTGTTGCATGAGAGAGCAATAGCACTATTATCACAGATCTGGAGGGATTTTGTTGAATACAAAGCCATAGTTAGATAATTGAGATCTCATCCATAAGATTTGAGCACAAGATGATGGCTATGTATTCAGCCTCTGTAGAAGGAAATAAGTACTCATTTGCTTAAGAGACTCACAATTATCACGGCGGAGCACCTCGGATGTGCTTGGCGGGTATCTTGACAGCTGCATGATCGGCATCTGCGCAGGCGTTAGTGACATACGGTGTGTCCTTGGTACCAGACCCATATTGATGGTTCCTTGGAGATACGAAGACGTTTTCCTTCAAGGTGCTTTTAGTAGGCTTAGCACGGTATCTACACACATGCAAGCAGTGAGATGTCGGTCTACTAGCGATTGAGGTACATGGGGATCCAATCATACTACGATATTTTGTTTGGTCAATCATGATCACTGAGTGGTCCTCATCTAGTTTGGTTCGATCAATCATGGGGTGTCAGCAGGTCACTTGAATCAAATCCAAATTTCTTTAAAATCTCATTTGCATATTTAGATTGATTTATGAAAATGCCTCTGGGACTTTGAGAAATTTGTAATCCCAAGAAAAATGACATTTGTCCCATCATTGACATTTGAAACTTTGAACTCATTTCATTTGAAAAGCGATCACATTCCATTGGATTACCGAGGCAAAAAATAATATCATCAACATAAATTTGAACATGAGTTAAATGTTTGCACGACTTCTGGTGAACAATGTAGGATCAGCTACTCCTTTGCTAAATCAGGTTGATAGAAGAAACTTTGACAGTGTATCATACCATGCCCTTGGAGCTTGCTTTAAACCATAAAGAGCCTTCTGCGATAAGCGTGAGTAGGATGCTCTTGATTCACAAATCCTTGGGTTGGTGGCGTGAAGCGACTTCTTTAAGATCTCGTTCGAAATGCGTTTTCACATCCATCGATAGACTACCATGTTCTTACTAGCGGCATTAGCCAGAAGATTACGATTGCCTCGATTCGAGCAACTGGAGCAAAAGATTCTTCAAAGTCAATACCCTCCTCTTGGCGGTATCCTTTAGCACTAATCAGCCTTGTTCTTCAACACATCACCATGCTCATCAAGTTTCACTTTGAAGATCCATTGTAGAGCAATAATCATAGCACTGAATCAGGTGGTACTAACTCCCATACATCAAGTCGGTCAAACTCATGAATTTCTTCTTGCATGGCATTGAACCGATATCTTCATTCATGGCGGTTTAACATCTTTTGGTTCGATCTTAGATATACGAGAGTTGAAGAACACCATAAGGCATCGGTTGCAAGTTGTTTCCGGGTTGTCTAGGGGCAGAGAGGATTTCCAATGATGCATGTTGTCTAATGGATGATCGTGAGTCCATTTTCTGAGGTGTTCATGTGAGTTGTTGAGGGGGTAGGTAGGCTGAGTCGATGTCTCACGAAGAAGATGGTTCGATGATGATTCGAGGAGCAAATATGTTTTCAAATGGAGCATCTTGAGGAGTAGCAAAGGGATTAACTTCATCATTGATGCCAGAAACATTTCCATGATGTACATTTGAAGAATGATGATTTGTTGATGAGGAAGGATCGTGGCGGTGCTTCTTGACTTAAAGATATTGAGGCTAAAGGATTGACTTCATTCAATAATATGGCATCCTCTCTGTTGTAGGGATCAACACCTCATTAGTAATTGAATCATAAGTTCCATCAAACATAGGATAAAACAATTTCTTTAAATCATCTTCAGATGGAGGTACATATGGAGTTTCTTGAGAGAAGTTTGGAACAAGGGATGAACCAATGGGTATTTTGAAGTCTGGTCTGAGGCTGAGTGTCAGGAGCCATTTGACGTCGCTCATCAAGCGTAGCGTGAATGGTTTCCATGATATTTGGGTTCTTTTATTTATAGATTAGGTATCCCTTTTTGTTTGGTGCATATCCTACAAATACTCTCAATGTCTTTTAGCCCTAAGTTTCCCTAAGTCTTGACCCTCATTAGTTGGATAACACATGCACCAAACACGAAGGAAAGAGATTAGGTTTTCTGCTGTGGACAAGTTCATATGGTGTCTTTCCATGAGCGGTGTGAATCGAGAGCGATTTTGTGTGTAGCATCGGTGGCAATAGCTTCGACCGAGAGAAACATTGGAACTTTTGAGTAAATCGGCATTGTTCTGGCGGCTTCAAGAGTTGATTTAGTCTTTCAACTACACGTTACTGTTGAGGAGTTAGGTGGAACACTTCTTTGAGATGGTGATTCCAATGCCATAGAATTCACTAAGTTGTTTGTTAACAAACTTCGGTTCCATTAATCTGTCCAGGATAATTACGGCGGTTTTGTTAAGTCGAACTGCGGTTTGTTTGATAAGTTTGATGATGATATCAGGAGTTTCATCCTTTGTCCTTAAGAACTTGACCAGGTGAATCTAGAGTAATCATCAACTATAACTAACACATATTTCTTCCCAAAGATATTACACTCTCTGTTGGTCCACATAAATCCATATGAATTGTATGAAGAACTTACGTGACGAGTTAGTAGGTTTGGATTTATGGGCATACTTCTTGCTTTTCCCAATTGACATGCTGAACAAAGATGATCCTTTTCATACTTTAGTTGAGGTAAACCTACAACTAAGTCCTTTACGGAGATCATTGATGGTGCCGAAGTTCAAGTGATTGAGGCGTCGATGCCATAACCATGACTTTGTTTTTGAAGCCTTTGACAGCAAGCAAATTGGAAAAGACTTCATCATATCTTCTATAGAGATGGTGTAAAGATTTGAACCACGAGTTCCTTTTAACAGTTCCTTACCATTAAGATCTCTAACAAAGCAAGTATGTTTTAAAGAGGCTACTTCTAGATGAGAATCAATTCGTACGAAACGATTATGACCAAACCTTCCACATAATATACTCTAGAGATAACACTATCACCAACAACATAATCACCATAACCCTTAATTGCACGAAATGATCATTACAGAATCTGTCGATGAATTTGCTCCGCGAAGTTCATGAGCGCGACGGTCTCGGTCATATGCTTGGAGCGGCACGAGTCCGGTACCGCGAGCGATTTGAATGATGCGGTTGAACCTGATAAAGAAGAATGGATAGCGGATAATTGGGATCCCCATGCAAGAATGGGTTCCACTTGTTAATATGATGGTGGAACACCACATGAGCAGAAACATCCATATCGAGTAGAAGCAATGGAATCATTGGGAATAGATGCAATCTTTGGTTATGCGTATTTGACCTATTCAAAGTATGTTTACTTCTTAAGGGAATAGTTCTACCGGTAGGCATCCATTTTCTAGTGGGCATAATCTTAGCGGTTTGAGAACACAAGCAGATTATTCTTATGGCCAAAAGGTATCCAATAATAACCTATCTTTATAAAAGTTCTTCTGTGGGTTTCCTTTGTTTTTAAACAATCTTTGTTTTGCCTTTTTGCCTTATTTGCACGATTATTAGCATTAACAATTTTAGCGGGCATTTGGGCATTAGACAAAGCATTCACACCACATTCATGATTAGCCTTCAAGCGGACATCATTACAAGGTTTGCAAATAGTATCGAATTGAATTAATTAATTATGCGCTAAGGCTAATACTAGAATTAACACGATTTGTTTTATTCAACTCAAGCTTAAAGTTCCTAGATTGGTCTTCTACTCTCTTCAAATGCACATTCTTAGCTTGCAAGGTCCTATCATTCCTTGTATTGTCTTGAGACTTTGACACGCTTCGCTTTAAAGTCATTGATCTCTGTAGGGAATGGGAACATTAGTTGGTTGATCTAATTTTGCATTCCCGAACTTGATGTGCGGATCACGAGTACTAGAAGGCACATTAGTGTATACTTTAAAGGCGTGATTTGAGCTTTTGCGAGCACACTAAAGTTCACTAAAGTTCACTTTCTTAGCACTAACATATCACGGTCGAACTACTTGAAGCGCATTAGTGTTTCCTTTCTTAAGGCCGGGCATAGAGCGGATTTCTGCTTGGCACTAGGAATAGAACAAGGCATCACAACTTTGCCTTTTGCACCTAAGGTTAAGGATTTGGGACATGTGGCAATTACACATTCTAGCAACTCTTGAGATCGTTTGGCATGGAGGCAAGCAAACCTAATTTCACTATCAAGAGGTTTGTTAATGAAATCCTCTTCGACAATCTCAGGGAGACATTCTAGACTATCCTTAAGGTGAGCACAATATTCATGAAAAGCATGTTCATTATTCCTAAGATGAGGAGGAATATATTTAAGCATCACGTGTATTTGCGATCTAAGGGTGACTTTGAGACAACATTCTTATTGAAAACAAGTGGCGGTTTCCCATTTCCGACTTCCAGATTCTCAATTTCCTTTTGTGAAGGCGTTATTTTTTCGTTGATTTGGTCACGGGTGACTTTCATTGAATCATATAACTCTTTAAAATGTCGTTTAACTTTTTCATTTTCTTCTAGAAAACTCTCGTTTTCCTTTTGTAAGGCATCAACTAAGTTTTGAAGATGAAAAGTTTGAGAATTACGAGAATCTAAAGGAGGAGGATTTGGGCTTTGTCATATTGTTCGTTTGACCCTTTAATTGAGAGATTTGGGCTTTCAACTTCGTCGTGTTGCCGAGCTTGAACATTCATCACGTTTGTTAATTTAAAAAGCGCATCAAACTCTGGAACATCTGAGGATGTCTTGATATTTGAAGTTTTAACATTTTCTTTAAGATGTTGATATTTTAGTTGTAAATTAAAATGCTCAACTTCGAGTTTAGAAAAATGTTTAACCAAATTGTCGTGATCATCCGGTTCAATTTTCTCGTTTAGTTTAGAATTAGTTTTTTCAAGCTCAATGACACGATCATGGGAGACTTTCGGGGCCGAGATAGTTCATGAAATTTGGAAGCATTAATAGAACAATTTGAAGCGATGAAAAAAGATATCTTGAGCAACACATTCAGTAATAAGACTCTCATTTAAGGTATGCAAGTTCTTCCTCTCAATCTCATTATATTTTAGTGCAGCTCTCATAATCACTAACTTCAACTACCATTGCATCAAATTCCTTTTCCATTCCTTGATATCGGTTTCTATCCCCTTTTAAGACTCTCAAAGTGATCTTTGAAGTTTAAAGAAAGCATGACCTCGGTTAAATAACATTCTTTCATTTGCTCAAAACCCTTTCTCTCCTTCAGTTATACCATTGGGTGTGATCCTTTTCTTGCAAGTTTTCTCAAAATCAACAAATAGTTGAAATATAACATATTGGCTAATTAAGGTCTTGCTTTTAGTGGCAATTTTCCTAGGAACAAGATGCATTGGTGTATTAGGAGGATACACAGTCGCTCTAGGCATTTTCCTAGGGGTTTGTTTCAACAATATTTCGACTTTATTATCTAAATCCTTTTCGAGAACTTGTTGAGTCAACAATGTCGAGGCTTAAACATGTTCAAGGAAATCCAGTTTTCCTATTTGTAGTCATGGGGAGTGATAATTATTTTTTTCTCTTTGCATTTAGGATCATCTAATTTTTTGTTCATCCTTTCCTAGTGACTTCATCGATTTCTTATCTTCCTCGGTGCACTCAATAGCTAGGTTTTGTCTAGGTTTAAGAATCTCATTGCCATCATAGATCACACTTTGAAATTTCTTTTGCTATCTTTCCGGTACTTTCGGGGTTTATCTATAATGGGAACACTATGCTTATAAGCTTAGAACTCTATGTTTAGTGACCATGTGGCGGTCAGATGGTGTTTCCTTGTATGTACAACTTGTTTTCAAGTTTGTTTTTCAAAGTTTTTAGATTAGAAAAATCTCAGAGTTCCCATTCTTGCTTAAGCATTTCACATTTTCTTGAAGTTCTTGTTTTTGCTTATTTGTTTAGAAGTTTTTCTTGCAAGGAATTTAATTCTTGTTTCAATACTTCTTCTCTAAAATTACTTTTTCTAATGTTTATCGCCGGTCATCCATTTCACCTGCTCACGGTGGTCAACTCAAATTTGCTAGCGTTGTTCATAAATAGCAATACGTTCTTTATAGGCATTTAGTTAGATTACTGGAATCATCGGGGGCACATCGCGGTCATCAAAAACATAGTCATTGTTATTTGCGGAAGATGCATCACTTGGTACACCTTCACTTTCACTTTGTTTCACGTATTGATCATATGGGATAATATCGATATTACCCATATTTTCAACATTTGATTCAATAGTTTGATTGATTGTACTTTGTCCATGCATCTTTTGCACATCGGCATATCATTATAGTTTAATACCTCGAGATGAGTTTGTCTTGGGATGGGCCGACTAGTGGTGAAGAAGAGACCTTGGGAAACCATTGGAGAAATGCTAGCCATAAAATTGTGTATTTGCATTAGGTCCATCATCCATCAGTGGTATGCATCCAATCAATGACTTGAAAGGCATTCGATGATTGTGACCTATCTCTGAATAGTACGCTCATCCATCATGCATCATAGGTCTTGGCATTGCCCTCGGCTAGAAACAACAATTCCTCTTCATCAGCGGCACCATTGTCACGAGCTGCCGCAGCAGACATCTTATCTAAAGTAATCGATTGTGGGCGCTTTGGAGATGTGGGTTCCTTGCAATGTCCCCACCACCACGGTTATAACATTTGATTGGCTTAGCTTGACCTTGGTTACCATTCCTTCCTCGATTATGGTTGCCAACATAACCTCTACCGACTCCACCTCTTCCACGATCATCACATCTTTCTGAACTGGTTGCACCACGATCCTTCCATCTTTAGCGGTGGCTTGATTGTGTGGTTAGATCTTTGATTACGAGGTTGTTGTTGGTTTGTGGGAGAGAATTCATGTTTTGACTAATCAGAAGAGCTAGTTGATTAATGAAGTTACCACGTGTGCATCGGCCATCGACTTGTTTGAACATAGGATCAGGAATGAGTTTGTGATTACCATTACCCATGGGTATGACTTGTGATGCTTTGGTTGTGATTCCGATGTTTGAGTAGAAGGCGGTTGAGTCATTAGGCGAGCTTGTCTCTCCTGGTTGGTTTTGGTGATTGAGAATCAATTTTTCAAACATAGCATGTCTCTCATTCCGAAGGAGGAAGGCATAGAGTTGCTCATAGTTTGTATTCTTCAATCCTTTAGTAGCTTCAGCTTGAGTGGTGACAAACTTGTGCCATTAGGGATTCATGTTCACAAATTTTGAGTTGGTGAATGTTAGGCATAGTCATTCTGATGTTCCTCATGTCATTCACTAACTTATGAAATCTCACACAGTACTCATAGACACTCTCATCTGGTTTCATCTTGAAGTGTTCAAATTAGTCATAGAGTTGGGATTCTCTGTCTTCCATAGTTAATTACGAACCGAGAGAAGCATCTTAACATTATCCCAACTGCCTTTGCATGGTGTTATGATTGATCGGACTTGTAGATGTCTTTAGGAAGACCTTGAAGAACAATGTTTGAAGCCGATATCGCATGAATCTCTTTTCTCCTTATCATCAAGCATCATACATTTTGGGTGTCCATTCCGTAGCAGGTACCATCTTCATTGTATCAAGTATGTCTCTAGTCGTCTCAAATCGATATGGTCCTTCATCAATGGATTTGAGAATGTTGACACCATTTTCCTTTCCAAAGGCGGTCTCATCGATTAGTTGAGCCCAAAAGAATGTGAGTCGGTTCAATGACATGGGTGGATGAGTATCGATCCGGTACTTGAACATCCTCTGCAGCTTGATGGAGATGATAGTAGGAGCGTTGGTAGACATGTTAGCATAATCACGCGGGATTTTATAACTCTATGATTAAACCAGAAAATAGATTCTTTCACGGGATTTTACTAAATCAAGAGAGCCGTAAACAATCACCCGAAGTAGCGAATAATGCAATGAGTCGCTAACACTTAATTAATTACACCACTAAATTAGCTAGAGTCCAAATTAGCTAGACAAATGCAAATCGCTAAGTAAGTAACTTCGCTAAGCCTCGAAGTTAAGCTAGCAAAATTTTGGCGACAATTACGCTACTCAAGTTAGCTAAAGATACAAATTAAGCTAAAGAGCAACTCATTACCAGATCAAGTCGCTACCGTGAGTGAGAGTCCACTACTTAATGTGTAAATCGCTAGATCTAAATTCGCTAGGTCTAAAAGCGTAACTCTTCCTACAAATTTGTAAAAGCAAGTCGCTCTGAAGAAAGTAATCCGTGAGTTAAATTAGCTAGCAAGAAAAAAAACCACATAAACATCACTTTTCAATCCAAAAACAACCCAACCAAGATGATTCAAGCTTCCCAAATGAAAACCTAAACACTTGTGATGATTCTAAACATAAAGTACTAACAAAATCCAAACTTTAACACAAGAAATCAACCAAATGATGCAAAAACCACTAAACTTTTTCAAACTCAAAACCACCTAAAAACCACTAGAAATCCAAAGATGTGCAAGATATGATCTAACCATGGCTCTTGATACCAATTGTTAGATATAAGTTTTCACATACACATCAAACCATAACACAAATTAGGTATAGATGGAATTCTAAAGAGAGAAAGTTAGAGGTTTAGGGAACTTAGTGAGAGAAAGTGAAAGATATTATTATGAGCTCCAACTCTCTACCTTGGGAGGTGGAGAGTATTTATAGTCTTACATAAATCAGCCACACAGCGAGGTACGTGGATCGGGACATCTGATGGGTAAAGACCCGTCCGTCCTCCACGGTGTTACTTAACTAAATACTACTTAACACAAAAGAACTACGACTACGAGCTTTCTAACGATTACATATACTTGATGTGACCGACTCTTTAATACCTGGAATTTCTAATTCCTAACATTTAAATTAAACCTTTGATGTTGAACCTTTGATATGGACCTTTTGATTATGAACTTATGCTATGAACCTTTTATATTGAACCATTGTTATTGACCCCTCTGTTATTGAACCTCTATTATTGAACCTCATTACTTGAACACGATTGATTGGACTTTGACATTGGTATTTGCTATGAACCTTTGGATTGTGAACCATTGATATTAGACCTCTGATTATGAAGACTTATATATTGCTACACTTTGTACCTTTGTTTGACCCTTCGGATTGATACCCGAGCCAAATATTGTTATCATAGCCATGAAGGTAACATGGTCGTGTCATTGATACCGATGGCATGACTCGGTGTGGATGAGTGATGTTCACGTCCCGATATTATATTGATTATGCGGCGCTTGGATATATTGTATGGCCACTATTGTTTCGCGGGGGCGATATGGATGCATCCTAGATTTGTACTATCATTGTTATTGATTGATATATTACGGTGATGGTTGTGTGTGCAATACCCCCTCACGGTCACGGGCTAGCTTCTCATGTAGTTCTTTGAGGTCTCCTTCTGTGGTACGTTTCAGAATCGATTGGTTACTATTGATTCTTGAAGAACATTGCATTTCCCGTGCATGATATTGTATTGTTGGCTCGGGATAGATTTCGACAACCCTTACCTTTGTTGATATACCTATATGCATACTATCTTTTTCCCCAGCACGCCATATTACGTATTGATGCGTTACTCGGTACCATATGTGACATCTACTACCATGATATATATTCCATTTGCATTGATCGTCATATTCTTATTCCGTTACTTGAGACCATCATTCCATTCCGTCTTAGTTATTATATATGATTATTGAATTGATTATGATATACATGTTTTATGTGTCTATCGTTAGTATCCTTATCACCCATCGTTGACTGCCATGTTTACAATCTACATTATTTCTTGTTTGATTGGGTAAATGGTTCAACTTGTGTTGTCTAGCTTTAACTTGTTAGGTTGCCCTCCTATGTCCTTAATTCATTCAATTATAATGTTAATGTATTCCTACGTTGCGGTGTAGGTACCGTGTTTACTGTTGTTAGTACTTCCACTATTATGACCTTTGGTTATGTTATTAAGCGTGGGTTATTTGACTTGTTGATTGCCATGCTCTAATTAATTGCTTCAGCTTGCTTTTATCTCAGTTGGCTTATATGTATTGATTTCTTGATTTACTTGTATGTCATATATGTGAGTGAATATGGCGTCTGCTATGCTTGATTTGGTTTCGTTACTTGTATGTATGGTTTAATTATATGTGCTTATATATGACATCGATGCGTTGCTTGGCTCTGTTCTCCTTTGTTATCTGTTCTTGTGGATATTTGTTGTTATTGTGTTACCGAGGTTCCTCTTGACTCATTGTTCTTAATTCGTTTGTAACCTTGTTATGGTTCCTTGTTTAATTTTTCTCTAGTTACATTTGGCTTCCATTTTGTTATATCATTCCTTTGGGCTTTTTAAGCTCGGTAGCATTTCTTTTCTGCGGTAGGTTTTAGGTTGGAAGATGGACTTTGATGGGCTGAGAGTTGGATTATCTGAGTGGACCGACCCTAGTTACCTTATTATTTTGGGACTTATTTTTATGGGCTATTGTTTTGAGATTTCTTTCTATTTTAGTCATATTGGATTTTAGTATTTTCTTTGTAAGTCATTCGTTTATATGACTTGGTAATTTATTTATATAAGGCTTCCGCTTGTAAAATTTTATTTGTATGTTACGATATGACGAGAATGTGACACTTCCCTAAATCGGGTTAGGGTGTTCTGTAATCTTCTTCCACCATCCTCTGGAAGTGCATTTACCCTCATTACTCAAGAGTGTCCACCTTCTATATCCATCTCTTCCAAGTCATCCTCAATGATCTGATCCAAATCATCATGAACAACTATAGATCTAGTGGATTGACCAGCTAAGAATGCATAAATAGTAGCATCACTCCGTGCGATATTAACACATTGTTGCCAGTAATTCAACATTAAATCTGACAATACTAACTCTAATAGCATCATTAGTACTGCTAGTGCTTGGTTGAGCCACAAATGCCATGTTTTGTGACTCTGAGCTTGCTGCTGGAATGGTGGTATTTTTTACTTGTTGCTCAAAAAATTTAAAATTGTTGTACAAATCAACCAGAGCCATTTTGTCAATATCTGGCTTGTTGCACCAGACAATTACATGGGTGTTCCAATCAGTTGGTAAGCTTCTCAAGAACCTAGAGTTCACATCTTCATAAGAGATTTCCACACCCAAGATGTCCAATTTACTGATAATCTTCTGAAGCCTATTGTAGATAGAATCAAGAGATTTTGTACTTATTGCACTGAAGTTTTCAAAGTTTTGCCTCAAAAGAGTCTTTTGGGTCTTTTTGGAGGCTTCATTCCCACCAAAACTGGCTTCAGTAGCTTGAAATAAGGTCTTTGCATCCTTATGTTTGTTGAAGGTCAGCAAGTGATCATCAGGGACAGCCATAAGCAGCAAGCTTCTGGCCTTCAAATCATTATTTCTCTTCACCCTTTCCTCATCAGGGCCAAGAATAGTAGTTGAGCCCTCTCCTTTTTTGCTGACAATGGGAACAGGTTAGAAAGAATTTCCAGATTCTATGATCTCCCATAGATTGTAGTCCAGCATCAGGAAGTACTTCTCAATCTTTATCATCCACATTTCATAGTCACCCTGCTTCAATTTGGGCAACTTTACAGCAGCATGAGCCTGGTTGTTTTCGAATTCCATTGTTTCTGTGTTTGAAGAAACCCTTCTAATTTAAAGTTTCAGATACACAAGCTCTGATATCACTTGTGAGTCCCAAACCTTGGGTCTACTTAGCTTGTATGAGTGTGTTGTCTTGGATGATTCCAAAAAAGCTATGATTGAAACTATACTTGATGCTAACAAGTATATGGAAACTACTTTATAACACTTAGAAGAATAATCAATGAAACAGTGACAATGCAATGGACAAAGTTATAACCAAAACGCTTCAATATTATTGATTAACAACACGGATACTCTTTCTAGTATCAGGGTTTACAACCTTGAAGCTTGTTAGGTCACCATATTGTAACACAAGCATCAATATGTAAGAAATAGATAAGGAAGTGATCGGTTGAAGAACAAACAATATACGAATAATAATAAGGAAAATTTATGCGTGGATATTGAATGAAAGTGAACAACCAACCTTTAAATGAAGGTTTACAAGACTATTTATAGGAGAAGGGACTAGGGCAACAGTACAAGTCCCTTTCCTTCCTTATTGGATATGGGCCAAGGCTTATAGGCTTTCTACATAAGCCTTGCCATTAATACTAACATAAAAGCCTAATTAAGCAACCTATTACATATTGATTACAAACACTTGAAATATAGTTTAGAAGTGATTCCAACAATCTCCCCCTAAGTGTTGGTAATTAATGACTTGAGTAATCTTTAAACGTTGTTGGTGCTCATGTAATAGTTGCTTTGACGTCTTCTGACATTCTTCTTTCTTGTGAGAAGAAGTGTCTTGATTCTAACAATCTCCCCAGTGTGAGGATCTTGTTGGTCCTTTGGGGTGGTGAAGGCATCGATGAGGATTCGCCATTTTTCTTTTTGCGTTTTGGCTCAGAATCCTTGTCCGCGTCATCGTCGTCTCATGGTCGCTTAGCCCTTTCAGCTGACTCTTTACACGATGTTTTGAGTTGATATTCCAGTAATGCCTCAAAGAGTTTAGCTTCGTCAGAAGTAAATGTTGCAGATCGTTGAGACATTTGCATAACCAGGTTGGAGATCAATTCCGCATCAGAGACAACCGGACACGGGACTGGTTTGATTTCTAAAACTTCAGGGGTATTAGCCAGTGTATGCTTGACCAAAGACATGAGATGTGGAAAGATTTGTCTGGCGAACATCTCTCTGGTGACTCCAGGGACAGTGTTGAGAAGGAACTTGTGAGTGTAGTCCCTTATGGTCTTCTCTATTTCCTCTTGGATATCTCGATTGAGAAACTGCTAGATCTGTTCTCGTTCCTCTGAAAACTCGTTTATCATGTTCTGAAGTAGATTGACTATGTCGGTAAGCTGGTTCAGTTTCTTGTTAACAACATTGCATTTCCTTGCTTATCTGACAGCTTTGACAATCTTTGTCTTGGCACGTGATGCCCAAGTATCGGCCTGTTTCTTGAAGATTTGGATGTGGATCTGGTGGTAGCATCTTTGAATGGTGGTGGTGATGAATGAGATGAAGAATCTGATGAAGATGAGTGATGAGATGGCTCTAGGTCTTTTGGTGGCTCAGAAGTCCCTTCAGGGTTGTGATCAGGATTATCTAGGAGATAATTATCGCTTCTTCGCGAAGCTTTAGCCTCTTCTTCAGCCTTTACCCTAGCCTCTTCTTTAGCTTTAGCTCGAGCTTCCTCTTCAGCTCTTTCCCTAGAAGCTTCCTCAATGTCTTCATCAGTTATCTTTTCATCCTTCTCCTTTTCTTCTTCTTCAAAATCAAAAATGATTCATCTTTCTGTTGTTGCTCTGTTGATTCGTGAGTGGGTGGTACAGTCCCTTATCGTTGATTAACCGTACGAGAATTGGTGTGGTTATTACTCCACCACTTGAACCTCCAGGGCCACGAGTTTGTTGACGATTAAATTGTAACAATGCTTATGTCTTGTGGTAGTCTTCTTTCTCCTCGTCCTTTGTTCATCATCGAACTCTCTTCTTCCTGCTCTGCAACTGGAGTTTTACCCTTGTATGTTTTGGGACTAAGTGGTTTTTCAACTGTTGTTGTATCATCCGTAACAGACTCAGAATAGTGAACCTCTTCATCAGTCTCAGTATCCTCGGAGTCTTGATCCTCTAATTTAGGTGCCAGTTTAGGGGTAGGAATGGCACCTTTAGATGGAACTTTTCTTTTTCGGGGAGGATTTCTCTTTGGATACTTTAGGGTACTCCCAGTGCTTGCTACACTTCCAGCACTGCCCGATCTTCTGGTCTTCTTGACTGGTATGGTGGAAGACTTTTCATCCATGAATCCGACTTTACCCAAGGCCACTGCTTCTTGGTATCGTGAATACGATTGACTTTTAATGTCATCAGTGAGTAGGCAGTCAATCAGTACTACACCTTGTTTTTTTGTTGATGAGTCTTTAAATCTGACAACATTTAATGTAGCCTCAAACAACGCAGAATGATGGTTGGGGTCGTCAAGTCTCAAGGGAATGTCCAGATTATTCTCGATTATCTTATGGATCAACAACTTTGTGTATCTGATGAAAGGAACCTTTGTGCCAAGCTTCTTGAGGTGAGACATCATGTCTTCCCAGATCAGACTTGCATAGTCGATGTGCATCGTGTTGACCATTCCCAAGAAGATTTGTAGGTGCATTAGTTTCGGATGTTCATGACCACTGTCTCTTCCGGAAACAGACTTGGCGATCATGATGTATAAAGTTCTCCACGGCTGAGGAATATTCTTTAAGTCGACCGAAGAATGCTTGGTAATGACTCATGCAGCTTCATCATAGCCAATATCAACCATAAGTTGTAGTGTAGCCTCTTCGAATTGGCACATACCAGTCGATATAGCAGGAGCAGAAGAATTGCTCAAATCGCAAGAATGTGACGGTGACCTGTTTATCGTTGAAAGTCACTGTAACAGCATCTTGTCCATCAACTTTCTTCATTGTGTGCCAGAACTGATGAATATAAATCGTACAGTAAGCTGTTGGTGAGAATGTTGTTTTAGGGATGAGATTTAAGAATATCCACCTATTTCGCATGAGATTCGAGAGCAGGTGAAGTTCTCAAAATCAACCTTGAGGTTGTTCTTTCCAAGCTTCATACTATAACCAATCGGGAATATGTCTTCCATTGTGAGCTTGTTTGGTGCGTTAACGTTTTCCATGGTGATGTCCATATCGTGATCTGAAAGATACTGAGCCAAAAGAACCAACGTATCGAAAGACATTATGTTAGTCAAAAGTTGATTTTATTATCTAAATATTGAATTTGTTGTGTTAATGAATGTTACGAGTCCAAGGTCACTTTTTTGTCCAATAGTCCAAAGTAGTCGTGATAAGTTTCGTGAGTATATTAATTTTGAATTTTAAAGTCCAAATTTTCACTCATTCACACAACATTTTAACCATTATAGCTTATTAGTGACATTTTGGTCTAGTGACGTTATGAGTAACTTATTTACAAGTTCGTACGCGTAACATTTCATAAGTAAAGTTAAAAGTATGGCTTAAGCGTAGGATTGTAAGTTTATACGTAAACAGTGTGGCCTTACGCGTAGGCATAAGCTTATGCGTAAGAGTCATCCATAGGCGTAAGATAGCTTACGCGTAGGAATAAGCCCTTAGCATGAACCTTACGCGTAAGCATAGGTTAGGAGCTTATGCGTAAGGTTTACTCGTAAGAGTAAGCCTTATGCGTAAGATACCAATTTTACGCATATCCTTTACAGGATACGCGTAGTCCCTTTTTAGACCCTTACGCGTAAGATTTATGCGTAAGATTTCTCTTACGAGTAACCTCTACGCGTAAGGTATTCCTTAAGCGTAGAATCCAATTTTTACCCTTGATTCTGATTTTGCACGCAGAAACCTGAAAATAAATCATTCATAACATCTTAATTAACATTATATCCAACCACTTTCAGAATCACATGTTATCACAAGGTCTATCCAGTTACGCGTAGGCACCTAGTTATGCGTAACATAAAACCCTAGAGTCAAATCTTACGAATATGCAATCTAGCCATGGGAGAAGTACCAAATGATTTCTGGTGAGTCTTAGAGACCATATGAGTTAATTGAAACAAGTTTTAACATCAAATACCTCATGAATCAAAAATACCCAAACCAACTTGTTCATAAACCCTAAAGTCTAATTATGCAGTTTTGGATGTTTCTGGGTTGGATTCAATGATGTATTTGGTTAACTAAACATGTAACAATCATTTTTAAAGCCTTTAATTGTCCTAAAATACTCACAGTAGAAAACACCCAAATTTCACGCATAAACCCAAATTTTGAAAAGTGATTCATACATGTTTCTGGGTTAGATTTCTAGATGAAAATGGTTTTAAAACTTGATATTAACTTTGAAAACACAATCCATTTCATTAGAATCATCCAAAAATGATTACTAGTTTATACGCTTACGCGTAAAACTAAAATCATTCATAGATGAAAATCAACCCGTTGGATTTGCAAACGATTTAAAACCAATGTTTGAAATTGCTCAAAGAAGCTATAAACACTTACAAATTTGAAGTTTATAACACGGATTTGAGGTTTGAATTTTGAGCGTGGATGAAGGTTGGTGAAATCTTAAATGCTTGACATAAATGTTAAAGTGTATTAGGTGGAGAGTTTTGTAAAATTAAGTTTAAACATTTGTCAATTATGGTCCCTCCACCTCAACCATTTTCATCCATAGCCCACAACTTCCATTTTGGTTAAGCACGAAGTGTTAGTTTGGAAAGAAACATGATGACACTCCCCTTCGACTTTAAGAAATATTGAAATTTTACAAATTTGAGTCCGAGGAGTGTTAAGAAACAAGAAACGTCTCCATCATTATCAAAGATACAACCAAAATTGGGAAACATGCAAGTACAAGGTTTTATGAAATAGAAAATATTTACTTTCTCCCCCTCAACACTTGACCGTGAAAATATTGAATTGTTTGAAAGAGTAAAGTGTTGACAGAAGATTTGTACTTGCAATGTTGAAAGAATTTTAGATAGAAGAGTATTTTTGTATTTTATGAAATTTTATATTTTTCTATTATGTTTTTGAGAAAATATTTACAAAAGAGGTTTTGGTGTTTGACTGGTTTTAAGAATGTGACAAAAGTTCGTCCAGTTCCTCTGGAGTCAAACACCTCATACCAATCCGGTGGATCAACTCAGTAAACCTAGCAGGAGCTAAGGCTTTGGTGATAAGGTCTGCCAGTTGGTGTTCAGTACCCACAAAATATAATTCAACAGTACCCTTTTCCACATGCTCTTTTATGAAATGATATCGAAGATCGATGTGCTTAGACTTCGAATGTTGGGCAGAGTTGCACGAGATCGCAATAGCACTTCGATTGTCACAATACATCGGGATTATGTCAAATACGTAACCATAGTCTTTGAGTTGTGTTCTCATCCAAATGACTTTAGCACAACACGCCGAAATGGCTACATATTCTGCTTCGGTTAAGGACAGCGATGTACAATCCTGCTTCTTCGATTGTCATGACACCAGTTTATCACCAAGAATTTGTAGAGCACCTGAAGTACGCGAGAATCTAAGCAACCTGCGTGATCAGCTTCTAGAAAAGCAATTAGTTCAAAACCAGAATCCTTCGGATACCAGGTTCCCAAATTAATGGTTCCCTTGATGTATCGGAGGATTCTTTTAGCCTCAGATAGGTGAGTTTCAGTTGGTCTCGACTGATAACGGGAGCAAAGATATACAGCAAAGACAATGTCAGGTCTATTGGCTGTTAGATACATGAGAGACCCAATAATACTTCGGTATTTGGTAGGGTCAACCAATTTCCCATGTAAATCAGCATCCAGTTTGTTCGTGTGTGCCATTGGTGTTACATAGGTGTCACAAGTTTGCATTCCATGTTTGTTTAGAATTTCAAGAGCATATTTGGACTGACTTAGGAAAATACCACGGGGTGATTGATGAACTTGCAGTCCTAGAAAGAACGTAAGTTCACCCATCATAGACATTTCAAAATGTTTTTTCATAAGTTTTGGAAAAGCGTTTGAGTATTTTAGATGTGTTGACCCAAAAATGATGTCATCCACATAAATTTGAACGATTAAAATGTGTTCCTCGTGATATTGTATGAACAATGTTGGGTCAACCGATCCTTTGACAAAATTATGAGAAATGAGAAAGGATGACAACTTATCATACCACGCCCGAGGGGCTTGTTTGAGACCGTAGAGAGCCTTTGTTCATGTAGACGTGATTAGGAACTCGATCAACAAATCCTTCGCTGGCTAACATAGACCGTTTCTTTAAGTTTCCCATTCAGAAAAGCAGTTTTGACATCCATCTGAAAGACCGTGATGTTCATGTGGCGCGAATGCCGAAAGATCCGCATACCTCTAGTCTAGCAACCGGTGCAAATGGTTCCTCGTAGTCAATCCCCTCTTCTTGTCTATAACCCTTAGCCACCAGACGTGACTTATTTCTGATAACCGTACCTTCAGCATCCAACTTGTTTTTCCAAATCCATTTCAAACCAATAATATAGACCCCTGTTGGTTTTGCAACCAATTCTCATACTTCAAAACGTTTAAACTGGTTAAGTTCTTCTTGTATGGATTCAATCCAGTTGTCATATGTCATGGCTTCTTTAATATTTTTGGGTTCAGCTTGGCAGACGGTAAGTGCATAAATGCAATTTTCACCGTCAGTCTGAAGGTGTTGTCTAGTTACGATTGGTTGCTTTGGGTTTCCAATGATGTTCACTAGAGGATGGTCTTTAGTCCAACGATGTGTGGAGGGTTGATGTTGATATACATTGTGCAGATTAGGAGGATTCAAATGGCTTGTAGATGATTCCGCAACATCAGAAGTGGCAGATTCATTAGCAAAAGGATTGAAGAACACATTTGGATCATAATCTGCAGATGTAGGTACTTCTTGGTTCATAAGATCATCAGCTGGTTCAGCGTCATTGGATGCGGTTTGTTCGGCTATTGTTGTAGAATCAATCGGAGGTGCTTCTTCAACAGTTGTTGTTGTTTCAGGTGTATCAGGTATTGGATTATGATCAGGTTGAGCAGCGGAAACATTTGATACATCTGGAGCACGTTGATCAATATCATCACTAAACAGAGGCGCAAATAGCTGTTCTATTTGATGTCGAGTGTGTAAGCTTTTTTAGCTGATGATGGGGTTTGGGAGAAGTTTAGACAGTTATGTCCGGGTTCCAAGCTGTTTTGCTCAGAAGCCATCTCTGTAAGCTCATTGAAATTTGCATGAATCATTTCCATAATCTCCCTTGTACGACGATTCCATATCCGGTATCCCTTAGAGTTTTCACAGTATCCAACAAAGACTCCAATGTCAGCTTTAGCCTTGAGCTTACCAAAGTCATCACGATCATTATTTGGGTAACAAAGGGATCCAAATACATGAAAGTGTTTTAAATTCGGTTGGGTAACAAAGCTCATAAGGTGTTTTGTTGTGGCGTTTGGTAATCATTGAACGGTTCTGAGTGTAGCATGCAGTTGACACGGCTTCAGCCCACAAGCAATCTGGATGTTTTGCATTTATCAACATCGTTCTTGCAGCTTCCACTAACGTACGGTTTCGTCTTTCAACAACTCCGTTTTGTTCTGGTGTCCGTGCAATGGATGTTTGATGCTCAATTCCCACTTTCTCATAGTGTTCACAAAGAGTTTGATTAACAAATTCAGTCCCTTTATCTGTTCTAATTTGTCTGACTTTATTACGGAGCTGAAGTTGAATTTTCGTAAGAAATGTGATGATCATTTGTGGAGCTTGATCTTTACTTCGAAGAAAATAAACCCAAGTCCATCTTGAGTAGTCATCCACAATTACCAAGATGTAGCGTTTGCCGTTAATCGTCTGCACACGCATCGGACCACACAAATCCATGTGAAGAAGATGAAGCACATGCTGTGAGCTGTGTTCCACCTTTGAAGGAAAGTGAGCACGAGTGCTTTTCCCTTGTTCATAAGCTGAGCATAGGTGATCTTTAGAATACCAAAGTGTTTCGTATAATTATTTTTGCCGAGTTGTTTTGACCATCCAAATCTTGTATTCCAGTTTCTAATTGTTCATCCGCATCACGTGCTATTTTCTTCACACTTCTTGATAGATACTCACTTCTAGTAGCTTTATCATTTGTTGTTGTAGTTTGAGATTCCTAAAAAGATGTTTCATATGGCAAAATTTGTGTAAGTGACAGATACATATAAAAGAACAATACATAATTCAAAATTATCCTTCAACAACATTATAAATGCCAATACGAAAAACTAAAATACCTTTATGTAAAGTAGATAAATTACGCAAACGGCTATGATACTTTCTTTGTGGTGTGTCACTTTCAAACATTGATCTACCAAACTGAGTTGTTTTATTTCGCCGGCCTTTAATTTCAAGTGATGATATATCTATTACATTACTCTTCTATTTAATAGAATATGTTATAGTAATTTAATAAACATATATACAAAACACAAATAAATATACATAATTCTTTAAATTAAAAACAACTACAATACCAGATTATTGTTTTTCTATTGTATCTTATTCAATCGTTGGTGTATCCATTATAGTGTTCTTTTGACGTGAACGGTTACCTGTTAAAAACAAATTTTACAGACATATACACCTGAATAATAATACACGTTTAATGAATCCACTTTAATATGAAAAAGAATCATAGATACAAAATACTAGATAAAGGAAAAATAATTAATGACTTATAAACACAGTATGGATCATATAATCAAAAACATACCTTCTGAATATCATAAACTTTTACAATGATTGACATTGTTTACTAATTAAATAAAATCAATACATTTAAACAATATACAATAACTTATAAAAACAATCATATATAAATTAATCATCAACAACATACCTTATGAATATCGTGTACAAGTTTTGCTTTTGTTTCACTGATGATATAAAAACAATAAATATAACAAACATAAAACAATAATACAAAACATCACAATAATACAAAACAATACAAACAATATAAACAATATAGATCATATATATATAATAATCAAAAACATAACTTCTGAATCTCCTAAACTTTTACCATGATTATTTACTAATGAAATCAAATCAATACAAATAAACATTATACAATAATTTATTAAAACAATCATATATAAATTAATCAATAAACAATATGGATCATATATATATATATATATATATATATAATAATCAGAAATATACCATCTAAATCTCCCTAAACGTCTTTGTGGCTGCAACATACCTTCTGAATCTCGTGCACAACTTTTGCTTTTGTTTCACTGATGATAGAAAAACAGTAAATATAACAAACGCCAAACATTAATACCAAACATCACAATAATACAAAACAATACAAACAAAATATAAAAATATGATCATATATATATATATATATATATATATATATATATATATATATATATATATATAGGTTGTAAAATCGCTAGGCGCTAGTGAGGCGGTTGGGTAGGGCCTAGCGATTAATCGGTTAGGCCGGGATTAATCGTGGATAAATCGGATTGGAATTTTTATGCACAAAAATGTAATTTTAGATATTATATTATTTTATATGTATGGGATAAGCGTATTGCATCAAAGTTAAAATATTTCAAGTGTTCAAATATAGACATAATACATAATTCTTCAAAGTTCAAAGTCAAACATAAATATTACTCGGTTTGTTAACCATTTTTAAGCGACCTTTGACCGATTTTGTCCGATTAATCGGTTTGTTGACCGGTTTTTAAGTGATTTTGTCCGATTTTTAAGCGATTTTGTTGACCAATTTTTAAGCGCTTTTGTCCGATTCATCCGATTAGACCAATTTTGTTTGATTAATCGGTTTGTTGACCGATTTTTAAGCGATCTTTGACCAAACCGATTAAATAGGCCGATTATGATAAATCAAGGTGCTTAGTGAGCGATCAGCGATTATGCGGGGATTAATCGGCCGCCTGGGCCGATTTTTACAACAGAGTATATATATATGTATATATATATATATATATATATATATATATATATATATATATATATATATATATATATATATATATATATGTATATATATATATATATAATTAAAAACATAACTTCTGAATCTCCTAAACGTCTTTGTGGCTGCATATATACCTTAAAGATTAGGATAAATAATCAGAAACATACCTTCTAAATCTCCTAAACGTCTTTGTGGCTGCAACATACCTTCTGAATCTCGTGCACAACTTTTTCTTTTGTTTCACTGATGATAGAAAAACAGTAAATATAACAAACGCCAAACAGTAATACAAAACATCAAAATAATACAAAAACAATACAAACTATATAAACAATATGGATCATATATATACATAATAATCAAGAACATAACTTGTGAATCTCCTAAACGTCTTTGTGGCTGCATAACAATACAATCAATATAAACAATATGGATCATATATATATAATAATAATCAAAAACATAACTTCTGAAACTCCTAAACTTTTACCATGATTATTTACTAATTCAATACAAATAAACATTATACAATAACTTACAAAACAATCATATATAAATTAATCAATAAAAAATATGGATCAAATATATATATAATAATCAGAAACATGCCTTCTAAATCTCCTAAAACTCTTTGTGGCTGCAACATTCCTTCTGAATCTCGTGCACAACTTTTTCTTTTGTTTCACTGATGATAGAAAAACAGTAAATATAACAAAAGCCAAACAGTAATACAAAACATCACAATAATACAAAAACAATATAAACAATATAAACAATATGGATCATATACATATAATAATCAAAAACATAACTTCTGAATCTCCTAAATGTCTTTGTGGTTGCATATATACCTTAAAGATTAGGATAAAATTTTATAAAATCATGCATATAACCAAATTGTTAACACGCCCTAAATATAGGCCTATAATATATCACGATATATATTTTCCTAATATATCCTCACATAATTAAGGAGATAAATATGAACAAAAAAGAAAGAAACATTTATACCATTACAAAAATAGTCGTGTATATAGATTATGATTTGGAGTATGTAACCAAAAGATTCATTAGCCTAGTTGGTTTGGTTACTTGAGTCGTTTAAACAGTATCAAACAAATGCAGGTTCGAACCTCACCTGTGTAGAGTTTTTGGATTATAATCTAACATGCACACCCGAACAAAACATTGCCTATGTGGCATTACGTGGCAAAACGTAGTAATGATGTGGCATTACATGGCATTTCGTGAGATTAATGACATCTTGCGCATCCTTATATATATATATATATATATATATATATATATATAAAACTAGTGTCAAAACCCGTCCGATGGACGGGTATGACTTGTGGTTTTTATTTTCAGGTTTTAGTAGAACAAATATATACTAAAAAGAAATTGAAAGCTAAATTAAACAATTTACAACTATAATGAGGAAAATAAATATTGATAAGCGCAAAGCATAATTAAAAATAATAATTAAGTTTAAATAACTTGTTTGTTTTATACAAAAAAATGAATATGGTGTATGTACAAAACAATAATGGCTATTCAAATGCGACATAAGACTTCTTTATAAACGACATTTGTAGTTGAGTTGCAATAATTGGCGTTTTTCCAGGTGTGTCGAATGGAAACTTGATATCCCTTTTCTTCAACTTCACATGACGTGCAGGTTCACTTGCACCATTTTGCACACGCTCCTCTAGAAGTAATTGATGGAGTATGCAGTATTGCAAATGAATGGAAGTTAATGCCGAAATTGAAAACGAATTATCTTATCTACGAAAATTACCTATAAATTAGGAACCTATATGATTATCAACCTGATACATTTGGCATTTGAATAATACATGTAGTAGTCAAGTTAGATGACACCATACATATACCTTAGAATATGTGTCAATAGTTAGAAATTCAACAATACTAAAATTACATAACACTATAATGATATTGCCTTTTTATCACTCAAAGCTTAAAAGGGCTTAGGGTAAGTTCCCCGCTGCTTCTTGGCTTTATTCAGTGCATCTAAATACCCCTGCCAAGGTCCAATAAACAAAAGAGCAAGAACTTGCTAAAATTTTACTGAGCGTATGGTAATGGATATCCACTTTGATTTAGTCAATGCATTTGAGCGTTACAATTATTTTTTTATGAGATTTGCTTCTGCATTAACTAAGTATGTCGTACTCATCGCTTCTTATGGTAATGGATATCCACTTTTTATTTTGACAAAAGATCCGGCACAACGCTTGAACCCACAAACGCTATAGCGGGTGGCTTAAAATGTTGTTTCCTTTTGAATATATTAAAAAGCTTTTGTTTCTAATTCTTTGACTCTACCAAATAACCACGTGGTGTACAGCAAATCATGTTTCACAATAGTTCATTTTATTGGAACCAAATTTGGAATATCCTAAATGCAGAAGTTAATTTAAGGTTTTCAATTTTATTATGGGGTTATTTTGCTCGTCTTACCCATGTTAACCGAAACCACGTCACTCCATCTGCTCACTTACCCAGTGATGAATGATTTAACTGCAATGGGGTGCTTGGCATAAGGCAAGCTATCCGAAACTCCCTCCAAATAGGCTACTTACATGTAAATTCTTAAAATAATCATAACTCGCCAAATAATTAGGGAGTTAAAACATTAACCACACCAAAATACTAAATACCAAACACACCTAAAAGAGCTAAAAAGTGTATTTAGCAGTATCTCATGCAGTTTTTTTTTTTTTAAATTAGGGCTTAACGATCATACCTTCCTCTTAAATGATGAGGGCCCTTGCAACCTCTTTATGGGCAATTCAGTATGCCGAAGAAAATGTCCAAATGTACAACACCTTTGGCCATCTTTCGTGACCCGCATCACATGGCTGCAAACAGTGTGTGTATTGTAAAAAACAACAGGAGATTAAATAAAAATAAGAAGTTAAAGAACCTTACGACACTTTCAATTCTCTTTGGGTTTTATGCGGTTACCCTAAATGTCCTCCCAAACTGCAAGCAGAATATAGGCCTGTAGGCTTCACCTCGTTGTACTTACGGGTCTTGAGCCCAAAGTCATGGTTGATCCACAAAATGTTGGTCTCCAAGACTGCAAGCATCATATTAACTATGTCAGCAATTTCTTCCATTGATGGAATTCGCGAAGAGTGAATGTCATATACGCTAGGACCAATTCCATCACCGTACTTGACTCCCTCACAGAACACAGACAAAATCAACTCGTTAGATCGTAAGTTCTCTATGGCGATGACATCAGCGCCCATGTTGATGATGGAGTAGATGATGTCATTGATGTTCGAGTAGCACATATGGGTGTGGATCTGTAGTAGATAGTTCAAAAAAACATGGGTCAGTTAGTTCATCTTAAATAAAGATTAAAATACCATCAGTATTAACATGAAATCTATATATCTGGGTGGTCTCGGCAACACCCACATTGGTGAATTTAAAAGAGTGGACAACCCAGTCCAAGTAGAAAGGATGCTCGGCTTTCCTGAGTGGCAATCCCACTCTTTAAGCAGCCTCATCGATTTGGATGATGGTGATTCAAGTTTTTTCAAGATCCTCAACTTCATCCTTAATAGCCAAAGTAATCTGGTAGCAAGTTTTAAATCTGAAAACAAATAAACAAACAACTCATGTAAGGCACTTTTCTTTGCGAGAATGCTTAAAAGTGGTGGGTGGTGGATTTCGCAATATAATTATACCTGGGCTGGTCATTACGGACGAGGGTTGTTTAACCATAATATGATGGATTTGTTCACACCGCAGTTAACATACAGTGGCAAAATGAAGAGTAGCTAGCACTCAACCCCCAGCTACACATTTAAAAACAAATTTCTTCTGAATTGGACATATCTGATGGAGCTTTCAAAAATTTTAGAACACCATGGTCAGCGGCTTGTGAGGGTTCATAAGTTAATAAAGCTACATGACTAATGAATCCAATTGTCTTTAACAGCAGATCGTAAAATTTGACCATATCATTTATTCTGATCAATCATTGTTATTATACAAACTGATATACAAACTGAAATATAGTTAAAAAAAAGGATAAACACATAGATACCTATAGTAACTTGCAAGAATAATGTTAGTAATTATTGAATCTTAAGTTAACCCCGTCTTCTATTTATTTACGTATAATGTTACACATTGTTTTCCGTATGAGCTTTACTTTTCTTATTTTTTCGATTCCACCCGTTATACGTCTAGAGATCAAATATAACCCAAATCAACCCATTTTTAATTATATTGGATGTAATTTTAACCTATTATGAGTCTATAAAGAAATTAGAAATTAGGTGGTTTGAAGACGAAAACTCACAGGTGCTAATTTTATAGTTTTCAATCTCTGCACCAGTGAATGTGAGGGCCTTTTGTAACTTTCTTAAGGTTAATACTCCAACTTCTATCATATATGATGCAAAAACGGGCCTATGATCCGAGAGCCTATTCTCGGTCCTCTAGTGGTCACACCTGAAAAAGATACAATGAGCATTAAAGATAGTTTCACATGTGACATTTTTAAGTCACATTCTATGTAGATAAGCTGCATACCATGCTGGAGCACGCCTACCAACTTCAGGATCTGAGCCATGGTATTTATCAGAATTTGCCTCATATTTATAAGTTGGTGGGAAATTTAAATTGCCTTCTGTCCACTCGTCAAATGAACCGCCTTTCCATAGCTACAAATATATCAGGAAAAATGAGATATTCTCTTAAGGTACAATTTATTAAGAAAAGGTTTTTTCAACTTTAACTCATTAGATCGATTCAGGTTATGTTTCAGAGCTAACGGGTCAAAGTAGTAAAATCTTACCTGATTACCTACCAACTTAGACCAAGCTTTTTGGGAAATCAATTCACATGTTTCGTCATACGACAAATCAAAGCGGTAATTAAGATCTCTTTATACAACAAGTTCTACCTCAAAAGCTAATAATGACTCCATTTATATTGTAAATGAAAACATAAGGTTGCCTTTTGGAGATTCCTATAAATTTTGTGAACGGTCTATTAGATTGGGATTACTTAGCCAAATTCCTTATCTAATTTTTTGTGAGTGAGGTAGCGGTTGGAAAAGGATCTTAAAGAAACGTTAGTGCTTAACTTTACGATTAGCATTCTCTTATTAAAGGTTCATTGCATTTATAGAACTTAAAGTCGTCGGGTATAGTAAAGAAAAGTAAAGGTTAGAGATTGTAGCACATAAGTGATAAGTCTTTATATTTTACCGTGTGGTTTCTTCATGGAGGTTGTCATTTGTCATAGCAAGCGATGCTTGTTGGAGCACAACCTGATTCTTATACGTCAAGGTAGATAAGTTTACTTCTAATCTGTTTATGTGCATTTAAAATATAAAGTTAATAATCTCAACAAACATATAAACCAATCCATTAGTTTTATTAAAGCATATGAAAGGTAAACCAACTGTCGACTAATACATTCCTCTATGTTTTCTTTGTTTCTCTTGCGTAAAACAACTCAGTTATGCATCTATGAAACAACCTTCCAAATACAAAATACACTAACATGTTCCCTTTTTCACACTTTTATACCCATACTTGAATTTAAACGAATTATGAATTTCTGGCAAAAGTTATTTGGTTAAAATTGAATTAAAAAAATCACATCAGTAACGCATTGTAATCTTAGTTATTTTCCACACAGAACGTGTCGCATAGTATCATACACTATTACCCAATTGCATTGTGTCTCCATATAGATACATAGAATAAAAGATAACTCATAATCATTCAATTTAATCAAAAAGCAGAAACAACAACTTAATCCTAAACATATGTAATATTTGCACCTGCCAATAAACTTTGTTATACAGCTGTGGGTCTCGGGTAGAAGAACATAATCACGGTTGGCTTTCCCAATGATTATGTAGTAACCAAGTCTTCAAAATGCTTAAACCTCTGGTCCTAAAATAGCAAAAAAATGTAATTACCATTGTGTGCAACTATGCATCATGATTTCATGTCTTATGTGGTTAAATACCATTAACTGAATGAGCATATTTTGAGATTGATAGAGGACCTAACACTTCATTCACTCGTGCCATGTAATGTTCAGGGGCATTTTAATATATTTCCAGATCTTGACTCTGAACACATCAACGGCTAGCTAGTAATTAGTCACCTACTAAAGTAGGGGCTGGTTGTTACGTTATACCTATCAATCCTATAAATGAATGAAACTTATGCCAGTTTTGGTATGTGTTTCAGATTTAGTCTGTGATTCCTTCCTTCTCCTTCAACCCAACTGAAATTTTGTCAGAAACATGCATATTATATGGTTATGGGTTGTTTGAGATTACGCAGTGCAACTACCTATTTGTTCAAGAGAAACTGGTATTCTCAAATTCATATAACCCAATTTTGAACCAAAGGTGCTACTTAAGAAAAAAAGTTAGAATTTAGATCCCTCTACTAAATAAAAAGAGTATTAATAAGAAGGAGCCAAATGGTGAAAACAATATATAATTCATCGACGCAGCAAAAAAAAAAAACTCATTTTTGATCCATTAACCTATAGAATAGTTAGATCACCACTATCTTTCGAAAGAAGAAAATGTTTTGGGGGAACATATATGTTTTTCAGTTAGAGAGTCAGTTTTAATGGAGTGCAAATTACATGAATAATTTTGGTAACAACAAAAATAAAAATATATGCCAATCACCCTTGAAATAGGAACATAAGTGTTCGTAATATGTTTTCCTGTTTGTAACCAATCAAAAACCTCGATAAATTGAAAAGGCAACCGACTTACCAACCGACTTATAAATAACAAACCAATCCCCACCATCTATGATAAAACTATTTCAAGTATGATCAACTGGCATTATGATAGATGGAGCATGTATGTTCAGAAAAAATATTTCAAAAGTAGCAAAGGAAAATTATAGAGGCTAAAAGGGACTACGGTTAATTAAATATTACTTGAAATGATTACATTTTAAGAAGTAAACTTACCTCTCTATTAAGGAAGATAAGCATACTCTCAAGCCTTTTGATCCAATTTTTGACCAAAATACTATGAGCTTCCAAATAGATACTACCAATTTCAATAACATCGCCCCATAGCTTGTGCTTCCACATACCCAATGAGGATCAATATGTATGTTGTATTCTATAAATAGCTCATAATGAAGATAAAATGTGTAAAAACCTACATTATAGATTGCAGTGACGGATCTCATATAGTTGTTCTGTGAAGTAGGTGTCTTGACACTCACGGCCCGTTTAGTTGCGCAGATTTTCATTCACTTTTACCGTGATCAGCGAGTAGCACGCCTCATTCATCGCCAACATACCACAATCGGTTCAATACCTTGATCTTTAGTAACGAGTGGGTTCTCTATGTTTCCTAGATTTAGGACTCGGTTAGCATTAACTACCGCTTTCAATTCGTAGCGGCTTTTCTTGATTTGCTAACATTAACAAATCTCCTTTTGCCGCCTTTTCTCAACGGCAAGTGAGTCGGCCATCTCGTGTTCATCATTTACCTCCTCGAAGCTTCTAGCATAACGATTTACTGGTGGCTCTAGTTCTTTGATTCCACGGTTCTTCTGGATGGAGAACCACTTTGCTATTCTTAGAGGGCATGGCGGATTTTCTTTGATTTACATTTTCTCACCCGTCTTCTTTATAGGTTCTTCAAGTTTTTGAACCATCTTAAGCTCTATTGGAACTTAAAACATTCTTCTACCGCTTTTACCATCCCTTCCTCGAAGTTCACCGCGAGCTTTTGCCCTTGTAGCTCTACCACCAATAACCACTTCTCATTTGTCACCTTGATTAACGCCATGGGAGGCTAAATACCGCCATGATTCAATTGCTAGTGTTCTCAATGGGAAGATCGCCTACATTGTACAAATAATTTAGGAAAGAAAAGCCAATGTTAACCCGAGATATAACCATAATGTCAGTTGGAACCGAGATAACATATGGTAATGAAATGGTGCCAGATGAAGGTTGGGTTCAAGTAACTTATTTAAAAGACTCAGTAGATAAAAAATGACAACCCCATTTTGATGAGTTATGCAACTCGCTGCTAACAACCTATTTTGTTACCTCAGAACCCGACGATGAACTCTAGAATAATCATGACATGCCTCAACTGTTTTAATAATGATGCACCAAACCGAAGCAACGTGAACATGAGGCTAGCTTCTATGTTAAGAAATAAAAAACTCATGAAATAATGAAGACTCTTTCTGAACGTCTAGTCAATCGAGGGGTGAGAATCAAACTCTTATATCAGATCTTTGTGATTAGCTACATTGTTGATATATCTATGTTGCTGTAAATTTTGTCAAGTAAAATGGTATATTTAGGTGTTTACAAAGAATTTCTTCTTTGTCACTAGACGTTAAATAATCTACATGTGGCGTGATGGATTTGGATATATTGCCCCAGTGCTTTGGTAAGGACAAGCTCTTACCATGTAACTCTAGCCGAATCTACATAAGCTCATCATAAGGTTCAACGTTTTGCACATTTTCACTACTTGTCCATCCCCTTTTTCTTAACTTGAGGATTACTGACAAGACCCATGTCGTTATCACGAATTCGCCGCTTTGACCTTGTAGCTCTAACCCGACCAACCACATTTTCCTTAACTCGATTCACTACTCTTCTTAACTACTTTAACGGCCTTTGCTTTGCTTGCTTCTGAAACAACATAATCTTTATTTTTATCTAGAAATAGTTTAGATTGATATTGAACCTGAATATACATATAGGAAAATATTCAGATCTGGACAAACATTAGCATCTTTGTACTCTTAGATATTCTAAACTCAAATTACCTCTCAAGTATAATGAGAAATCGTAAAATCACTACGACCCAATTTGGGTTAGACAAATCACAAGATGACTTTTAAAAGTCTGATAGAACTTTTGTGAAAATAAAACGGTAATACTAACACGGCACAAGAATTCAAATACTACCCATAGGATCGATGCCAATTCTGCCACCAGGAGATAAAACGTCTTTAAGCCAGTCGGTAGTGTAAGGAACACCCCAGTTACCAGCACGCATGAGGATCCAGCTTGGTCTCAACTACTTCTCAGTTTGGTAAACAAAATTACAATAAAAAGACAACGTAAAGACATATATTAAGATGGTAAACCGATAACATCGGAATGACATGTAACTTGATAAACTTGAAACATTAGATAAACCTGGAGAAAATATTGTCCATTTGTCCAAAAAGCAGCCTTGTGTCTTGGAACAACTGCAGTTGCCAACACTACCGAAAATATGATATGTACGCCCTTCTTATATAACATTCAGCTATAAACTCGCTCTGTATCCATAGAAACCAACAATCACATGATAGTAATACAACCCGATAGTGCAAATTCAAACTTACTGTCGTTACTTACACAATCTTCCTAAGCTACCATTTACATAAGTGACTAAAAACATATAAATAAATAGAACAGTGAAAATGTACGCTAAAAATATATGTGCATCTTCTCAAAGCAGATTATAGCAAATGGACATCGGAACCCCTAAATATCACGCAATTGCATACCTGTGATGAAGAAAACACATAAATCATTAGATGAGATTGTGAGGGAAAAAAAGAATATTAGGGTTTTTGATAAAAAGTATATTATGAATGAAGCCGGATTTTTCCGTATTAATTAAAACTGTAAAGAATCCAATGAAACAGTTCAGTACTTATTATCATTTTTGATTCAGTTAGACTCAAACAACTTGATATAGGCTTAAAAGCAACATGGTAATCAAAATCGTCATGAAGTAATGTCTTCAAATCATCATCAGTTGTTTTGGTATTCATCTTTTCTCTTGTCCTCTCTCGTGCTTTCGCTTTTTCCATAACCCTAGACTGGTCTCTTGCGAGATTCTCTTGCAAGACAACTTTTCATTTTGGTGTCATTTTCTTCTTTTTGACATCACCATACTTGATTGCTGGCTTGTTTTTTCTTTTATCTTAATCTGATCTTCCTTTAATGGCTTCAAGAAAATTAAGCTTAGATTGATCATCACCAGTGGGAGATGAGTTGTGGTTTATTTCTTCAACCCGGCTCCTAAATCGCATTTACTAAGTCGGTAGAGAGAAAGCACTGGGTAACAACTAGATGTAAATGAGGTTAGACATCAAAAGTATATTACAAATAAGAAATTAACCAACCTTGGTCAGTCTTACGTGTTTGTCTGTTGTTGTCATGCGAGTTGGAAAAGTGTGTACCCACACCTGCCTCATAACTAGGATGGTAGCAGTACTCAGTAAATTAGTATTAGGTATTTCATAACCGGAGAAGTAATTTAGAAGGAAAACATAAATGGTTAATATCTAAAATCACAATCTTATTACTATCTATCAAAATAGTAGCCATATACCTCAAATCATGTTTATTCCAAGCCATCTAATATGATGATAGCAACATCTTGGCGGCAGCAACATCAAAAAGGGGAAGAGCAAATTAGCTGCTACTCATGCAATATGATATTTTTAAAGAACTTCATTAATAATTCATGTAAAAAAAATCATAAGAATCTTAAATCCTTGATAACATATATATAAGCTAATTGCTATGTGGATTGCAAGTTCATACAATAACCAACTCCTAATCTCCTATAGTGTCACGATGAATGGAAATCTTGTCTAGGGTGAAGCTTAACTTTGACTTACATAAAAGTAACAAAATTCTGGTTCATGCACTCCCTGTATAAGATTTTTCCAAGCTCGGAAGGTTCAGAGTCCTTGACCATCAATGTTTTCTTCCAACCTGTGATGAAGAAAACACAGAAATCCGTAAACCGATCATTAGAGGAGATTGTGAGGAAAAAGAATATTAGGGTTTTTGAGATAAAGTATATTATGAATGAGCAGCAGATTTTTTACGAATATGTTGGATTAGGTTTAGGGATTCGATACTTATCTCATATAATTGTGTTGAGGTTTATAGATTTGGACTTGCAAGTTATAATTCAAAACATGTGTTTGTCTAATGGTTATCATGTTTGTTTCTCAACTAACAGACCCATGTTCAAATCCTGTAGCATTCATTTTTACAGGATTTTAATCCGATTTTTAATCCATGAATTTTAAAATTAAAATATTTAAAAACAACAAAATTCAACATAAATTTAAAATTGTACATAAATTTTAAAAAAATGCCAAATGTCACTAAAAAATGCCACATAAATACAATGATGACATGGAAATATGACATGGCATTATGGGATGCCAAGTGACATTTTATTTGGCATGCCTCCTCTTATATATAATGTATAGATTTTCGGCCAAAATTCTAACTACATACTGTCTTGGTGTTAACTGACGCGGTCAGCGCATTCTCTTCGTTTTTCAATTCTGCACAAAAGCTATCTTGAATCATCTTCGTCGGCCGCGGGATGCGCCGTCATGTGCCACCGGAAGTTGACTGCCAAAAAAAGTTTATGCTTTTCTTTTTTTCTTTTTTGTTTCTTTGCTTTTGTTTTTGTTGTTACCGTGTGATGAAGATTAATCTCTACTTGCTATCGGATGTTGTCATCAAAATTAATTATTTGTTTTACTGATTTTCTTTTACTACCGCTTTATTTTGATTTTGCGGCTGCAGATAATGATTTGTCTTCGCTTGTTGTCGAATGTCTTCATAAACAAAACTTTTATTACTTTAATGTTTATTTAGCTTTCTTATCCAATCCAATTTTTCGCTATTTCGCATCTTGGATTACGAAAAAGTATTAGCGAATAGATGCGGCTCAAACCCGATTGTGAGTTTAGATCTATTATTGTTTCATTATATCATATGTACTCTATATATATTTTTCCTGATAATACGATACGGTGCAATTTTATGAATCTGACAAGGTTTGCTTTAAATTCTTAATAAAGATTGTAAAAAGGAATTCAATACCTCTTATATTTTAAACTTATATGGTTTTGTTGGAAAATTCCATTTTTCCTCGACTATGCTTTAAATTGCATTTTACCGAAGAAACGTGAAATTTTGCAGCTTAAGTTTGATAAAGATAAAATAATTTTTTTAATTTACAAAACTTATGAGAAATATCAGAAGGAATTATAAGCTCAACTTTTCATTTCAACGTTGAATAAACTTCAATTAATCTTGTCGACTTTAAAATAAGGGTTAATTGCATATATACACTCATTAAAACTATTTCGTATATATAAAACACGCTAAAAGGCGTATAATGAAAACTTGACTGAGAAAATAAGTTTTAAGCTTTAATGCAGATATACGATTCTCCTTAAAATAATTTACCAAGTACAATAATCTATTGAGTATGTTTCTAGTTGGTACACACTTGAAAGCACAAGTTACAACGAGACACAGAAAAAAACGGGGCAGCCTAGATTAGAGAGGAGCATACTTAGGTTAATGTTGTTGCCATAAATACCCTTTACCCTTTCTATCCGGTCCAATTTCCAACAATAAACCACCAAAAAACCAAACACACTCTCAAATGAATGTATGACTGAGACAAATAAGTAAGATCTTTGGTTTGTGAAACATGGGACGATCTTCAACATCATGTTTCAAGATCATAACTTGTGCTGGTGGTGATGAATCTGTTGACCCAGATGACGTTCATTCTTCCTCCGAGGTACCATATAAAAAATAAAAACATGTTTTTTTTCAAATTGTGTGTTATTGGTTTATATGTCTAACTGTTTGGTTTTGTAACTATTGGATCAAGTTTGTTTGACTGATCTGTACTGTTGGTTTGACTTAACCAAGGTTTATGTCTTTGAGGTTTTAAGATCTTGGTTTGTATTGGTTTTTTATTAGGTTGAAATTTGCTAAGGCAATTTTTATTTTTTATTTTTTATTTTTTTAAAGAATGTTGGAATTGTGATCTTGATTTGTGTTAACTGATTGATTATAGCTAACTGTTAATGTCTTCTCTCTCTCTGTTTTTTTTGTATATGATCATATCTTATGGAAATGTTTATTAAGGGATCTAAGAAGGTGATTATAATTTATGAATAGAATTTGTGGGTTGTTTAAATTATTTTTTGCATTATAAGTTTAAAATGTTTATGCAGGGAATATAAGAAGGTCCTTTAATCAAGATGTTATTTTGTAATCTGTTGTTTGATCGATTAAGTTAGTTAAAAAGTTGGTTAAATCTACGGCTAAATTCATATTGATTAGATCTCATAGTTAATTTGACAGTTTACAATATTTAATAATTAGGTTTAACTCTTTGAAATAATTTTGGATAAAGATTTGTATGATTAATCTTTGTTATTCAATTGAACTTACTTCAGAACAAAGGTTCCGATAAGCGTGGATGGAGTTTTAGGAAAAGATCAGCCAGACATCGAGTCCTGAGTAACACAGTAGTTACCGAAGCACCTTCTTCGGAGAAAAAGGAAACGTCAGATCCTGTTACAACTATAAGTTCGGTACCTCAAGTAAAATTTAACATATCGGAGAAAAATGATATCTCAGAACCTGTTACTAGTATAAGTTCGGTACCTCAAGTTATATCTAACGTATCTGAGAAAAAAGATATCTCCGAACCTATTACTAGTGTAAGTGCGGTACCTCAAGTTACTTCTAACATATCTGAGAAAACTTCTGACAATATATGGATAGAAGAACCCCCTCGTCTATCTAATTCAGTTACCAAAGACACTACAGTCTCGACTATTGCAACGGATACTTGTGAAGATGATATTAAATGTGATCCTGAGCTCGTTACTGATGAATCTGAATCTGTATCTGAATCGGCCATCCTTGTAATCCAGGCTGCTGTTAGGAAATTTTTGGTACGTATTTATATGATTATAATGATTATTTATTTTTTATTTAGTTGTGTTTCTAAGATTTATTGTAATTCTTGTTTCAAGATGGTCAGGAAAGTTATTTGTACCCTTAGAAGGGACTTTACGTTGTGTTCAAGCCATTGTTAAGATGCAAGCTCTTGTTCGTGCTCGTCGTGGCAATCTGTCTGCAGAAAGATCCTCTGTTGGAGAGAAGGTAAAGTAACGTGTATATAAATATTTTGTAAAAACTGAATATTCCTTTGCAATAACAACACAGTAAATCCCCAAGTGTGATCCTATTTTAACTTAAGTACTGTATAAATAATCAAACCTTCAACGTGCATGCAAAGCCGTTGTTGGGTTATTATAGAAAGGAGCGAATTTTGATCTTTAATTATTTGATTTTATTTATCTAAATAATGAAACTTCCTTTTTTTGAACATGAGCTATTAATACGTTCTATTTTTTTCAGGGAATGCAAAATCCAACACATATTTCCATGGAGAAGCTATTAAGTAACAGTCTCGCTCGCCAGGTACATTCACCGTTTTCATATCTCTCGTCCGAAACTTCTCGATCCTTTATTGCCTCTGCTTTTTATTCTAATTGAATGTGAATTAACATTTATTTTTCTGATAGCTACTGGAATCTACGCCGAAGACCAAACAAATTAACATCAAATGTGATCCCTTAAAATCGGATTCAGCTTGGAATTGGCTGGAGAGGTGGATGTCCGTTTCGACACCAGAAACTATCGAGTCACATGCACCACAACAAGAGCAGGACAATGTTGAAAGAGTCAATCCTTCTAATTGTGAATCAACCAAAATGATTTCTGATGTTAAGGAAGCAACGGTACCATGTGAAGAAGATGAAGAAAATTTGATCAGTATTGAAGAGAATTCCCATTTAAGACACAATGAAGAAGAGAAGCCTCAACCAGTAAACACGTTTGTACTAGAGCCGGTAGGAAAGCCTGATACTCCTCCAGATGAACCTATGGAGCTGAACACGGAACCTCAGATTGAGGCAGTTCCAAATTCTGAGAAGCCTGTTTCAGAACCTGAACCCAAACGTTCAGCAAAAAGACTTGCGGCTGACCAACCTGATTCAGAGGGAAGGAAGTCTGTGTTTGGAAGAAAAGCAAGTAATCCTGCATTTATCGCTGCTCAGTCTAGGTTTGAGGAGCTGACTTCTAGGAGCAACTCACTTAAGTCACCCACTTCTTCTAATCAAGAAGATGATGTTTCTTCTGACCCATTGAAGTCCGTCAACTCTTCTAAACAAGATGATGCTGTTTCGTCTGAGCCAACGAAATCCAGTAACAAGTTAGCTTCTGAACCGTTGGAACCACTCAGTTCTGTTGATCAGGTTACTGAGGTAGGATCGTCTGTGGATATTGGTTCCTCTGCTCCAGAAAAAGCTACCACACTGACAGCTGTCGAACCGGAAGAGTGTTTGGTTTCTGATAGTCCAAAGGTGGTTCCAAAAGGTGGGTCAGAATGTGGGACTGAGCTGTCGATCACATCCACACTTGACTCTCCAGAACAGTCAGAAGTTGAAAGCAAGAAATTCAAGGAAGAAGATAAAGTTCTAGATGAAAAGATTGTTGATCCACATGGTCATGATAACATAGATATTATTATGCCTGAAAAACATGACAGTTGTGATGAGGCCGAGCCTGAGACTGAGAATACTAAACCTGCCAATAATGCTGATGTATCACAAGTCGAACAAAAACTTGATGACAGTGTCATTGAGCCCGAGCCCAAGCCCAAAAATGAGCCCGAGGTTCCTCAAGTGTCAGAAGGATCTCCAAGAAGCCATATAACAGTCCATGAATCACAAGGAACACCATCTAGTCAGGTCTCAACCAACACTAAGAAGAGTAGAAGTGAGAAAAAGGTATCCAGTCAAAGTCAAAAACGCAAGTCCTGGTCCAGCAGTAAGAAGTCTAGTGTCGATTCCGCTCTAAGAAGTAGCTTGGATCAGTTACCTAAAGACCCAAAACCTGAGAAAACTGAAAAACGTAGAAATTCTTTTGGGTCACCAAGACCTGATCACAGTGATCATCAACCCTCTGTCCCTAGCTATATGCAGGCGACTGAATCTGCAAGAGCAAAAGCCATAGCGAATAGCTCCCCGAGGTCAAGTCCAGATGTGCACGACAAGGATATTAAAAAGAGACACTCGTTACCTGGTGCAGTAAATGGTAGACAAGGTTCACCTCGTATTCAGAGGTCCATGTCTCAAGCACTACAAACCACAAAAGCAAATGGCAATCAAGGTAATTTCAAATATTTTTCGACGGGCTTTTACTTATTCTTGTACATCCTAGTCATTGGAAGATGGTTTTGTTTCTCATTATAAATTACATTTAACATTATATATCGAAAATTCTTATTTTTGAAAACCGTTTTTGAGGGGTTTTGGTTTTAAATGCTCTTATTGTAAAACCAGGTATTTATAAATGGTCTAAAAGGGACGCAAAACCATTTTTAATGACTCAGATATTCAAAAAAAAGAGAGATATTTGGTATTTTATGCACCAAAAACGTTACAGACCACAAAGATGAGATATTGTCATGGTATATTATTATTACGTCCAATTTGATTATATCTTTGTGGTTGTTACAGAGAAGAAATGGCAGAGGTGAAGCTGTAAACTAAGGATCGCGGTAAACATCCGAGTTAGAAATGGTCTAATATGTAAGAAAAGTAAAGTTTGATTTGTTTGACAGGTAGCTACCGGCTTTCTGGTCCCCGTGTTGTGTTTTTCTATTTGGTGGCATGAAATCGAGAGATCTACATATCTGCTTGTTAGTGTATCGAGCGTGTGTTTTATGTGGTTAATTGGTTATTATTTCATATGAATATCTTGAAGGCTTGAAGCTCAGTCTTCTATGGTATGGTCTGATTGTGTATTTGTTTAAACAGGGTTTGGTTAATTTTTTTGATATTTGGTTCAAACATGATATATATGATATTAAGGATTTCAAATTTTAAACCATGGTTCTTTTTTTCACTGCTCTTTTGTGCGTTGTTTTGATATTGGCTGCTTGTGAACTGGTATTAGTGTATGGTCACTACCATGCTGGCAGTTGATCCTAAGCGGCAAGAAATTTGAGGATCGTGAGGCATGTGGTTCTAACAGGTTTTTAAAGTCTTTTTGATGCGGTACATACAATAAAAAGCACCTTATAAAATTACAAGTGTGTTATTCTCCAGCAACACCCAAATTTTTTTGTAATATCACGAGTAATAGTATAACTTTCACGACGCACTGTACAGAAAATGACTTTATGCTTGACGGTTTGTCGAGATTCCACCTTATCTTAAATGTTAGTGCAAAGCGCTTGCAGGTTTTTTGTTGCAAATATTTCAAGGCTATGTGGTTTTAGGACTATGCAAGAACCGAATTGGGTTGCAGTTCCACTCACGTTTTTGAAGTTTAATCCCAGTGTTTTAAAGTTCAAGACTCATATCAGTAGCTATATCAAATACTACAATGTTAGAGTGAGGCAATCTCAGCTGGTATGCTCCATTCTTCATGAGCTCTAACGTCTAGTAGGAATCATTATTAGTTTGGCTTGTTTTAGCGTTTGTTAAGCAAGGCCGCTTTCAATGTTTTCATGGACTGAAATTCATCTAACTTTCAGATGTACTTGATATGGTATTTCGTTATTTCTTTTGAAACCTAAATGAATAACTTTCTCTTTTTGCCGATAAGAACAGTAGCCCGACAGTTGCTATCTTTTGTGACGAGTATATATGCCATTTCTAGCTAAAAGCCTAAAATGTTGGTTCTAGATTACCTCATTGTGAAGTTTGACATATCTCAATACATGTGAAAGATGCAGTTCTTAAATTCTTATAAGCTTCCGTTTCCATCCATATTTACTTCATAATATTGCTCGGTGCAACTTGATTTGATCAATTAGATCCTACAATGACGTGCTGATGTTTTTTTTATTCAAAATGAGGTCTTCGCTTGACAGTAGGGTAGGGTATGCTCAAGTGCAGCAAATGTGGCACAAGGTCATCACTTTTTAGGTCTTAATTTCTTGAGATTTTACGGGTATATTTGGCAAAACTAGATGAAAGACGGAGCTTTATATTTATATGTAAAAGTACCATTTGATTTTTAGAGCTTATCTTTGATTTTAAATGAATAACGGCTAGAATAATGGGCCGAGTCAAAATGAAGTCCCCAACTTTAACAGTTGCATGATAAACCCTAAAAAGTTCTCAACTAAGTGAAACTCCTTGGAGGCGCTGTTAGCCGGGATGTAGGGTTTATTAGTAGTTTGGCTGTGAAAAGGGCATCTCGTGCTGTGGAACTAATGAGTTGTCTCACAAGTCTGCGCGACCCTCAATCTGAGCTCCTTTTGCTTCGCTCGTGTATGGGCGTAAAGTGATGTTCGGTCTCGAACGTGCCAACCATGTATATAGGGGAAGTCTGTTTATTTTTGACAATGGCCTTGAAGGTAATAGAGGCCATTGTGGTTTTGTGGGGCCCTTTTTTGGGGGATTTTCAATGGAGGCTCGCATCCCTTCCGACTCGGTTTGGTGGGTTGGGTTTATGTTCGGCTAAGGATGTATCTACTTATGCTTTTGTGGCCTCGAGGGCGCAATCTTGGAGTTTGCGGGATCACAATCTTCGGGGATGTGGTATTGATGGGGTTGACTCTGATTATGGGCATGCAATGGATCGCTGCCATGTCCCTTCCTCGATTTCGATCTTAGCGGTTTCTCTAACAAGGACACCGCCCACCTAAAGCCAAAATGTTTTGGCGTGTGCCCTATTTAGTGGAATCGTCCGGAGTTTGGGAGAGAAGTTTGATTTATCCCCGGAAGCGGTGTTTGAATATCTCCGAGCTCCTCATGCTCAAGATTTCTTGACGGTTATCCCCATTGAAGGGCTAGGCCAACATATGTCGGCCTTGGAGTACCGGACTATCCTTAAGTACCGGCTAATGATCCCTCTGTTTCCGGGTGATGAGCCTTGCCGGTCTGCCTCAAGGTTTGTTTAGATTCCTTTGGCGAGCATGCGGTCCACTGCAAGGAGTTACCGAGTTTCAAATACAGGCATGATTTTGTTAGGGATGTTCGTATGATGTTCTTAAGCGGCGGGAATTTCTTCTAAAAAGAGGCCCCCAACTTTCGGACAGATCCGCTTGAAGGGAGGTCTACTTTACGGCCGGTGATATACTTGTGTTTGGATGGGTCAGGGGGGAAACATGCTTGTGTGGATCTTACCGGAGTGTCCCCTCTTGTTGGGCTAAGGAACAATGGGTTTGTTACGGGACAAGCGGCATTGAAACCGGAATCGAGCAAAGTTGCTAAACACGAGAAAGCTTGTTTAGAGAATCAACACGTATTTACCCCTTTTGCTTTTGATACATTTGGGTTCCTAGCTTCTGGCTGTACCGTGGAGTTTTTGACTAGGGTTCAACGGGTTGTACAAAGTAATTTTGCGACCCCTAAGTCACAAAATTTCATTTTTAATAGAATTGGTTTTGCCATTCAAAAGGGGGTTGCGGCACAGCTTGTTGCCCGTTTGCCTGCCATCTTATTGTAATCCGTTATAAAAGTTTAATATAATCGAAAAAAGAGATATAGAATGCTGCAACAAATCAAGATCAAAATCAGGAAAGGGTGATTGCAGATTCTATTGCTGGGTCCGTTTGAGTTTATAGTCCTTGTTCGAGTTCAAGTTTCAATCAATCCTTACTGCGTTTAAGATTTTTGTTCCGTGCGCTAGATTTTGGTTTTCATCTTTTGAGGTAAATTTTGGATTAAACTATAAAATTGTTCCTGTTCTACATATTAACATAAACTTTTGGATAATTAACTTACTTGATAACAATTGTTTAACAAGTCTAATACTACTATTCTTACACCATCATATGTTATATCTCTCATAATTTGAATAGTAGTATTAGACTTGTTATATCATGTTAAACCAATCATAGCTCGTCCATATAAACACTTAATAGTAGTATGGGCTTTTTTGAGGTAAATGACTTAAATTTCATAGATTATGAGTGAAATTTTATTTTTTATATCATGTTGTCAAGTTATGAGAGAAAAGAAAAGATAACCGATGATTTTACAATTATACCATTTATTATATATAAAAGTTATGATTTATATTAAGTCATTTAAGTAATTACATCTATTAAAAGCTTCCTAAAATAACTTCTCTTCAAATCATCTCACTTTTGGGAAGAAAGTTTTGAAGAGAAGTTTAGCCAAATTTTATCTCCTCTTCTCTTCTCTTCTTTTTTGAAAAAAACTCTGGAACACGAATTCATCTTGTTTTCTTCTCTCTTCTTTTCTCTTCTTTCAAAAATAAAACTCGAGAACACAGTGATGTCTAGTTGAAAGGATTCTCATGAGTAAACGTTAGTTGAATATGGTTGAACTTTTAGTTAAGAGAGCATTAGTTATATAAATATACCGACATAAAAATGTAATCAGTAGGACTAATATATAACTAGCAGTTTACAAAAGACTTGAACAGAAAAAGGATTGCATTGATGAAATATAGATTTAGTAGTAATTGACATTATGTGTTTATATGGACGAGCTATGATTGGGAGGCCTAAAGATATGTCTAAAACTGCGTGGTATCATCCTGATAGTTGCAGTTAAAGGATTTACTTTTTCACAAACCATCAGGATCATGCCACATATGTTTAGGCTCAAATTTAAGCTTATGTAATAGTTCTCCCAATCATTTTCTTATATGGACCATCGATAGCTTGGAGACGCTTGGGCATAGGCAGAGGCGGAGATAAAGGGGGTAACGAATAAAAATCGTAGTGTAAATTTTTAAAATTTTCCGACTATTTTTGTAATCCCTGCAGCCTTGTGATAAGCAAACGAACTAATTTTTAGTGTAGTTTCTAAAAAGTTTCATAATTTGCCCTCTCGACAAAAAAATTCTAGCTCCGCCCCTGATATAAGGTACGGATTCTGAGGGTCACTCGTGCACGTTTGTTGAACTATTGGTATGGATAGCTTGTCTCTTTGATCACAATCTTTTGTTCGTAACCATACTCTTACATTTTAGTTATGCGTTGGTTTGACCATTGATCCATCCTTATTGCATTGATTAAATGACCGCGTGTTATTTATACTACCTTATAATGCATTTAGGCCTTCTAAAATTAGAAGGCTTAAAAATTCAGACTTTTTTACTTGCTTATTATGGAAAGAACTAAATAAATCCATTTTACTCTTATTAAAATCATTTTCTACACATAAAAACACACACTTCCTCTCTTCTTCTCCTCCAAGCATAGCCGCCACCCCGTTCTCCGCAACCACCGCTTTGTCCGCCACCACCATTGCGGAAAATTTCCGGCGAAATCTTTTTCTTGCCGATTCGATAGATCGGTTAACCTACATCATTTCTGGAGATTTTGAGCCCTCGGCTCCCACCACAGCACCACCCACGCGCCACCACCGCCGCCGTCACCACCATCTCATCATTAGCACCGTACGCTGGCGAATACCCTTCTAGTTTATTTTTATAACCTCATCGTTATAATGACACATTCGATACATTCTTATTATTACATGGCTATTGCTTCATTGTTATTGACCTTATTATTATTTAACCTTATTTATTGATATTGTGACCTTTAAACCTAGGTATTTGAGTTGTTAACTATTCAAGGAGTTACTATGGGCGCGTCATTATGACACCGATGGCGTGACACTATCCGTTGTAATTTGTCTACGGGGTCTCCTCATTGTTGGTGCGATAACGAATTTTTAGGAAGCGTATTAGTCGACCATAGCTATTGTATTGTCATTGTTTGTAGATAGAAGCGTAGTTCCTAACTCATCAACCATTCTTTGGTTTGGATTTGCAGGTCTATGTTATATTTTTTTATTGGTTGATGCTTGCTTTATGTAAATGTTAGTATATTGTATTGAAACCTTACCCATTGAATTTACATATTGAATTCCCTATTGAACTTATTTATCGAACTTGCATAATTAATGTATTCTATTGAGCATAATCTATTGAACTTACATCATTAATTTGTCATCTTTGTCATCTTTAATTCATGGGTTAAACCTTTTGTTTAAATAAACTCCTTCATTAAATAATTGTTTATGAGCAAATATGCTTCTTTGGTTCGTATTGCTTCTATTTTATATTCGCTCACAAGGCTTTTCGCTCAGCCGTATTTTCTTTGCATGCGGCAGGTAATCAGGGTTTGGAACATAGAGATTGAGAGTTAGTCCAAATAGCATGGAGTGTTAGAGACTTATTATTTTGGCATATTTAGTTTTTTTTTCGAATAAATTCGTAACGAAAACTTTGTAATGCTTTTAGCTTTAATTGATTTTCAGAACACCTTAATGTTATTTCTTTAATGGAGAATTCATTAGACTAGCGTTTTTGCTTTGTTTACGTATCGTTTGTGAGCATCCGGTTCCGTTGAATTGGGGTGTTACACATCCTTAGGGACGAATGATGCAGTTTTTTTTCGTTATCTGCTAATGTGGTTCTAACATAAATGGCATTTTTGTCAATTTGTTTGTAAAAGGATTGTATTTTTCAATTATTATTATTATTATTATTATTATATGAGGAGATCACTTTATTAAAAATTCATAAGATTTTTAAGAAATTAGTAGGAAGCCGAGATAATATCAAGGCCCTCACTCCTTTAGCTATAACAAAGATAATCCCACTAAAAATATTAGTAGCAGCACGTGTCCCAATGTCTTGAGTCACAAAGAATTTTCAAATGCGCTTTAGTAATGTCACAATATCCTTTTCAAGTTCCCCAAAAGAGAAGAATGAGAAAGGGGAAACCAATATCCAATATCTCAAGACACTTAGCCTCATACTTGACGCGTTTGCGTTGTGCGGCCTCAATCACCGCACGACCAGGCACAAAATCAACCATAACCATTTGCGTCAAGGGCGATGACCCTGTCAGATCGACACATACATCAAGTCCTCCATCCCACGAGTAGAGCAACATATCAGCTGGACATAAGGCTTTGTCCCTTTCTCCACTAAGCCCAATATCAACTTCTTTACGGGCTAAAATCCCCGACCGTGAACATATGTCAACAATGGTATCGCGCACCACGTTAGCCGATCTTTAATACTAATAATATCAACGCACGATACAACACGGTCCCCATAAATATCCCCCGTAAATACCCTGGAACAAGCTGAGCACGGCATCTGAACAGAGAATAGGAGAACACCTAGTCGATAGCATAACATAGATCGGTAGGTCCTAGCATTTAGAGTCGATTCCAACCCAGAGATCGGAACCACCTTAAGCTAGTTCGAAGTGTAGTCCTCCATTTGAGATTTCTATAACGCAATTTGTCGAGTAGATAGAGAAAACGTAGATTCAGCCATTTGGGTAATAATAATAATAATAATAATAATAATAATAATAATAATAATAATATTATAATTATTATTATTATTAATATTATTATTATTATTATTATTTTAAATTTTTTATTAGTTTTATTATTATTATTATTATTTTATTATTTATTTAATACATTTAAAAACTTATTATTATTATTATTATTAAATTTTTAATAATATTATTATTATACTTTTAAATAATAATAATAATAATAATAATAATAATAATAATAATAATAATAATAATAACAATAACAATAATAATAATAATAATAAGGGGCATTTGAATGGCATTTACATATATATCCCTTCAGAGATGCACAATTGCATATATATCATTTGTATGCATAAAAAGCATTGCATCGTGTGCATAAAAAACTTATAGCTAAGATATATATATGCAATTATTCATCTTTGGAGAAAAATATATGCAATTCCCCTTATTAATTATTATTATTATTATTATTATTATTGAGTGTTGCAAAAAAAGTTTTACAAGGCCGATTAATCATTGTCTATGCGCTAAAAGGCTACCAACCTTTTCGATTTGTATAAATCGTTAAACAAATTAGTCAATTATGGTCAACGATGGTCAAACTTGTCAGAAACTTGCAAATCTTGTCGTAAATATCCAAAACTCGATGTATAGTCGCTGTTTGTACATATTACAAGATGTTTTTAAGAAAAATCTTGCCGGTGATACCCATAACTCATCGAAAATACCCAAAACTTATCAGAAATGCCAATCTGATTAATTCCGCCTAGACAGATTATTAACCCAAATAGGCCGACCGCCCGACTACCGATTCACGATTTTTTTAACATTATTATTATTATTATTATTATTATTATTATTATTATTATTATTATTATTATTATTATTATTATTATTATTACTATAACTATTTTATAAACGTCATTTTACTAGAAATTAATAAGATTTACAAGAAATTAGTAGGAAGCTGCGATACAATCTGGGCCTCCACTCGTCTATCTATAACAAAGTTAATCCTGCTAAAAATATGAATAGCAGCACGTGCCCCAATATCTTGAGTTATAGAGAACTTTCGGATTCTCTTCAATAAGGTCACAGCATCATTCTCAAGTTCCCCAAAAGAAGAGAATGAGAAGGGGAAAAACCCATATCCAATATATGTGAACTTAGCCTCATACTTGACACGTTTACGTTGTGAGACCTCAATCACCGCACGACCGGGCACAAAATATACCATATTAGTTTGCGTCAAGGGTGATGATCCTGTTAGATCAACACATGCATCAAGCCCTCCATCCCACGAGTAGAGTAACATATCAACTGGAACGGGATTGTCCTTTTCCCTACTAATCCCAATGTCAACTTCTTTACGAGCTGAAATCTCCGAACGAGAACAGATGTCAACAAAAGTATCGTGCATCACGTTATGCTGATGTTTAATACCAATAATACCATCACACGATACAACATGGTCCCCGTAAATATCTCCCGCAAATATCCTAGAACAAGCTGAGCACGGCATCTGAACAGAGAATAGAGGAACACCTAACCGATAGCATAACACACACCGGTAGGTCCTAGCATTCATAGTCTATCCTAACCCATATAACGGAACCACCCTAAGCCAGTCTGAAGTGTAGTCCTCCATTTGCGATTTCCATAACTCCATCAGTCGAGTAGATATGGAAAAAGTGGGTCGGCCATTTGGGTAACACGAGTGAAATATATATTTGTCTGTTTCTTCATGTGTTTGGGGGCAGCGATCTCACTTTTATTACTCAAAAGGTCAATCTCCATTTTTTAATTAAAATCACACAAGACATCATCAAAGGAAGGTCTAGAAGTTACAATACCAGAATGTCGGAGCAACTTAGTCTGTAAGCTAACAGATAGGAGTCTAGACGCAAGGAAAGCGTAGTTCAAGACATCACATACAAAGTAAACACCAAGGCCCCCAAACACAAAGGGTAAGGCGGCAAGCCTCCATTGCCAATTACCAAAACCAGGTCCAGAAGCAGTGACAATACGCTTCAGAGCAGAATGAAGTGCCACATCAAATGAACCCTGAGCACGCTCAAAGCCCCGGGGTTTGCCACCTTTTTAACTTAACCCCCATTTTTCAGTTTTTTCAAACAAAATACATACACAAAGCCCCCTTTTACAAAAAAAAATCATCTTTATCCCACCTAATTTATCAACAAATATGAACTTTTTTTAAAAGGCACTATACGTGCTTTTGATTTGCAAAAAAAGAAGAAAGAAGTTTAAGGGTGTGCTTGGTTGAGGGTATTGAGGGGTAAGTAATAACAAAAATAATGATTAATGATGCTTGGTTGACTCTAATGCAATAACCCATTACCCAATAGCGGGTAATGGGTCATTACTCAATAAATTGGAGAGAATTGTTTCATTTACCCTTTCTCTTTCCTTAGTATTCCCTTTCAATTTCCCTTTCCCATTATATAGTTTGAACCAAGCGCACCCTAAGTTGAACAAGATGAGAATTGGTTTTAATAATAATAATACTATATCAATAATAGTAAACATAAAAATAATGATAATGATAGAAATATAATAATAATAATAATAATAATAATAATAATAATAAAAAGTATTACAATTTTAGTAATTAAGTGTGATATTAATAATAAAAAATAATAATATTAATAATAATAAAGTTAAAATTAAAAAATTAAAATAATAATATTAATAATATTAATAATAATAAAGATGGAAATACCCTTTATGTTAGAACCATGTTAGAAGATAAAGGAAAAAAATTTGCATAGCTTGTCATTAGGGATATATATTATCTAACGTTTATTGACGAACGAATGTAGATATCCCAACTTTTCTGATAGGGGAATTGCGTATATATCCTTCCAAACCTTCAAAATTACATATATATTCAACCTAAAATCGTAATTGCATATATATCCCTCAAAACCTTTTAAACTATCATATATATCCAAATAATTAAATTATGTTTAAATAAAACTTAAAATAAATGACAATTATCTCTTAGATTATGGTTTGACTATTATACCCTTAGCTTTGTTCTCAAGGCTACCCAAAAGATCATGTTTCCTGATAAAGTCATACCATCACTATCGTACACTGCTTGATGGATAATTTTTAGATTCATTAAGGAGAAAATTATGAGGACAATATAATTGAATTTCAATATTCAGATATATGCCAGCGGAAGAAATACATTAAAGAATGTGAGATGGAGCCGTAACGTTGTTCCAGAGATCACCAACAAAAAGAAGAAAAACAAATAAACAATGCAACAATAAAGTAATATAGCTAAAGAAAAAGAAAGTAATAGTTAAATGAAGTTTGTTAAAGATAGTGGTAATCAATGTTTGTCTTGCCGGAGAAGAAGGTCCAAGAAAAGATAAATTAATGTTTGTTGTCATGGTAAGATCCGTTTATAATCTTTATGAATTGAATTATTCTATCAATTAAAATAGATAGAACTACCTAAAGTGGACTCAAGATTGAAGAACTGGGAGGTGACTGTGTCTCGATGATAATGTTAGGAGAAGAAGTAAAAGGGATAATGATCAGTCTTTATTTAAATGAAGGGTATAATGGATAATTCAAAATAAAATGATCTTATTAATATTTGATTTATATATTTGGATATATGTGTTATATTTAAATTTTAAGAAGGATATATATGCAATTTTGATTTTAAGTTGGATATATATGTAATTTAGAAGCTTTGAAAGGATATATATGCAATTCACCCTTTCTGATATGATGTAAACTGTGAAATTTGACAAACCACTTGAATGTATTTTGGAGTTTACTCTAAATAATATTTTATATATTAATTTAATGTATATGCACGGAAATATAAATATCAAAATGAAAGTCGCAGTTACTGTGATACGTAAATGAATACATGAAATTGTACATATGCGGACGACTCATTTTATTCATCTTGATGAGACTAAGTAATGATATTTGAATATTTTATTTTTTATACTATCCGCGTTCTAACGAATCATGCTATTCCTTTTTAAATGTTTAACCTGCACGTACACTAATTTATAAATTAAATACAACTAGAGATATTATAAATAGGAATATAAATATAAAATGAAAGCACCATCCTACAGGTTAATGTGGGACTGAAATAAATGCACGAGTTTGTACATATAACAACGACGCATATAATTCTCTACTAAAAGGTGTAGATTGGCGGGAACACCCTGATTCCGGATGCCTTTTGGCACCAGCCATTGTCCACCCCACAAGGAAAACACATGTAATTCTTTTTTAATGTTTAAATAAAGATATCCGGAAAATCATACTTTCAAAGATCATTACGTGTTATCAAACAAAATGTATTATTTAAATATAAACAACATCAACATCAACATCATGTCAGTTAAACAAAGTCAAATCTTTCATCCAACAAAAATATTTACAAAGTATTAACATATATTAATATATAATGAAAATTTTATGTTAAAACTCGCACGTATACATGCCATTATAACTATATAATTATAAAAAAATTTACATTAATTTCATAAAAAATTTCTTATTTAACAACCTGCACGAAAAAACAGGTAAAAGATTATATTTTTAAAATCTTTCGTTAATTAGAAAACAAATCTAATTTTTTGAACCGCTTATTTTTAAAAATATATAATTAAGTTCTTCATAAGTTTGTACGCCAAACATGCCCTAAATATAAGACCCGAACAACGGAATGAAAAACACTTGACTGGATTGCAATCCAGTGTCCAATTCGCGTAACCTTGATTTAGATACCTGTAACAATTTCTGCAATATCAATAATCTTTTCACGTGTGTTAAAAAAATTTCGTTTTCGATCACCTATTTAGTGAGAATGGCATATGAACATTGAACACCAACATCCACATTTTTCAAAATCATAGCCATCCCAAAAATATAAAGAACAACTCTTTTTTTGGTTCTAAAATAATGCTATAGGCAGTAATCATATACTCAATATCTAACAAGTATATTTGTGATAGGATCGTCACTTGCATTTCTAATGAATACTAGATCAAATGGGCACAAGGGCAACTTGGAACATATCTCAGATCTCTGTTACTGCATCAAACAGAATCCAAACAAAAATAATTGTTTGCACCAAAGTTTAACACAACAAAAGTGAACTCTTCATGATGTTATAACTTATAAATAAAAAAGAAATGATAAAATGTACTAATGTCATTAAAAAGAAAAAAGTTGGTCCACCCCAACAAATACATGTAAGAAAAAAAATGTCTCCATCCAAAAGGCCATCATGCATAAACCTAAGCATCAACCAAAATCTTATGTTTAACCACAAAAATCAGCTTAGATTGGCATATCAATGCCCCCTTAGAGAGACATTTACACCACTAAAAAATGGATGAATTTATGTACCAGTAATCTCTCTATCCATTTTCATTCTTTTCGCACTTTGTGTATCAGGCAAGCTACTGACTCTCTGTTGTGACGACGAATCATGCTGAAAAACACAGCTTGCACCATTCCGACACCCCCTTGAGCTATTAAAATAAATACATGGTTTTGTGCTTTTTGATTTTGTATCCCGTGTTTTCTGACTATTATTATTACTATTAATAACATTACTATTCGTTGGTTCTGGGTTTTCTCCACCATGCTGCTGTATCAGACTCTTATAATAATTAATGTCCTTCCTTGGATTTACCTCCTGTGGAGGCTGCTGCTGCAAACTGGAAACAGAAACGGATGCTGGTACAGGTACATGAACGGATCCCGCTTTGTTTGGTGGTTGATAATGAGCGGTGCCATTTGAAGAAGTTGCTGTTGAGAATGGGATATGGGGTGGTCGACCATGAACAGGCAGTGGTGGGCTAGGTGAAGATACGGCTGGCGGTTGAGAAAGTGGTTGACTTGATGTGGATGGTCCATGATTCGATACTAGTTGCTCAATTAAAGTAGGGTTGCTGAGGATTTTCATAAGTAGGTTAGGGTCTATGAGGCTAGCTTGAGTGGTGTTTGACATGGCTGCATTTAAAGCAGTGTAGGCTGCGGTCATTACATCTGGTTCGACACCATGGGCCATCCCAGGAGGCACCATTCCGTTGGCCGAATGAGACGCAACAGTTGTTGTAGGGGGTGTCACAGATGATGATGTGTCGGGTGCCATATCTTCGTCTTCAATGGGAGTGATGGGGATAATAGGAGTATGCTGATCGTTGTAATGCGATGACTCTTCTGCCCCCATTGCCGATGCAGGGCTGAAAAAATTGATGAACCTATTTTATTTTTATGTAACACGATATATATTATGAAAATTTCAAAATCAAAAGAAATTAACGAACTTTGGAGGGATGGAGGATGCTCGTGGATACACAGCTTCAAGCACTCTCATCTCACGTTGATTTTCAACCTCCAATTCTTTGCTTTCTTCTCCAGCAGCTACTTGCCATGTGGAATCTATAACAAACTGCGAAAAAAACAAATAATATGATGTGGTCTGAACTTTTGAAGAAATACATAAGACTGGTCACTATGGTGGTGAAGCACCACCAGGTGGTAGCCTCCACCATGCGCGAACACCACAAAACCCACAAACCACCGCACGCGTTTGGTCTGTTCTTGTGATCCACTAGCTTCAAAAGTAAAGCACATGCTCTATAATATTGAAGAACATATAGATAAAATTAATCACAGCATATCTAAACTAACGATAACCATAATAGAAGAACAAGCAGGTGCAGTGACATGTTTGTATTTAGCAAAACATAAACAAGCTGAAAATGCAAATCAGATTCATGATTGCATGGTTAGCAACACAAAAACCTATAATAAGAGCCGAACCATCCAAACCATATCAAGTTCCGAACCGATCCTAACAATTCAGTATTTCATTTGTATATAATGATTCCGCTTTTCAGTTTTGCCTCGATATATTTCTCAAGGATAACAATGAGTGCTAGTTGCAATACATATATTTTAATTGGCAATTACTTGACATTCAATAAATTTTAGCCTTTTAATTTCTCTGAATGGACGGTTTGTAAAAGTGCAAGGTGATGAGAAATATTTTGAGAATACGTGTTCGAATTTGATAAGTAAATAAGACGGGTAGTACTGTTTCAGACGTATAAGTTGTAAAATAATACTATACAAATACTAGTGCCTATAAAAATATATATATATACACATACCAATGGAAAGGATCCAGTGAGAAGAGAAAATAAAATAAGAATAATGAGAAATGTTTATAGCCACACATTTCAAATGAAGGAGGACAAATTCATGGAAGATGCATCTTTTATTGTAGGTCTTCAAATGTGCGGTGTGGTAACTTCTCATTCTTCTCATTTTACTAGTTTAACAATAAAAAGTAGAACAAAATTTAACTATTATTCGGTTTTTTGTTTGGTTCTGCTCAATAAAAGAACCTAATCCAAAATAATAGTTCGCTTTTGGTCCAAACGAATCCAACAGTTTTGTCCAAATTGTGGACACCCTAGATCCTAATGTGAATTTCCGTTAAGGCTTAGGAGACCAACAGTTTAAGAGATACTTCTACGGTTCCACAAGTGATGTACACATTTTCAATCTCAAAAAACACATTGGAATGGTTTTCCACAAGCAATGTATACATGTATGACATATTTTCATGGTTTCCACATTTTATAACATTTGCAATCTCAAATAACAACTAAGGACTAATTTTTATAGATTCCACAAGCGACTTGCATATTTTCAATCTTAAAAAACAAGATATGACATATTATTATCGTTTCCACAAGTGATGTACACAATTTTAGTCCCAACGTACTATAACAAAATGCATCATGTTAAATCAATTTTGTATACCCATCATAATCAACAAAAATTACTTAAAAGACAGACCCGATGCTCACAGTTGCCGTAGCAATATACTATATGATACGAGAAATTAATTAAAACTGAAAATATGTAGGTTGCTTGTACACTTTAAAATTGGAACACTTCCTCCAAAATAAATAAGGATATATCACTTAGGATCATGCACCGCAAAAGGTAAAACTTATGGTATATCTAGATTAGTTGCATAATGACATACTCTAATAAGACATACAGAATTAGATATTAAGTGCAAAAACTTGAATAAAGTAACTTACTCTGGCAGGACATTTCCACTGGATGACAGGAACTTGAGATAATTTACTCTGAAACGGGTTTGAAGGCTGACTTCCTTCAAAGCCAGGTGGCAAATTGTCATCAGAACCTGCTCCTACCGAAGGCCACGGCCATGGTGACTTTGCCTGGAGATGATCCTGACCACCTACACCTACTTGGGAAGGTGATTCCTCTGACAAAAACAGCTTTACCTGTTTTTAACAGCTAGTGTTGGTCAATAAACTAGCAAACTGATGCTTGTTTTTCATTTGATAGGTTTGTCATATATGATATCAATCATATTATGTCTATTAGCCTATTTGAACAAAAGTTATAACATGTTCTTAAAACATTTCAGATTCAAGACAATACTGAAACTGTACATGAATAAAGTATTTAATTTAGAAAAGTTAAAGGAGTATCTTATGTCATCACAAATCTGTAACACCTTTAAAAAAGTATGATAAAAAACCACCAACACAGAATGAATATGACTTAGAAAAGGGTTCAGGTTGATCTCCGATTCCAAAATTAGAACACACAGAATTCAAAGAATCCGGACATTGCACAACCAGAATTTAAATCACAAAAACATTTTGAGATAGTTAATTCTTGATTTATACAATCGTTCATGCACAGCCACATAAAACAAATTTTTGATTTAAAGAGGATAATGACCCTGTCATTAGATGCAGCACGTTCCGTTTTGAGAAGTGGGTTTGTGTATGTTGGATATATTATCAAAGGCCATGCTTGCATGCCCAGTTTTTAATAATTGCTAAATTCAGGCTTTATGTGGCTTCCAAAATTCAATTAACCCTCAAGAGTTAACTGATTATTTAAGTATACTGCAACTTCAAATCACAATGATCAGTTTTTTTATGTTCGGATAAACACAACTGCATGCGAGTGGCAACAATACTCATTATCAATAAGTATTAGAAAAGCTTCTTTTAATCATTTTATCTATTAATTTCATGACTAACCAAATATCACCAAACAATCAAACATATCGTCTACCTCATAGCATATACAAATATCTTCTCATAAGAGGAACAATTTGTTTTTATTTACTACTAAACTGTTTTCAAGGTGTTTAAACTTTGAAGTGCATACAATTGATAACAAACTATTTCAGCATTTCCAGTTATGTCACATTATGAAAAAATTGGTCAGCATTTATGTCTTAGATCCTACAAATGGATGTCCATGGGATAGTATGTGTTTCCATTAAAGCCTTTTAAACAGTAGTTTCAAAAAGTGAATCATGAGAACTTAGGAAAGAGGCAAAGTTTAGCACACGATCTTTAGTTCTCTGATGCGTAGCCGGTATCCAAGTTCAAAATACCAAATTCAAAACCAAACAAACATTTCATACACCTTTCTAATAGTGAATGTCAAACACTCAAATTATTCCAAAATATCAGGTTAAAAAAAAAAAAAAAAGGAAGGACAGATGCCTTCTTTTGTTCATGGAACTTTTTAACATCTACATATGTTACAGACTGTCCATGACAGTAAGATTATTATCACTAGCAAATATAGTTCTAAAAGGCGCGCCGCTAAGGCGTGAGGCGTGACCTCCGGGTGACGAAATAGATCAAGGCGTCGACTCTAGGTGTGGCGTGAGATGAGGCGGAAAAGGGCGCGATAAGGCGTGAGGCGTGGCGAGTTTTTTTTATTCAACTCGGCAAATTTTTTTTTTTTTTTTTTATTATTATTATTATTTTTAAATGAAGAATATTACATGTAGGGATAGTTATTTAAGCTTATTCATTATGTACAACGCTTTTTGTATACTTGATATATATGAAATATGATATAAATATATAAATATTTTCATATTTTGTGCCGCCTTATGCCACGCCTTAAAATCGCAAAAGCTTCACCTTGGCCGCTAAGGCATGAGGCTTGATCATGCCGCCACGCCACGCCTCGCGCTATTTATAACCTTATATTCATAGCTAACTGTCCCTTAATATAACAAAGAGGCAAATTTATCAAATTAGTACGCAGCAGCTGTAAACGTAAATAACAAGAAGGTGTAAACGTAAATAACAACAGACACAAGCGACCATATAAATCAGCCAATCATATATATGCTGTGGGATCAAACCACCACCGATTCACATCAAATACTATCTGAACTACTTGCAATATGAGCATTGATGGCATGGCATTCCAAATTTGTATCTTCGTTTCTAAAACTAAAAATACCATTCGAGCCAAGAATGTCACAGTTTCAGTAATGAATAAGACTACACTACAGGAAGTTCAGTGCAGGCTTATATACGAGATAACATTTACTAAAGTATAACTCATACACAATTATATCTGACTGACAGCAAATAACGAACCGAAGATGCAGACAAAGCACAAGTATGACTACAAGGTAATATACAATTCCTAACTCATAGCATATGCACCAATCCATTATTATTTACTTACCAAATTGTCTGATTTTAGAGTGTCAAAATGAACATATTCAATACACATTCTTATTCCTCATCTACGTGTCTGATCTTAGTGTAACATTTGCCAAAACAATTATGCCAATGAGCTTCAAGTCTAAAGCCATAGATTTCCACAAACATTGTAACTTGCTTAATCTCAAATTGAACTCAAAGCAACATTGTTTCAAGCTTGACCATAACCGACTCACAAAAGTATACTAGTGAAACAAAGTTTTTCAAATGACATAACAAGAATGCTAACATGGGAACAGAGTGAAGTCTTATTCCCTACTATTCATATGACATAACAAGAATGCTAACAAGAATAAAGGTAGGACTAATCTAGTTGTTTTAGCAAGTTTGAATAAGCAAAAGCCTGGTTCAGTAAAACACAAAAATATATAAACAAATGAACACCATCTAAACATGAAATAAGCACAAAGCATCATCAACACGACAAAGACAATACATATAAACATTTCCAGAGTGGACTAATTCATCAAATTCTGTTGCAAATTTAGTACCAGCATTATTTCATTTTTGTATCATCTGTGACAGTTTTTATCAATGTTTAAGTTGAAGAGTTAAGTTTGAGTCCAGTTATGATTAATGATTAAAGTTACAAGTGCATGTTATAAATTAATTAAATCCATTTTTTTTACAATCTTATACCTGACAAAGATTTAAATCTGAAGCCCAAGTAACTCTTTTTGATGAATGCATTCCTCTCATATTTTTTTTTATAAAATTAGTAACAAAATTAAATCCACCCAATATTGATAAATCCTTTTTTTTATCGAATCGATTGAACTCTGTTTAATTTATCGTCGTCATCTTCATCGTCGTCTAAAACCCTAACTTGTTTAATCGTGTGGTGGTTTAATTGAAAGATTGTTTTGGTGGTGATTGTGATGATGGTTACGACGGTGGCAGACGCTAGGTCACGAGCAGGCAGATGAGATCGAAAGATTTTATATGATGATGAAACTAACCCCTCTGTTTTTATATCCTATCATTTACTTACACTCTCTCATCCTTTAACTAACTCGGTTTGTTGCTTTTAGTCCCTAGTTTTATTTACCCATTTTTTAAACTTCACTTTTACTTTGCTCTATGGTGAAGTTACCACTCTAAAAATGCTAGGTTGGAGTTTTTTTTTTTGGTAGGGCAAATCACCTAGAAATGTAGTTAACTTGTCACTTTTTCCCATTGTATGTAGCATTCTTTTTTTTTCTCATTCTGTCAATAAACTTCTATCGTTAGTCCTTTGTGTGTACCCGTTACCAAAAAAACATGCATCGTTAGTCCTTTATCATACGCGGCACCGTTAATAAATAACTTAAAATTTGGTTATCTTACGCTAAACATGCGTCGTTGGTCCTTTATAGTAACAATCGGTAAAAAATAACTTAAAATTTGGTTTTCTTACGTTTCCGTCGTTTTTTTCGCGTTTATGCGTTTTACCGCGTTGCTCGTTTAACACGCATTCGTCCGGTTTTTTACGCGTTTTCATTCGTTTACATCGTTTTTTTCGTCTTTTTTTTCCACTTTTCTTCCCCGTTTCATTCGTTTTTCCGTTTTTATTTTTGCACATTTTCATTCGCTTACACGTATTCGTCCGTTTACACGTTTTCCCGTTTTCACATTTTCATGCGTTTACAGTTTTCATCCGTTTTAACACATTTTCGTGTCCGTTATGCACATCCCTTCTTACACGATCGTTTCTAACACGCTTTTCCGTTTTCCGTTTTCCCGTTTTACATTATCCGTTTTTACACGTTTTCGTCCGTTCGCTTTTATTCCATTTCACGCCATCGCAATTTCATCCGCTTTCATCACGCTCCGTTTTGCATGTTTTTATCCGTTTTTCCGCGTTTTCATCCGTTTTAACACGATCCGCTTCACGTTTTCTTCGCGTTTTCGTCTCTTTACGTTTTGTCCGTTTTAACACGCCAGCCACGTTTTCATCCGTTTTACACGTTTATCGTTTTCCACGTTTACAGTTTTCAAGATTTAGTATGTTTTACACAATTTTTCGTTTTAACACGTTTTTTTTTCTTTTCTCGTTTTCTCCGTTTTACCGTTTCATCCGTCTCTACACGTTTTGTTTGTTTTTTCACGATTTCACCCGTTTTTACACAAAATGTGCAAACACGAACGAAAACATGAAACAACGGATGAAAACGTGTAAAACGGATGAAAACGCGTGAAACAACGGATGAAAACGTGAAACAACGGACTAAAACGAAATAACAAACGTAAACGTGCAAAAACGGCAAAACGCAAAAAAACAGATGAAAACGTGAAATAATAAATGAAAAAGCGTGAAAAAAGGCGAAACCATGTTAAAACGAATGAAAACGTGTAAAACGATGAAATGACGAATTAAAGCGACGGACGAACCGTTAAAACGATGAAAACATGTAAAACGAATGCAAAATGGACGAAAATGTGTAAAATGGATGAAACGTAAAACGATGGCAAAAACGAATGAAACGGGGAAAACAGAAGAAAAGTGGAAAAAAAAATGGAAAAAAAAAGACGAAAACTAAAAACGAATGAAAAACGTAAACGGATGAAAAACGTGTTAAAACGAAGCAACGTGTAAAACGTAAAACGTGAAAAAGCGGACGAACGTAAGAAAACCAAATTTAAAGTTATTTTTTAACGATTGTTACTATAAAGGACCAACGACGCAAGTTTAGCGTAAGATAACCAAATTTTAAGTTATTTATTAACGGTCGTTAGCATAAAGGACTAACAATGCAGGTTTTTTTGGTAACGGGTACACACAAAGGACTAACGATAGAAGTTTATTGACAGAATGAGAAAAAAAAAGAATGCTACATACAATGGGAAAAAGTGGCAAGTTAACTACATTTCTAGGTGATTTGCCCTTTTTGGTATTACAAAAGTGTACTCTTTATGTTCTAACCAATGTTGCAAAAATCGTGAATCGCTAGTCGGGCGGTCGACCTCCCTGTAGCTTGTAATCAGTATAGGCGGGATTAATCGGTGATTAATCTGATTGACATTTCCGACAATTTTTTAGTATTTTAGGCAAATTTTAGGGATTTTCGACAAGTTTTAGGTATTTTCGACAAGTTTATGTATTTTCGGCAATATTTTTCTTGAAAAAACATCTTGTAATAGATATAAACAATGGCCATAAGTTATTCAAACATTTTTATAGGTAGTTTTAAGTATTTTCGGCAAGATATGAAGGTTTTCGACAAGTTTGACCACCATTAACCGTCATTGACCACCATTGACTATGGTTGACCAATTTGTTTGACTGATTTACATAAATCGGAAAGGTTAGTGGCCTTATAGCACCTAATCGGCGACTTGTTTTGCAACACTGGTTCTAACTACAACAATAATGCCCCATCACGCCGGGAGAGGAAGACTGCTTTGAAAAAGATCTCCAGCGAGTACATGTGTAAGAGTGAGTGTGCACAAAGAGTGTGAGAGATTAGACGGAGAAATATATCAGTATAAAACATATAGCAACATACAACGATAAAGGCATATAAGCATAAACGCATAAAATCATAGAATATATATAAAGTACATAACAACAAGTCACGTGGTACACACACCATGATCAAAAATACAAATCAAAGCATATACTCTGTAAAAAATGACGTACATAAGCATTTGATCATAGACGGATAAAAAACATAGAAAAAGTAAATGTGAGAAAAAAGGGCATATGAGAATGAGGTGGTTAGAACACGATCTGCGCTAAAACCCATTGAGGCCAAAACCCGCTTCAACCCCACCCGTTTATTGTCACTTATAGATAGCTGGTTTGAACTTGTGAAAAAAAATGAACTTGAGAGTTCGGAGGGTTAGAACAAGTCAAAATGGTTTGACAAGGTTCTAAAAAATAATTAAGGAGGTTCAAATGGATTTTGAAACGACCAAAAGTGTATAAATGAATTCAAAGAAGGCAAAAACTCACTCATCTTGTGATACGCTTAAGCATTTAAGCAAAAAAAATGATTAGTTTGTGACATAAGTAATACTAGCCGGGTACCCGCGCGTTGCAGCGGCGGGTACCCGTGTGATTATATATTTTTCGGCGATAATATTTTTCAAAGTACTTTTTTACGATGGCACAATATTTCAGCCGTAAATCCAAAGTGGTTTCCGTCTTTAGCAAAAATACAACAACTCAAATAGTTAACGAGTCGGGTCGGGTCGGGTCAAGTCGGGTTCAATCAGCCCCAACTCACTTATACCAAAACATCGAACATATTTTTCTATCAAGTGTTTCCGTATCAATGCATAATATTATTGAACTTTTGGTAGACCTTTTTTGAACATTAATGTATTTATTAAAAAGAAAGTTAGTACTTTGACTTTAAAATCACAAACACGTTTGCAACTTAAAGTCTAAAGCTAGACATAAATACCCATTATAAAGTGGGTTGTTACATGTTTTTAAAATGAGTTGATGTTACAAGTTCAAACAATTTAAGACAATTAATCAACTTTTAATTATGTGTATGCAAGCTTATTAAATATCTTTTTATAGTAAGTGTGTAAGCTTATTTTTTTAAGACTTCCTCTTATAGAAAGTCCCAAATCCATTATAAAGTAGTATAGATGGTGAAGGCTGAACTACGTAACAAACTTTCTCAAATTAACCGATATACGTAACATACTTATTTTATTGTCAATATACGTAATATACTTTTAAATACTTATGAATGTACGTAATATTAACTGGTTACCACTTATAAAAGTTACAGTTTTGATCATTGTCATTTGTGTTGACTTCCACCGTTAGTCCTTTTACATTTTTCACTCAGAGAAGTTACAGTAATGGTTCCTTGACTTTTGCGTTGACTTTTACCGTTAGTCCCTTTGACATTTTTTCACCTAATATATGTATATATTTTAATAACTTTCGTCAGGTATTTGACCCACTTATTTTAACCACATTTATGTTTTGGGCGTTATTTGTATACGTTTACGTACGCTTTTGTCAGTTTTTATTTGTTTTGGTTTCTTTTTAAAATTTTTGTCCATTTTTGTACGTTTTCGAATATTTTCATACGTTTTTGTCCCTTTAGTTACGTTTTTGTACGATTTCGTACGTTTTCATCCATTATTATCAGGTTTTATATGTTCTTGTAAGTTTTCTCATTTTCGTCCGTTTTGAACGTTTTCATACGTTTTATACTTTTGTTTACGTTTTGGTACTTTTTTATACGTTTTCATCCGTTATTATCAGGTTTTATCCGTTCTTCTAAGTTTTTCCGTTTTCATCTGTTTTTGTCCATTTTGAATGTTTCCGTATGTTTTTATACTTTTGTTTACGTTTTTTACGTTTTGGTACGTTTTCATCCCTTTTATACCTTTTAATATGTATTGGTACGTCTTTATACGTTTTTAGCGTTTTTGTACCTTTTTTTTAACTTTTTATACGTTTTGAATGTTTTATACGTTTAACACGTCAAAAACATAGAAAACATAAGAAAAAACGTATTAAAAAGTATAAAAATGTAGAATAACGTATAAGAACAAAAGAAAAAAATGTACTAAAACGGATGAAAAGTTCAAAAAAGTGTAAAAAATGCTCAAAACGGATAAAACATACCAACACGTGTTAAAAGGTATAAAACGGATGAAAACATACGAAAATGTATAAAAACATACCAAAACGTACAAAAACATAGAAAAACATTAACAAAAGCATAAAAACGTAAGGAAACGTTCAAAACGGATGAAAACGAAAAAAACCTATAAGAAAGGATAAAAGCTGATAATAACTAATGAAAACGTATAAAAATGTACCAATACAGATAAAAACTGACGAAAACGTATACCAATAATGCCCAAAACATAAAAGGGGTTAAAATAAGTGGATAAAATACCCGGCGAAAGTTATAAAAAAAATATACATATATTAGGTGAAAAATGTCAAGGGACTAACGGTAAAAGTCAGCACATAAGTCATGGGACCATTACTGTAACTTTTCTAAATGAAAAAATATCAATGGACCGACGGTGAAAGTCAACGCAAGCGACAAGTATCAAAACTGTAACTTTTATAAGTGGTAATCGGTCAATATTACGTACATTGGTAAGTATTTAAAAGTATATTACGTATGTTGACAATAAAGTAAGTATGTTATGTATATCGGTTAATTTGAGAAAGTTTGTTACGTATGTTCAGCCTTCACCTTAACCCATAGGTAATATAAGAAAGGGATTAAGTTGAAAAATAGCAATGAATTTGTCAAATGTACCGATTTGGTAGGCGAACTTTTTTTTGTTCCACTTAGTGTAACATACTTTCTTGTTTTGTATTAATTTGAACTGTCAAACTTGTTTTACCGGAACCAACTAAAATATTAAGAGTAAATTACATAGATCGTCCACGTGGTTTGTCCAAAATTGCATCTACAGTTCCGAATAGTTTTTTGAAATACGAAAAGTTTTGTCCATTTTTGTCCGTTTTCGTCCGTTGTTATACATTTTTATCAGTTTTTATTAATTTTCGCCCGTTTTCTTACGTTTTTCATGTGTTTTCGTCCGTTTTTATAATGATAGCATATGAATAATATTGGCCCAATCCCACTAATTACATGCTTGTTAGGTCACTAGATTTACAACACAAGCTTAATAGAAAGAAATAGAAAGGCGGTTGAACAATAAACCAAACACACACACAAAATACTCGACCGATTATGCGTAGATGTGAGTGAAAGAGAATGAATTGAACAACCAACCCTCAAGTGAGGGTTATACAAGAGTATTTATAGGAGGGAAGCTAGGGCAACACTCCTAGTTCCCATCCTTTTCCTTATTAGGCTAGGCCTAGGCTTATGGGCCTTCTACATAAGCCTAAGGCTAATAACAAACATAAAGGCCATAATTAAGCTAACTATTACATGTGAATCACTAACACTTGATTAAGGTTTAGGAGTGATTCCAACAATCTCCCCCTAAGTGTTAGTGATGAATGAATGTAAACGGTGAAGGAGCAGATGTAATAGTAGCTTTGACGTCTTCTGACATTCTTCTTTCTTGTGAGAAGATTTGCCTTGATTCGAACAATCTCTCCAGTGTAGAGAAATTGTCTTTTTTGAACAATTCTGCTTTAACGTCATCTTAGTCTTTGATCTTTGTTCTTTGTGATGGAAGTGATAGTATGTTGTTGTTGTCTGCATCAAATCTGCCTCAAGTCTGCTTCACTGCTCCAGTGTCTCCACGTCATTCTTCAACATGCTCACACGCTCTTTGACGTTGGAGTTCAGTACCGATGAAGTTCTTTAAGTCTTTAACTTTGTAGATTCTTTGGATTGACGTAGAATCATTCTGACTTTTGTGTTGCTTTGTGAGAGAACTTTCATTAGTGATGATGTTGGCATGAGCATGTGAAGAATCTGCACGATCGTTCCGCTCCAGAGCTTTCATAAGAAGAAAACATGAAAACGGTTAGTAATAAGCGGATTCCGGCACTTACAAGTTTGAACTTCGAGAGTGTTAACAGCATAGTGTGAAAACACAACTCTAATTCTCACAAAGGCCGTTCCTGAACCGGAGTCCCAGAAGTGAGATAACGCGATGTACCGAAGTACATCTACGGTTCAGATGAGTCATTGAGGTACACCGAAGCATCACCTCACGAATTAGACCATTTGAGACCACTAAGTGTAATCCACGGGGAGTTACCGAAGCGACCTACTGTCAGGGCTGTTTGATGTTGACCCTGGCAGGAGTTTCCATTCAATCATGAGGATCACAGATGTGAACCTCTCATAAATGTTCTCGAAAGATTGCTAAGATCTGTGAAGGACTCGATAACGTACCACTGATGTTCTTATTATTGAGCATCAAGTGATGAAATGTCAAGTGTACCTAAGAGATCTTTTGATGAATCTCGTGGCTCTAGACTCAATAGTGCGTTTTGGTTTTCCTGAGCGGAGACTAGGGAGAGGGTCTCCTTTTTCAATACCAGCAATCTCTAAGAGAAAGTCGATAGTTTACGTAGGGTTCCTTGTGAGAATGAAACAAGCTTCTGTTGAGAGAAACTTGAGTGGCTAAGAAGGTTTAGTGCATGCGTCACTGGGTCCATGATGACTTTTAATCTTCAATACCGGTGTCATCTAGTGACAACCAGTAGCATATGAATTGAACCCGGTGTCTACCCTAAGTTGAATAATCTGGAGGGCTATTTCTTTTCACCATTTTCTATGCATTTCCTTTTAATTCTTCAACTCCTTCTTTCTCCGATTCTCATTTCTCCTTTTTATAATCATACCTAAGGACTTCTAGATTCTAACTATTGGTGGTGTCCTTGGGTAGATCCCTCCGGCTCTGGCGGATCATAGGACGGTTATTCCTAACCTTAATCACCTTATAACTCCGTTGCCATAAAACCATTTTCAAGAAGATCTCTCAAAGGGTTTGTAAATGAAAACATGTTTGAACCACTGTGAGAGTTTTATCTTTTAGCAGAAATACTCCCCCTCCACATGTGTTTTAGATTTTTGACGGAAATCTGCACTGTGAGGGAAGAGCGCGCACTTTTGAATTGATCGACTCAATATAGACATTCCCCCGCGAGACACGGTTACGTGGCATAGTTAAAGAGTTGCATTGTCAGCTTTTAGGTGACAACTGGCTCTAATAACTATCTTGAAGGTGTGGACAACCTCGAAAGGTTGTCAAACCCGTCAAGGTTCATGTCTACCAAGAGTTTCTCGAATGGTACATTCTACTCGGACAAGTCCTTTGCGAGACACGTTTACATCACTAGCGACAAGTCTTTTCGAGTTACCAACAGTTAAGATCTCGTCAATTCATGGGTTAAAGTCTTTTCACACGAGAGTTCATATAGTAAAACACAACATATTTCTTATCACGTATTTTTCTCCCCCTCAAAAATGGCATATAAAGTGTTATTTTTGAAAAGTTGAGAATAAATATGACCATTTCGAGTGTTGCGGGAAGAATGACCACTGTGAACAATTTGTGAACAAAGATTTTAGTCAAGTACTCCCCCTCAACGAGTGATATAAACGGTTGAGGTTTTGAAAAATCATAAGGGGAAGTACTTGTTCTTTTGAGAAAAACCTTGAAAAATGAAAGGTTTGATAGGTTTTACTCAAAAGTAAGAAGCTTTCGCTCCTTTTATAAGGATTGTGGCACTGAAGCGTACCACAGGGTCCTTTATTTACAAGAGTGGGTTGTACACTGTTATGTGTGCACAAGCCATAGACATAATAAATCATACATCCAAATTTGTAATGAAAGAAGCAGTTCAAGGGGTACCAGGTAGTCCAGCGATGTTTCCAGGAATGCGAACTGAGCGTTGATAGCCGGCGAGAGCAATCCTGGGACGACCGCCTACAAATCTTTCCAGAGTTCTGAACTGATCCCTTCGATACAACCGTTCATCAATCATCGTGATGATCCTCTTCACATCCCTTCGATCCTAAGAATTCCATCGCTTAGGAGACCCAATCTTCTGATGTATATCCTTCAACCGATAAGCCAATCCGTCCCTAACCATCTTCAAAGTGTGATCCCCAAACTTGTGAAGATCTCTACACGCCATTAAGCAATTTCTTTGAAGTTCACTACGGTAAACGATGCCAAATGGTTTGCTGATGAGCGTATATTGTGAGAGCTGGTTGATGTCGGGAAGATCAAGATGTGGTGGAGTGAAGTTGACACGGGTCTGATAAGATTCTACTGTAAGCTGGAGATCTTCTACACGTTCTTTGATAACTATGCGTCTGATGAAGATGAGCACTGACTTGATGAATTCACGTTGTAATTCAGTGGAGAATTGTCTCATACTGACCCGTACTTTGGCAAGGTAAATGTCTTCGATGTCGTTGATAGACAAATTCTCAAAGTCAGCTTCAGAGAATGCATAATCCCTTTCGTCTTGCCTTTTGACCACAATCTTCTTGAGAAAAGTGTAGTCCCATTTGGACGAAAGATCAACGTGTTTGATGGCAACGATACTTTTAGGACTGAACACTTCATGTTGAGATTTCTGAACCTGGCAGCTTCTGTAGTAGATTCTTCGGCGTTTTGGCCAATGGTGAATCCCATACATTGCATCTTGGTTGTACTCTTCCACTTGGTTGGAGAACAAGTGGTTAGATCTTTCCTCGATGGCTATGCAGTTAGAGTAAATTGCTGCCAGGAATGGAAGTGTCAAAGATGTAGCGTATTTCCTTGAACCATCGCCACCGTGTAGAAGAAATTCCAAGTCTTTGTTGAAGAAATATCGGAATGGAATTCTAGGCTCATCTGGTTGGCCAATTGTTGGTAGAGGTTTAGACCAGTCGGTGTAATATGGAGGGTTGTCCCGTTTTGTGTAGTCGATGTTTGCTTCTGGGTTGAGCCAATCCATGTTGTTAGACATAGCTCGAGCAATGTTTTCAAGGTGATATTCGACCTCAATGGCACTTTATGAGTTATCTTTTAACAGTTGAAAAGCTTCATTGGAGGCAAACGTTGCAGAGCGTTTTGACATTTGAGCTACGAGCCGGTTCACCAATTCATCATCTGAGAAGATTGTAGTTTCAACTGGATTGATGCTCAAATTCATCGGAGTTGATTTCATGGCTTGCTTGGCTAAATGTAGGAGATTCAGATAAAGTTGTCTGGTATACATCTCCTTTGTCAATTTCGGAACGACCTCCATAAGGAACTTATGAGAGTATCCTTTGATCATTTCGTCCATGCTCCAATGAAGATCATCCTTCATAAGCTTCTGTACATACTCCCTTTCAACTTTTATCTTGTCATTCTCATCATGAAGATACGTTATCTGATCAGAGAGGAAATTCAACTTTCTATAGAGAATATCTTTCTTTCTTACTCGTTTGACAGCTTTAACGATTCGATTCTTAGATTGAGAGATCCAAGATGGAGTTGGCTTCTTTACTGATTTGGATGATGATTTGGTTGATTTCTTTGATGGTGGTGGTGAAGAGTGAGAAGAAGAATCTGATGATGATGAGATGTGAGGAGACTCCGTCCTTTGGTGGCTCGAAGTTTCTTCCTTTGATCGCGGCAGACTATCTAGAAGAAACTTATCATACTCAACATCTTCGTCATTTCCAGACTTAGCTTGTTCATCAGCTTTGGCTTTGGCTGCAGCTTCTTCATCAGCTTTGGTTTTGGCTCCAGCTTCTTCATCAGCTTTTACCTTCTCTAACTTCTCAGATTATGGTTCTTCAAGAGTGTCCTCCACACGTGTTTGTTGTTGTACCAGAGTGGTGGCACCAGATCCCTTATCAGGTTGATTAACCGCATCGAGGATCGGTGAAGGTTGAGCTCCACCACTCGACCCTCCGGGGCCACCCATTTGTTCTTTAGCAAATTGTTATGCGACGTGTTGAAGTCTCACGAATTTGAACTTCTTCCTCTATGATTTATCCAGTTGCTCTTCATCTGAGCTTGAGCTTTCTTCATACGGTACAAGTATCGGAGTCTTCCTTTTCCTTGATCGCTAGAGGACTAGGAGGTTTAGTTACCGTTGTAGTTTCATCTTCGCCAGCAGTTTGAGTAGAAAGTCTCTTCATCTGATTTAGTACCCTCAGAGTCCTCGTCAGTTAGCTTTCTTTGCGGTTCAGGCTTAGATACGGAAATAGGAACAGCTTCCTTGGCGGGGCTGTCCTATTTCGTGGAGGATTCCTCTGGGAACATCTCTTCACTCTCAGTGCTTGCTAGCACTTCACCGCACTTCCTCTTCTGATTTTCCTTATAGGTGTACCAGAAGACTTCTCATCGAGATGACCAACTTTGCCTTCTTTTACTGCTACCAGATACCTTTTGTATGTCTCGAGCTTTTTGATTTCATTAGTCGGAAGGTGATCGGTAACACAACCCTTTTTCTTTGTTGACGATTCCTTGATTCTGACTGATAGGGTAGGCTCAGTCAACATATCGTGATTGTCGGGGTCATTGAGCCTCTTGGGAATATCAGGATGGAGTCCAAGTGCTCTCTGGATCAACAGTTTTGTGTATCTGACATAGGGAATCTTTGAGCCAAGTTTCTTGAGAAATGACATCATGTCTTCCCATAACAGTGCTTCAATTTCGATGTCCTTTTTGTTGATTAATGACCAGAAGATTTGTAGTTCTATGAGCTTGGGATGCTCATAGCCACTATCACGACTAGAGACAGATTTGGTAATGATGATGTAGAGGGTTCTCCACGGTTGAGGAATGTTCTTAAGCTCCACATGAGAGTGCTTAGTAATTATTCCTGAAGCTTCATCATAGCCAATATCAATCAAGAATTTCATAACTGTCTCTTCAGTAGGTGTGGCATAGAATTCGGTAGGTTCGATGTCAGGAATTAGAAGAACAGCCCGTAGATCTGCATGTGTGATGGTGATTTGTTTGTGATTGAGCGTCACTGTCACCGCACTTTGACCTTTGATCCTTTGCATTGAATTCTAGAATTGTTGAATGTAGATCTCCGAACGATAGCAGAGTGTGAGAGCATGTTCGGTAGGGATGATTCTTAAGAACATCCACAGCAATCAAGCAGGAAGACTCTGAGCATGTGAGGGTTTCAAAATCAACTCTTAGATTGTTCTTTCCAATCTTCCTTGGATAGCCATTAGGGAAGATATCGGCAATTGTGAGAACCTCAGGTGCATCCACATTCATTTGAGCAGCATGTCGTGATCTGAAATAACATTAGCCAAACGAACCAACATATTGAAAGACATAATGTTAGTCAACAGAAGGTTTTATTGTCTAATTATTGAACGTATAATGTCAATGGTTGTTACGAGTCCAAAGTCACTTGTATGTCTAATAGTCCAATGACATCGTGAAGAGTTTCGTGAGTTAGTTAACTTTAAATTTTAAAGTTTATGTTATCACTTATTAATCACAACATATTGAACGTTTAAGCTTATTAGTGACATTATTGGTTTCGTGACGTTATGATTTATTTATTTACAAGTTTGCACGCTAACAATTCATTATGAAGGTTTGATCAAGGATTATGCGTAGAAATGGTAGCTTATGCGTAAAAGGGGTTATATCGTAGACACAAGCTTATGCGTAGGAACCGCTTACGCGTAGAAATATTGCACGTAGGAACAGAGAAACCTTATCGTAGAGCTTACGCGTAGCGTATATAAACCTTACGCGTAAGGCTTACTCGTAAGAGTAGACCTTATGCGTAGAGGTCTTTGTTTACGCATATCCTTCACAGGATACGCGTAGTCCCTTTGTAGAACCTACGCGTAACGGCATTCGCGAAGATTTCTCTTACGCATAACTTTCTACGTGTAAGGTGATCCTTATGCGTAGAGTTTCAATGACCTTGATTCTGAGTTTTTTGCGTAGCAAGCCTGAAATAACATCATCATAACATCATTATTAACACTAACATTCATCTTATAACAGATCATGGCATGAAAGCTTATTACACAGTTTACGCGTAGAAAGTCATACGCGTAAGTCAAAACCCTAAAGTTTATGAATTACGCATATGATTTCTACCCATAGGAATTGCACCAAACGTTTTCTGGTAAGTCTTAGATGTTGTGAGAGTGTAATAACCAAGTTTTAACATCCAATTCATGGTGAATCAAAAGTACCCAAAACTCAAGAACATTAAACCCTAATTTCTGATTCTAACTTAATTAGTGTTTCTAGGTTTTTTTAGAGCATAGATAACATCAATTCATCATGATATTAACATCACACAACAATCTTTTTGACCAAATACAATCACATTAGAAAACACCCAAAACTACGCATAAACCCTAATTTTCAAATTTACTCAATTCGTATATCTGGGTTCGTTTTGAGGATAGAAAAGGTATCTTTGATGTTATTAAAACATTTTAACACAATCCTTTTAACCACAAACACATAAACACGATTATGTGTTCATACGCATACGCGTAGAACACAAAATCGTCCATAGTTTAAGATCCAACCGTTAATTTTCAAAACGATTTAAAACCATTGTTTGTAATCTTGTTAGGAACACAAAGACACTTACAAATTGAAGATCTGAAACCCGGATTTCTTGAACGAATTTTAAGCGTAGGATTTGTTAGTTGGGTGTATTAAATGTAAGGCTAAAAAGTTAGGTAGAGGTGTTTTAATAAAAGTAGGTTTAAGCTTTTGGCAGTTTTGGTCCCTCCACCTTTTCCTTTTTCATTCAAAGTCTTTAACTTCCATTTTGGTTACCAAGCAAAAGATTTTTAAGAAATAACTTTGACGACACTCCCCCTCGACTTAAGAAAATCATGAAAGGTTATAAATTTTAGTCCGAGGAGTGTCAGTTGAACCAGAAAATATACCACCATTGATAAAAGAAACAACCAGAATATGGTAACATGCAAGTACACGGATGTTTTGAAACAGTTAAATGTTTATTTTCTCCCCCTCAACACTTGATCGGAAAAATACTGAATTTTGAAAGATTATAGTGTTGACGGAAGAAATGTACTTGCAATGTTTAAACAAATATAGATAGAGGAATATTTTTGTTGTTTTTATCTGATTTTATATTTTTTGTATTTTTGTTTTTGAAAATTTATTTACAAAAGAGATTTTGGTGTTTGACAGGTTTTTAAGACTGTTTTAGGAGGTCATCCAACTCCTCTTGAGTCAAACACCTCATACCAATCCGGTGGACCAACTCAGTAAACCTAGCAGGAGGCAAGGCTTTGTTGAGTAGATCTGCCAATTGGTATTCTGTACCCACAAAATATAATTCAACAGTACCCTGTTCCACGTGGTCCTTGATGAAATGATATCGAAGATCGATGTGCTTTGACTTTGAGTGTTGAACAGAGTTGCACGAGATTGCAATAGCACTCCGATTGTCGCAGTACATCTGGATTCTGTCAAATACGTAACCATAGTCTTTAAGTTGTGTTCTCATCCAAATGACTTGAGCACAACACGCCGACATGGCTACATATTCGCGCGGTTGAGGACACGATGTACAATCCTGCTTCTTCGATTGCCATGACACCAGTTTATCTCCAAGAAATTGTAAAGCTCCTTAAGTACTTTTTCGTGAGTCTAAGCATCCTGCGTGGTCATCCGAAAAGCGATTAGTTCAAAACCGAATCCTTCGGGATACCGATCCCCAAATTAATAGTTCCCTTGATGTATCGGAGGATTCTTTTAGCCTCAGAGAGGTGGGTTTTAGTTGGTCGCGACCGATAACGGAGCAAAGATAAACGGCAAAGACAAGATCAGTCTGCTGGTTGTTAGATACATGAGAGACCCAATAATACTTATAGATTTGGTGGGTCAACCAATTTCCCATGCAAATTAGCGTCCAGTTTCTTGGTATGTGCCATTGGAGTGGCATAGGTGTCACAGGTATTCATTCCAAATTTGTTTAACAATTCAAGGGCATATTTGGATTGACTCAAGAAAATACCACGGGGTGATTGATGAACTTGTAATCCTAGAAAGAATGTAAGTTCACCCATCATGGACATTTCAAAATTTTTCTTCATTAGTTTTGCAAAAGCGATTGAGTACTTTTTATGTGTAGACCCAAAAATGATGTCATCCACGTAAATTTGAACAATTAAGATATGTGCCCCATGATATTGTATGAAAAGAGTAGGGTCAACCGAACCTTTGGTGAAATTATTGGCAATTAGGAAAGATGATAGCTTATCGTACCATGCCCGAGGAGCTTGTTTGAGACCATACAGAGCTTTGTTCGGTTTGTAGACATGGTTCGGGAACACGGGATCAACGAATCCTTCTGGTTGGCTGACATAAACCGTTTCTTTAAGTTGTCCATTTAGAAACGCAGTTTTGACATCCATCCTGAAAGATCATATTCATATGAGCCACGAACGCGAAAATATCCGAATGCCTCAAGACGAGCAACCGGAGCAAAAGATTCTTCAAAGTCAATACCCTCTTCCGGACGATAACCCTTAGCCACCAGCCGTGACTTATTTTCGATACGTTTCCTTCAAAGACATCAATTTGTTTTTCCAAATCCATTTGAGACCAATGACGTGACGCTGTTGGTCTTTCAACCGCCTTCCCATACTTAAAGACGCTTTGAATTGGTTGAGTTCTTCTTGCATGGATTCGATCCACTTGTCTTTTGTCATTGCGTCTTTGATGTTTTTAGGTTCAGATTGGCAGACGGTGAGTGCATAAATGCAATGTTCACCATCTGAGTGAAGAAGTTGTCTCGTAACGACCGGTTGATTCGGGTTGCCAATAATGTTTTCCCGAGGATGGTCTTTTGTCCATCTATGTGTGGAGGGTTGATGTTGGTATACATTGTGCATATTTTGAGGATTCAAATGGCTTGTTGATGATTCCGCGACATCCGGTGCAACAGCTCATTAGCAAACGGGTTGAAGAACGCATTTGGATCAAAATCTGCCAGTGGGGGTACTTCATTCAACATCATCACCGGTTCATCATTCTTGGAAGCGGTTTGTTCAACTGTTGTGTTGGAGTCAACTGGTGGTGCTTCTTCAACCGTAGTTGTTGTAGTAGTGTATAGGTATGAGAGTAGTATCGGTTGAGCGTACGAAACAACGGATACACCGGAGCACGTTCATCAATATCGTCAGCAAATGAGCAGCGGGCAAATAGCCTTTCCATTTGTTGACGAAAGTGAGTGGGGGCTTTGTTCAAGATGATGGGGTTTGGGAGAAGTTTAAGCGGTTGTGACGGGTTCCAAGCTATTATACTCGAAGCCATTTCGTAAGTTCATCAAAATGAGCATGAATCGTTTCCATAACCTCATTTGTTCGACGATTCCAGGTTCGGAAACCTTTAGAATTATCACAATATCCAATAAAGCCTCCAATGTCAGCTTTGGCTTTGAGCTTTCCAAAGTCATCACGATCATTATTCGGATAGCAAAGAGATCCAAATACATGAAAGTGTTTGAGATTCGGTTTCTGTTGTGGACAAGCTCGAAAGGCGTTTTGTTGTGGCGTTTTGTAATCATAGAACGGTTTTGAGTATAGCATGCAGAGATACGCTTCCATAGTAATCTGGAAGTTTAAAATTGATTAACATTGTTCTTGCAGCTTCCACTAACGTTCGGTTTCGTCTTTCAACAACTCCGTTTTGTTCTAGTGTCCGTGCAATAGATGTCTGATGCTGAATTCCCACTTTCTCATAAAATTCACGAAGAGTTTGGTTAACAAATTCGATGCCTCTCTCGATTTTCGGACGGTGTTTCAGTAGTCGAACTTGTATTTTCGTGAGAAAGGTGATAATCATCTGTGGAGCTTGATCTTTGCTTCGAAGAAAGTAGACCCAAGTCTAGCGTGAATAGTCATCAACAATTACTAAGATGTAGCGTTTGCCATTGATCGTTTGCACGCGCATCGGGCCACACAAATCCATGTGAAGAAGATGAAGCACATGCTGAGAGCTGTGTTCCACCTTTGAAGGAAAATGAGCACGAGTGCTTTTCCCTTGTTCACAAGCTGAGCAAAGGTGATCTTTAGAATACCGAAATTGTGGGAGTCCTTCAACTAGTTTGTGTCGAGCAAGGTTGGTGATGGTTTGAAAGTTTAGATGTGAGAGACGACGGTGCCATAGCAAGGATTTTGTTGATGTTGCCTTTGAAAGTAAGCAAATGGGAGATGAAGCAACCATGTCTTGCATAGAGATAGTGTAAAGACTTGAATTACGCGAGCCAGACATAAGGTCGTTTCCTTGTAGATCACGAATGAAACAAGATTTCTCTCTGAAAGCAACCTCCAAATCTCCATCACAGAACCGACCTCATGAAAACGATTGTGATCGAGGCCTTCCACATAATAAACCCTGCTAATTTCGATGTTCCCATTGATGTAGTCTCCAGTAGCCCATGATAGGCTGAGTGATCATTCAATCCGACCGACAGTGCCAATGAAATTTGCAATAAAGTTTGATAACAGTTTAAGGTTGCATGTCATGTGTCGGGAACATACGCTATCAACAATCCGAGAATGATCGTATCACCTGCATTACACACAGGACAACACGATGGAATAGAAGTAGATGTGGAACCCGAAATGTTAGAGGGTTCCGGAGCGGTTATAGTAGACATACACACATCAATAGCTTTAGGTATCCATTTAAATCCATGTGTGTTATATATCCATTTCTGCCATCTCCAACTAGTATTTGCTTTAGTCTTAGTGAATGCACTAGGTGGTACTACATTCCTAGGAGGTGAAACTGGAGCTACAGGGATAGCAATGCGTTTCTTAGAATCAAGAGAGGGCGGTCTACCAAGCACAGAATTAGAAAGATTAGTGGGCCTAGAGGTATTCCGGTTCTTAGGATTCCTTAAACGAGAGATGATAGCTTTAGCAACACATTTGTCATGAGAATCAGAATTCATACTTTTACGACAAATAACACAAGGTGCATCAGACTGAATATCAAAGGTACTTAACGGTTTAGCATTCGTTACATTACTATTTCTATTACATTTGCCTGACTTAATATCTATAGTGAAGCAACATGAGTCTTATTCATTGTCCTAAGGTGTTCTTCTACTTTAGCATTCCTTATTGATCTTTTCTTAGGTCGCAACTTCCTATTCTTCGATGTAGTGCTCCTAGGCTGTGAAGTGCGGACGTTTGGAAAAGACGCAACTAGTCCTGTTTCAGTAGAAGGAAGCACGTTAGCAACTTGTGATTTGGCAGTAGGGATTCTAGGTTCATGATTACTAAGTGTTACTGGTGCTATTCTCTTAATAACGGTAGTAGTAGTTCATACTTTCCTAACATTTCTCTTAACTTGAAGATAGTGTGAATCGATCTTGATTTTCGATCGAATATTTCCAAAGAAAATGCATAACTTCTTTAATGTGTGCAAGATAATGATCAAGTTCATTTGATGCTTCATCACGAGTCTTTTTGAGTAAATCAAATATGACACCATATTCCTTTTAACTTTTACAAGTTCTTGTTCATATTTTGAGATTTGACACTTAAAAGACACGTTTTGATCATCCAGTTGCTCAATTTTAGGATCAGAAGATTTTGCACGCAACTGGGCGATTATGTGTTGAAAAGCAAGTTGTTGATCGTGGATATCTTTTTGACACCAATTAAGACGACGTATTGCATTTGAAATTTCGTTTGACAATCGTTTATTTTCAACTTTTAAGGACTCGATCGAAGCACATTATCGTGTTCTCAACATTTACCACAGAATCAACAGATCGCAGAGATATAATCAAATGCATATGACAAAGAATTCAATAACACAACATTATGGACATCAGCCACGATGACATCTTCTAAGAGTCCATCAACATCTTTTCTCAACAGTTTCTTTTTACGTTTAGTGTTAGAAATAGATGTTTCGTTTTCTCGAAAATGACCTTCATCAATACAAGTTCCTTATGAAAGTCCCTTTCCCAAGACAATGCACAACTTTTCAAATTTTTAACATTTGGTAAAAGATTTTTCTGAAAAATATCTCTTTGTTCTCTCGCTAGAGGCGATTGAAAGTGTTGAACTTTGATTTCAGAATGATATTCTATCTCATGTTGTAAAGTTTTGAGGTCACCCATGAAAAGGTCAAAATATCGAAGAATTTTGCGATTTTCAGGTTTTGAGTTTACTTCACTAATGGAAGGTAAAGGACCATAAGTTTGTGCATAATCTGGTTTGGGATTAACAGTAGAAGACTCGAGATGTTTTATGATAATCCTTGGTGTGTTAGAAGAATCCGTTGGTGTGACGAAAGTGACCGCTTTGAATAGTTAAAAGGTTTGTTGTAAACAACTTTTTCTAATTTTGATCGACTCTCGTCTTATGCATCTAATTCCTCTTGACGATGATATTCAACAACACTCATAACAGAATTATCAATTTTATATTGCTACTGGGAAACTTCGAGGATTTAGTTTGAATGCTTTGGTTGAAAGCTTAGGTTTGTAATCAGCAAGATTCGGTCATTAGCCATTTGGATTTGGTTTTAAAGTAAACTTTTCAATAGCTTTGACCGACTCACCATGTTTGTAAACAACAGTTTTAAACTCTTTAAGTTTGTTTTGCAAGCCGATGATTTCTTCCAGATGATCATCTATTCGTTTCGTTGAATGCTTTTTGTATGCAGAGAACTATTTTTGACAAGTTAAACAACCTTTAGCTTTTTGATTTTCCAAGGTAGAGCGTTAATTTGATTTTTATGTTCATGTTTCTTGTTCTAGTTCACAACAAAGCATTCTTCGGCTGCTAGATCACGATCGCTCTAAATATTGTTCGCTTTTGATGAGATTTGGCAAACGCTTCAAAACCTTTTCACGCTTTTTAGTTTTGAAAAGTTGAGTTGCTTTTGTAAACATTCAAAATCCTTGGTTAACAGTGCATTTTTGCTTTTCAAGTCCCGATTAATTGCACCATTTCTTCCACTATGGTATGATGGTCTTGTATTAAACGAGCAAAATCTGGATGAGGCAAAAGTTCGGCGTTCAACATGAGTCTCACATGATCATTACTGAGATCCTCAAGTATAACCACGGGTCAATTTGATTATCGGGAAACCATTTGGTCATCTTGATCGCCAAATATAACTACGGGTCTAGTTGAAAATCCGGAATGAGATGTGGACGACGATTTTGAACATCTCCGGCGCCCGCCTATGTTGGCGGATATTAGATCGAGATAAATATATGGTTTGCAGTACCGAGACAAGCCATCGTGTCATACACCGCCCGTCACTCATGTGTAACCCATGCATATTAGCCATCAACATAACAGCTGCATTGGCCTACAAATCCTCCATATCATCATTTGAGTCTGCATTTGCCATAAAGCTCTATTCTTTGTCCGGAGAGTTCCACCATCTTCATCCCTAAGAGAGAAGAGCTCTTTGTGATAAGCACCCTCTGTCTCGGCTTTGGGCATGCATTAGCAGTGTCCCTTCTCATTGCGCTTGTAGCATCAAGACCATTCAACCCATTCTGAGCATTTCCCTGTTCCACCATGTGAGCTCTATTGTTATTCCTACCCACAACATTAAACCCCACCACCATCTCGACACCATAACCATGACTCAACTTCAACTCTCCCATTGTTCACAACAACTTGATTCCTTGTGTTAGATGAGGAAACGAATACATTGTTGGATTTGTTGGTATAACGGCTAAAAACATTAGCAATCATAGCAAATCCTTGTTGCAATGCTTCGAACGGATCGGATTCCTCATTAGCTTCATTGACAAGTGCTTGAGCATTGTTGTTGTTGTATGGAACCAATTGAGTTTGTTAGATTGTTGCTGTGAAGGATCATATGGTGTGATTGTAGCGCTTGGTTGAGTTGCCGGTTGAGGAGGATAACGCTTGAGCATACAAGGCAAGTTGTTGATTTTCCTGATTTGACGTTGAAGCAATTTGAGCACGGAGAATCCTTTCCCTATCAACTTCTTTTCATGAGGCTTCAAGTAATCGACAACAACCGTATGTAGAATGATGCATGTTCTTCGCTTGACGGAAAAAGATGACATACTTCTCCCATTCAGGACCAAGACTACTCAGGAACTTAGTATTAACGGCAATTCTTGGCATGATGATGTTGTGTTTATCCAAATCATTTATGATGTCCGAGAATCGATGATGATAAGACTCGTGTTCTCCGTGTTCAATCATGAAGTGTTCATAAGCCAAGTAAATTTTGGATTCCATATCCTCCTGATTGAGTGCATATCCTACCATAAGAAGATGAATATGTTCCCACATTTTCTGCGCCTTTGAGCATCAACACTTTCAAGAATTGTTAGGTAATCCTAATAGGATATATTGCATTGCAAGTTCATCAGCTTAATAGTGTAGAAGTTCCTCTGATTTAGGTCGACAAAAGAGCAATGTTGGATTGTTCATCTCTTGGTGGATTAGCATTTGGATCGGCGGGTAGAATGACAAGAGGCATCCGAAATGGACCTTCCAAGATAACCTTCTTTAAGAACTTTCCATGTGGCTTCAGATCACAAAACCTAAAGAACCTTATCACCCATTGATCGTAGTTTCCTGAGTGAGCATTGGAGGTCTATCAAGTGATCCAAACCTCATGAATTGATTGGTCTTAAAGCTTCACACATATTTGCAAACCAAGTGGGTTCCTTCATAGAGTTCCTTGATGGATGTTGATTGAAGTCATTTGTGTAGGGTTGAACTTGAAGACTTGGTGGTGGTTGAACCATTTGAGGTTGTGGAATTGCGCAAAGTGGAGTATGTTGTTTATTAAATTGTTGTTGATAAATTGCTTGTTGTTGATTCCATTGTTGATGTTGTGGACTTAGTTGTTGTTGTCGCTGAGAATAAGTGTAAAGGAAATAGTTAGAGTATGGTGGTTGTGACATGTTGAAAACTTGTGTTGGTAAAATGGATCTTTGTAGTCGAATGAACCTTTGTTGATGAAGTATCCTTAAAGTAGAAATCACAATAAACCAAGTAGGACTTATAAAACACCAAAGTTACGCCAGAAAAAGAGAGTTACGCGTAGTTTTAGCTTACGCGAAGCGTGAAAAAGGACTAAAGTTATGCGTGAGACACAAAGCGTGAGAAACCGTAGGATTACCTTATGCTTAAGACAAGGCTTAGGCGTAAGATGAATCTTATGCGGATTTTACGCCGCGAAGCTTTATGCTTATGCGTAAGTTTAGGGTTTTATTCAAATGATCTTTTACACTATCACAGCAAAAGATATCCAAAGTCGACGATTTTCGTGCTTATCCAAGCAAGAAAACACGGAGTAAACCACGAAACAGAAGATCAAACCAAGGAGTGAGTTACGTAAAAATAGGGTTTTAGTTACTGAGCTTACTCGTAAAAGTGATTTTGCTCAAAGTTGTTTCTAAACCGATTTTGTTATGGAATAACGTCAATATCACCAAAATAACACAAAAGTGTGAAACTTGATGAATCAAAACGGCTAAACAGGTTACGCGTATAACGACACCCACGTAAAACAAGCTTAAAAAAACTATGATCCACGCATAAAGTTTGAAACTTTTTGCCAAAAACAGTTATTTTAACACCTTAAAACATTGAAAGTACAAGAATCTTGGATTAAAAGTGTAAAAACCGTGTTTTTAAGCGAACCAAAGATCTCGTTACCTTTACGCGTATGACCACAAAACTTACTTCAATAACGATTCACCCAACTAGTACGCTGATTGATACCACGTTAGGTCACTAGATTTACAACACAAGCTTAATAGAAAGAAATAGAGAGGCGGTTGAACAATAAACCAAACACACACACAAAATACTCGACCGTTATGTGATGTGAGTGAAAGAGAATGTATTGAACAACCAACCCTCAAGTGAGGGTTATACAAGAGTATTTATAAGAGGGAAGCTAGGGCAACACTCCTAGTTCCCATCCTTTTCCTTATTGGCCATGGCCTTCTACATAAGCCAAAGGCTAATAACAAACATAAAGGCCATAATTAAGCTAACTATTACATGTGAATCACTAACACTTGATTAAGGTTTAGGAGTGATTCCAACAATGCTCGAATCAAGCCCATCACCAAGGCCCATCAAACACTTGATGGAAGCCCGACTTAAGTCTCAGGTCACGCAAGGCCTGGTAAGACCTCTCATGTCAGACTGAGCATGGCAGTTTACTGCTCCCTAGCTGTCACTAGCGGTTAAGATATACCATCTGACATTGCATAGTGGGAACACACGACAAGGATCACTTTGTACGAGCTAAAGGACGCATGACACATGTCCTCCTTATTTGCTCTCGGATGATCATTACCTGACTCTCTAGCAGTCGTTGATCAAACCCAAAGGGTTTATCTCTAAACCCTACAAGTCTTTCTATAAAAGAAAATCAACACACACAACACACTTGGGCAAATATTGTCTCACAACAGTAAAGTATGTATAACACCCTGAAAACGGGCCTAAGTATCTTATTACAATAATGTCATTTGAATAGTTGACTATGACTTTTATAAGTTCTAATGACTTACGGGATTGGTTAGTCAAACCCGATAGTCAAACTAAGGGTATTAAATGTTATGTGAATATCTATAGAAAGTATGATGCATCACATTTATAAGAAATATGTACTTAAGGGACTAATTCTATCATATAGTAAATATGTTATAAAGTTATTGTGGCTAATTTAGAAAGAAAGGAACTTTAGTGACCTAATGTGCCAATTAGGCAAACTCATCACCTACTAATGTCTGGATATTTCTTTTATCTTTACAAGAGTTCCAAAATGTTTGAGTGTATGTGTGTGTGTCATGAAATGTAGAAAAAGAGGGAAAGGGGATGAAGCTTGATGATAAATTGATGGTGTTTAAGTGTTCCAATCCAAAGTATTGTGCCTAGCAATCATCCCTACAGGTAAGTAACTTACCTATTGTGCTTAATTAGTGAATTGAGATGTTAGGGTTTATGAACCCTAATTTAGAAATTAGGTAAAAGATAATTAAGGAAGTTATGTTGATTATGGGTAAAGTTTTATTGGGTCAAAGTTAGTAATTTATGGATTGATCATTATATAACCAAGATATGATTATATGATGATTAAAGGTGTGTAAGGGATGGGTTGTGGTTATATAAACCATTGTCATAGTTATTCATTTATTATTATTAAGTGTATGTGAAGAAGAGGCTAATGATGGTGTTGATGATGATCATTCTAGTTGATATCATTAGCTTGGAATCAAGGTATGTAAACCGGTTATAAGTTAATGTTAGATAGATTCATTACATTATGTGTTATATGTTGTTTATGTTAAAGTTATGAGATGACTTGATTGTATGTGCTTATGTGAAAAAAATAGTTCGCTATTTGGTATAACTAGCAAAAGAATGATATAATAGGGTGTATTTGATTAGGTTGTGAATGGTGAAGCTTAATGATGGCTTAAGGTATGTTTTATGATGAATGTTGTAATGGAAGGATGGTTATGATGTGTAATGTGTGTTTGATGTATGATGTTAAGTTATATATCTGATAACGCTACACGCGTCGTTCGGGGTCAAAGGAACTTCCTTTTCGTCGACCAAGTTTTTCAACACCCTAGGCAGTGAACCTAATCGTTGTAGTGTAGTATTGGGTAAGCCACATGAATTGATATCGTTTCATGGGGAATAGGAATGCTAATAAGAAGTTACTACGCTAAGGTTGGGGTTGAGGAAGATTATTTTTTTATCTTTTTATGTTTTTAGGAAATGGAAAGGTACGAATCTCGGGGTTTGGATTTGGGGGTTGGTATTTCTACCGCTTACTTCTACTTATCTAATTATCTAAAATAAGGTGTATGTAGTCTATGTCTATTGTTGTGTGCTCGTATGATAGTTAAAATGTATTTGCTTAGGCTTTATTACTCCCTAGTTATCTCCTATTGGTGGTTGAATTGCCACGTCCTTATTCTTAATTGCGTTGTGTCTCTAAGGTCGAGGGTATGCTTATCCCTAACTCTTTAAAGCTACCAAAGGTTAATGACTACAAAATCTCTAGGATTTATAAACTTTAACTCTAAGGTATTCTTTGAATGACTAGCCTACAATTACTCGGCATTATAAACTAAGGTTCAACAAAGATTAATCAAGCATTAACAATACAACGAATGACCTATCGCAATACTAGGTCAATAACAATTAAGATAAGAGACAACCAACCAATATTCAATAACTAAGTTTCATATTACCTAAGCAAACACACAAGTAAATTAGCCGGACATGGGGAACATGCAAGCATACATACAATCAAAGGAAGACATAATTAAATTAATGAAGTAAAACACTTATCTTGATGTAAGATAGGTATGGAACCCTAAAATACTGCACAAGATGCCTTGGTTCGTTTGGTTTTACTCCAAAGACTACACATCAAAATTAAAAATTCGGATTCTATATAAGATTACAAATCGACCGCGTCACCTTAATTTGTGACGCCGTCGGGTCACCGTCATTAGGGTTTCATCTTGGCCACGTTAGTCTTGCGACGACGTCACCTTATGCTTGTGATGCCGTCCCTTCACTCGACGTCGTTCGATCAAATCTAGGTCAGTTCGCATGACGCCCTACTCTTTTAAACCACGGCCGTCACTTGAAAATGAGCAATTTGGCATCGAGTCGTTAAAATTTGTCCGACGGCGCCTTTAGTAGAACCGACGCCGGCACTTAAATCCGACGCTTTCCTTATGTTCCGCAAAGATTCTGTGTCTCGATTCTTGACTTTGGCCATTTTTCGTGATATTCGCGCCTTTTCGTCCAATAAGTGTCATTCCAGATTTTGCCTTCAAGATACCTAAAAATAGAAAAGGAACGATATTAAGTAATAACGGATACAAAAGTGATCAAATAAGGGCTTAAATGACCCTCAAAAGGTACATTTTAAAACCTTATCAAATATCCCTACACTTGGTATTTGCTTGTCCTCGAGCAAATGTGCTTTTAGCCAATCAATTTATAAGTTAGAGGTCATGAAGCATTAGTTTAGAACGATTCACAACACATATAAGCCCCGCAAAAGTCATAACAAGCACGGACATTACATACTAGCACCTCACATGGGGTGTTTGGATACTCACATCTCTCGGGTGTATATGAAGTATAACAAGTTGGAAATGGAAGATAAACACTCATTAACCGGTCCTAGTACATAGATTACCATAGGCTTAAGACTAGATCAAACCTCCATCGCTTTGGAGTAAGCACCTAGGAAATACTATCCAAGAGGTCTTTTAAAGGGTTGTAACATTAGCCTTTAGGAAACAAAGGGTTTGGTGGTATAGGCGATTTAGTGGTGGCAAGTCAAAAATCTTTATGTTACAAGCATGCGAAGAATGGCGTTGCTAAGCCAAGACTCGACACTCTAAACTCTAGATAACTGAAATAAACAAACATAAATTTAAAGATAGAGTAGGATGGTAGCCCGTATGTTCTTTTTTTTTTCATACACTTTTACTCTACCATCCTCTACGATAACATCAAAATGATAGGGATTTATAGGCACATCCCTACACTCGAGTTTTTATTATTCTAACACTAATTTGACCCAATTGAAAAGATCAAAACACTTGGAGTACATTATTATGCAAATAAAGGGAATTTGAATTTAACGCTCCTTCCCGTCATTTCATAAAATTTAACTTTTCCCATGAGTCCCAATCGTCCCAAAATGCGTAAGTACAAAGGATATGACTCGACTTAGCAACTTATGCAAGCAACTAGATAATTGAACTGGGGTTTAGTGTAATAACAATAATGCACTAAAAGTGAATGCATACAAGATAGGCTAAGGCGATTTGGGTGTACATTTGGGGGTGGATTGTAAACAATGTCTTCATTGATATTCGAAAACCGAAACATCACGAGAACCGCTGAAAAGGATAGGCTCTCGAGGGGTTAACTAGGGGTATCGTGTACTAAAGATGAGTACAACGAAAAGGTGTGGGGAATTACTCAACCGATGTGGAAGAAGTAATTATATACGGGTATCAAACAAGGGTTATCCTAATGCCTCTTATTATTTAGTTATTCCTAACTACGCAAGTGTAGTCTTACTAGCGATCTCGGGATGCATCACAAAACAAGTTCTAGAATCTATTATACTACCGGTTCACACTCTAAGCATTAAAGATGAATGCTTTAATTCCTACAAATCTAAGGGAGATCCTCACATTTTGGGTGGAATTTAAGTGGTAAAGGGTTTTTGTGCTAGTCATATAATTTCCTATCCATGAGACGCTTTATTAAGACTAATGGCCCACTCCTACATGTCATGAAAATTTTTAAATTTGGTGCCAAAATTACCCTAACCGATATTTCTCATGGTTTATTACACAAATGCAATTGGACAAAGCAAATAATCAAGGATAAGCATAGTTTCAAAGTTCCCGTTTTATTTTCCCTCCCTACCTAAACCTAACATTGTCCCCAATGTTCCCCGAAAGTATCAAAGTTATGATAATGGAAGGTAATAAAAACAAAAGAAACTAGTACTCCCCTGGTTAGCTCGGTAGGATCCATGTAAAGTGGTGGTTACATCTTTCTTCAAGAAGAATGTTCATGAAAAGCTCCTTCTCCTCTTATGTATCTTCTTCTTTGTAAATAAACCTCGACACTTGAAGAAAACAACGAAACATTCGCATAAAATCAGCGGTAACAATATATATAGGACTCTACTAAACTAGGATATAATGCTTGTGGAATGGATGTCTATAGATTTTCTAGAAAATTAAGACTTGGAAAATTCCAAAAATTTACAAGTATCGAAAACGAGAAAAAGTAATCGCTTGTTTCTCCTTCCCGACGCCGTCAAGTTATAATCCTAACGCCGTCAGGTTATCCCGACAAACCGGTCTCGCTATTTTTCGGAAAAATTTCGAGAATTTACATCTTTAGAACTGAAAAATTTCCTCGAAAACATCCATTATGACTCGATACAAGCATTTGACTCGAACAATCACACATGTATATCTTTTAATTTAATTGAAATTCTCATGTTTACGCTTTTGAAAACGGTGTAATCCTCCCTACACTTGTCCCTTATGTAAAATACTTTTATATGTAATTAAGACGAGGTTAAAGACAAAATAATGCATTTTTACAAAGTTAAACATGAGAATAAACAATCAATAAAAGATATACGACACAAACAAGCAAACAATTAAGCATGGGTTGCCTCAACGGCTTTTCTTTATTTATGAGTCTTGTAGCTAGACTCGGTCGCGCCTCTATTGACTTCATTACCGTCACCTTCTGCCTCATGACGGTCTCTATTGGGGATTCCATGTTGTAGAAGTGCCCTATGATGCACCTTTCTAAGAGGTCGTCCTCTCCCAACTCGGTTCTATACTCCGGTCCTAAGTTCAAGCAATCTCTTATAGAAGCCGAAATCTTGGCCATAACATAATCTACTCCCTTCACCTTATCTTCCTCATTCCTATAGTAGACCGATAGTTCCTTTTCATCATTGAAGAGTGATGAAAACTTCTCAATCTTAAACGACATTTGGTAAGCTACATCATCGGTCTCATCCTTGAATCGCACTATTCCTAATGAGGGATCATAAGTCATTCGATGTTTCTATGAAAGGCTTCCTAGAATAACGCGATGTTAGATCTATGGTCGTATCAATGTCATCCACTATTATGAAATCAGAGGAAACGTGAAACTTCCTACATACATAGGCAATCCCTTAACTCTACCAAGAAAATTGCAACTAACCCTAGAATTATCGGATTCGCCTAGTGGGATTGGCTTCTTCCCAATTATAGTAGGTGCTAGTCATTATGTTTATTGGGGACTTGCGGTCAATGTAGGCATTTGCCACGAAAAGGTGTCCTATGCAACATGGTATGTTAAGATTCCAAGGGTTCCCAAACTTGATCCTAGGGCTTCTCCTAACATACATGTGACGGAGGTCACGTATTAGGGTGGTGGTGAGAGAGTTCTTCTTCCGTAGGAAACTTATTGAAATAGTCATGGTCTATTTCATCTACTTCTCGTTGTTTCATTCCTAGGTGTCTCATTAACCTCAAGTATCGTTTCATGGTTCTTGTCATTTGTTCTATTAGGTTTCACTAAGGTGATGGTATTGACGGATGAACGCGTTTAGCTAAC
>OU343224.1:15140643-15171423 GCA_910596185.1 Chrysanthemum makinoi
CAAAAGTAACAACATAAACATAAATATATAAAGAATTAGAACTGAAAAACTCCTCTGGATTTTCTCGGTATGATCCTCCATGGTATGAATGCATGCAACTTTTTTTTTCGAGTGTTGAAGAGCGTTTGTATTCCAGCATGACTACAACACAAAGAAAAGTCGTATCGAGGTATCTGACAGTAAAGTTTAAGACTCAATAAAAATTTAATAAAAGTATTAAAATATTCAGGGGCCTTCAATACGCCGTATACATTGAATTGGATACGCCGTATCGATGATATGGGTGGACAGACTCGACAGAAAACAAAAAATAATCCGGATTGTCTCTCGATCAATACTTTTGTTTATTGCCAAGTATTTATGTTAGACTTTCTTCAGCTCCTATTTTGTTCTTGTCACGTACCACCACTCTTCATCTTTCTTACGAAAAATATCTTGATAGGCTTGTGATACATTATCTTCGGTTCTTATCCAAATGTCGCTCTCATAAATCTTAATAGGCCTATATTCTTCCTACGATCCAAAGGAGTACTTGATAACTTCAAATTTTTCGGACTTGAATCTTGGTGGTTTCTCGTATGGGATGCCAATAATCTGCACTTTCTTTCCTTGTATACATCATTTTCTTCATCAACGAATACAATTCATTATTAGAAACCAAGTAGTCTTCTAATTCATCCGTGTCCCTTCATTATCATGAGGTATTTCTGTGAGATCATCAAGGGGTTTGCAAAGATCATCATAGTAGTTGTAATTGGAATCAATTTGGGTAATTGGTGTTTCTACATTATTTCCACTATCCGCCAAATAATCATTCCATCCTTCATTGGATGCACATCCTCAATGTCATTTTTTGCCTCAATTCTTGCTTTCTTATGCAAAGCTAAATTCTTCAACTTACTATCTTCCATTAGATCATACCAATCATACCCTTGGAAATAAATGTTATTTCCAATTCTTTTCATTCCAGGCAAATCTCCTCCATTACAAAATCCATCCTTTTCCCAATTACAAGTTGGCCATGTTTCGTATCCATTTTTAAATCTCAAAGGTTTACATTCATGATCTATTTTCTCATCTTACCATGGCGTCTCGTATCTTGGAAACTCCATGTCATTCCATGTACTTTTGTATTCTTCATGGCGCATGTAATTTTTAAATAAATCATCGTCAATTTGAAGAAGATAATTGAATTCCTAAAATTCTTTTCACAAAGGTGTCGCATAGTTAAATATATTAGTTTCAATTCTAAAAAGCTCAACAACTTCATCCTGCTTCCCTAAAGTTTCTTTAGAACTTTTTCCATCCTTATAAAATTCTTCATCATCAGTAAGTTCTACCTCATCGTCTCTTCTTGACCAATAAAACCAAAGTTCATTCTTAGTAAATGCATCCATTTTCTTGTATTTTGAGAATTTAGAACTTAACCAATGTATGAACTCAAGATCATTAGTATTTAATTCCTCATACCCATATGTTCCTATCAAATCTCTTTTCCTCATTACTTCTCTATATTCTTCGAGTTGTTCATTATAGCTTTGATTATACCATGCGAATTGTTCTTCTTCCCTTGTCTTTGGATCAACGTTCCTACGGTCTCCAAGCTTTATATCCAACCATTGCTCAAAAGTCATGTCAATGAGTCAAACTAATTTTTGCCAATTCCGATTACAGATTCAGCATAAAGACTCTCGTATTCATCACAACACCTTCGAGTTTTATAGGCATCAATAGTTCCATCATCCACATCTGCATTTAGTCGATCAAAATTTGGGAAATATGTTGGTTCGGTAGGATCAACTTGCTCAATTTTCATAACATTTTCTTGAGTTGATGGCCATGGTTCCTAGATATTATTTTTCTTATTGATGTAGTTCTTATACTCAGTCTCTAGATTAATCATATCTTCTTCAGAAGTTGTCCATTTCATTCCCTTAGTTAAAATTTTTGTCCATATAAATAGTAATTCTGCAAAGTTATTGTGAGTCCCGAACCTCGGATCTACTTAGCTTGTATATATGTGTTGCCTTGGATGAATCCAAAACAACTATGATTGAAACGATGCTTGATGCTAAAAGTATGCGGAAACTAATTGATAACACTTCGAAGAATAATCAATGAAACAGTGACAATGCAATAGACACAATTATAACCAAAATGCTTCAATATTATTGATTAATAATATGGATACTCTTGTTAGTATCGGGGTTTACAATCTTGAAGCTTTTCTCTAAAACACACAGATTGATATATCACAACATGTGTTTGGACTTTTAGTTCCCAACAATCCTCCCCTAAACTTGTTATTTACCTTCAAATTGCAAGTTTATGAATCAAGTCTTCTGAGGATTCTTTCAAACACTATCTTTCCCTTGCAGTCCTTATAGCTTGGTCACACTGATCCATGATCTTCCTAAGCAGCACTCTTTCAATCTCAGAATCTTCATATAAGTTTGGCAGATAGCATGACAATCATTATCCCAGCTCTGAGTAGATACTCCTTCTCTACCAGCATAAACACATATACTCCATTGGTTGTTGATACATGATGAACACCAGATGAGTCATACAACTTCCATGTGGTAGCTCTATCATAAGCTTGGAACTTCCAAAGATTATCATAGGGATCAGGATCAAACAATTTGTTAATACAAATAAGACATAAAAACGTTTATTTATATTTTAAGATCTTCTAATGTTTTGTCGATAAAAAACATAAATCTTTTTAACGAAACAAATAAAATACGTAAAAGGTTTGAGCCAATATTTTACTAACACACTTTTACTAAACATATTAAAACTATATCAAAACATCTTTAGTAAATAAGTTATATAAAACAAAGACATTTTTATATAACACTAGCAAGTAATATTGTTTACACCTTATAGGAATACATATGTATAACAACTAGTGTTTACTGTTAATACAAATAAGCCGTAAAAACGTTTATTTATATTTTACAATCTTCTAATGTTTTGTCGATAACAAACATAAAATCATTTTAACGAAACAAATAAAATACGTAAATGGTTTGAGCCAATAGTTTTCTAACACACTTACGTTTTCACATAAAACACTAAAACAAATATACGTGATTTTATGATTTAGTAATACATATGTACAATAACTAGTGTTTACATATTGGGCAAATATATACATAAATAGTATATATTATAATGGATAATACAATTGGGTAGAAACTTAAGTATTTGACCCATTGACCAAATACATTGAATGTAGTTGGGTACAACCCAAAGTCCATGACCCAGACCCATGGAGCTTGACCCATAACCCATTGCATGACATAATGCTTAAGTCATACATGGTTTCAATCCATGGCCCATAGTTTTAATCCATGAACCATGGACTAGATGCATTGCATCTTATAGATACATTCTATCTAATTAAATACCCATGGACCAACCCATAACCCATGACCCATGACCCATAACAAAAAAACTCATGGGCAAAGAGGAGCGTCCCACGGATCCCTGATGTTACAATAGACGGATCCCTTAAGGGAGGGATCCGTGGGATCCATGGAACAGTAGTTTTTTTTTCTTCTATAAATAGTGAGCCATTTCTTCCTTTTGGGTGGCTACTCCCACACATACTTTCTCCAAGTATTGTAACCTTCTAACCACAGATCCTAAGGGATCTTTCTATGTAGTTTGTCTTTTGTTTTTGTGTGATTCTCTAGGTTCCTCTTAAAGGCGAGATCACCACTTCTTGAAGTCAAGCAAGATCAAGTCCATGAGTTGCCATACTACGTCATCATCAAGACTACTGAGGTTCTCTTGTTGATATTTCTTTCTTACTCCATAAGAGTTTCGTGTCGAAGGCATTAGTGAAGGATGCCGAAAGAGTCAAGATGAAAGCATTAGTGAAGAGTGCTTAACGTGCATGTCAAAAGCATTAGTGAAGAATGCTAAAGAAGTCAAGATGAAGGCATTAGTGAAAGGTTCCAAGCGTTCGTGTCAAGGGAATTAGTGAAATATGCCTAGGAGTCAAATCAAGTAGCATCAATGAACGATGTCAAGGTCGTATAATCGATGAGGTGCATCGTTATACAAATAGTAATAGTTTATTTCCAAGGATATTGATATCCTTGATGGTGTTGTAATAAGGAGGGGGGCTCCTTTGGGGTTAGGTGTTGTGTAGTGTTGGGTAGTAGTTCCTCCATTGAAATGGAACTCGGTACTTAGCCTAGTACCGGATAAAGGGTAGGCGACATTGTGGTAGGTGTGGTTCTGCTTGGTGAAAGAACCCGGTGGTTAGCCTAGTAACGAAAAAAGAGTAGGCGACGTTGTGAAGGCTTCTCCCCCCTAAGGAGTTGGTGTCATGTAGTGATTAAGAACTCTCGAGTAGGTGACTCGGGGAGTGGAATAGGGAAAGGAAGGTGTCCTTGTAGCCGAACCACTATAAATACTCGTGTCGTGGTTTTGTGCTTCTTCCTCCTTATCTTTCATTACACATTTATATATCTATCTATCATTGTCCAACATACACATCTAAATAGATTGACATACGTCGATCTAAATATTTTAAAACAAAGTTTTAATTGGTAAAACTATTCAACCCCCCTTCTAGTTTTCCACAATTAGCATCAGAGCTTTGTTACCAAGTTTCTTAGAGTATGCTGTACTTTAAAAACTTGATATGATCCGTGTATGTTTGAAAACTACAAAGAAGGAAACCTTTTAAAACAATTTTTTTTCTCTCATGTTGGATATTGATAGATTATTCTAACATTTTCTTTTTAAGAAATCTTCATGCTAGGATCTCTCCAAAACCTTCATTTCTATTCAAAGAATAATTAAGTCAACTTTCAAGGAAGAACCTAAAAGTAATCACAACCTACTTATTCTAAGTAAAACGGATTACTTTAAGAGATCATGAAGTATTTTTGGTCTTATGTATTCACAAACCAAAATCAAGAGCATAGAGGTATATTTACTTTTCATTAGCTAGCTTACTTCTACATGAATGTGTTGATACCATTTTTGCTAATAATTGCTAGCCGCTTGAAAGTCTCTTTTTGCCACTTTCCCGACTTTCTCATCAACGGGAATAGTATTCCTTTTGATCTCGTCAAAGTAATGCCTCCGTCACAAATGGATCCTCGATAATTAATTTATCAAATCCCGTTGACCGAAGATTTTTTTTTCTAACCCCAAAACTATTTTTCTTCCATAAGCTAATTTATAACTTATTACAAAAATAATGCCATACACTCTTTTTCTGTCTACAGTAGCCGGATCTCTCTAGTAGTACTAGCCGGATCCCTTACACCAGGGATCTGGGGGAACCGTGGGACAGAAACCAGCTATACGCTTTTTTAAACCAACCCTGCTCACTTTCCTTCTCCCCACAAAACGCAAAAACAACACAAGAGCTGGTTTCATCTTCATAGGACTCCATATCCTCAAGCATTCTTCTCTAGAACATCATTGTAAGTAATTACACTAACATGTTCTAATTTTTATCATCCTCATCCTAGGGTTTATGGTTTCTTAATTTTTAATCAATTAATTTAATTAGGTTTTCCAAAATTGATCATTAAAAAGGGTTTTCACATAACTAAGATTACATTGTCTTTACAACATTGTTAATACAAATCCAAACCATAAACCTATCTCAACAAATTTTGCCTAATTGGAATATTTGTGTTTCTAGGACCAACCATGCCTAAAGCCACCCAACAAGACCACCATGATACCGTCCATTACCTCACCCATTACTATCGGAAAGAGGGATTGTCAAAAATCGATCGCAAAGTCTTCAAAAGACTTGAAAAATGACTTATCTACGAAGGTCATGTGGTCAAGGAATGCTTCCTTGAAGATACCGATATTCGTCAAGTCTTCTCGGTAATCAACTTTGATTGACTTCTTGATATTGATGAACAAATTTGTCCGGTTTTCATCTTTGAATTCTACAAAAGCGTTAGGATCATTCGAAACACCGATGATAGCATTTCAATCGCCTTCATCATCAATGAATGAAACTTCACTCTACCTCTCAACACATTCGCTCAAATCCTTCGCATTCCTTGTGAAGGAATTTGTATGTACTCTCAAGATTGGGCAATATCCACTCAATCTTTTGCTCTTGATCCCAAACCAATATATCATACTCCTCTTGATGAACCCGAAACCATTCGAGACACTATTTTCAAAGTTAGAGCCGACCAATCCCGTCTCAACCGAAATGAAAAGCTCATTCACCGTGATCCCTTTTAAATGGAACTCTTCGAAATGCACCCTATTTTTAGAAAATGGGAAGAAATTCTTAGGGAAAACGTCATTAGCTTAGTCGGTAACTAGGAGCATCCAAATGCATGTCTAGTGCAAATGATTTATTGCCTTATTCACCAAAAGCCATTTAATCTCGCCTATTACATGGTGAAGAGAATGGCCGGGGTATTCAAAGTTTCCAACATGGTACTTACGTATGGTATGCTCCTAACACGACTTTGTAAGTATGTTAGTGCATTGCAACCATCTCCTATCAACCATGATCATTTCCTTTCTGATCACGTTATGGTACCTCTTACCAAACAACCCCCTAAATGGTTCATGGTCAATGGAAGAAAACCTAAAGCTCTCTCGGACTCCTCGAAAGAAGAAGAAGAATAAGAAGAAGAAGAAGAAGAAGAAGTAAATGTCAACCCCGAAGCTAACATCGACTTGGACCCCTTTAACTACTATCAACAACTTCCAACTCTTCCAAACGAGATCGCGGAATTCAAACAATTAAGGGGTATGATTCAAAACCTAATTAACTACGTCATGAAGTCGGGAAAGAGGAAAAGAAAGGATTGACGAAAGAGACTTTAGGACTATGCTTGTTTTTAGACATTTGATTTGTGTATGAATGATTATGTTTTAGCACGCTTTTTTGTGTTATCTTGGATATTATCATTACTGCTATTATCTATGATATGATTTATGTGATAACATGTTTATGTTGCTGTTAAGTTTAATGGTTACTAGTGCATATAGTTTGGTGCAAATACTGCATTACCTTCTGTGATGGTTCTAATCTGCAGATGCCGGATCCTTAGGATTAGCCTAGACGGATCCCTCCTTTGAGGGAACCATGGGATCCGTGACAACAAATGAGCAAATGATTACCATACATCAAAACTGCTTACTAGATCACTTCACACTAGCTAAACATAAGACCTTAGAACCAACTAAGTCTTCTTCAAGCATTTGAAAGCTTTAAACTCACCCATAGCATACCTAGGATCTAATTCAAAGTGCTTTTGATTTATCAACTCATCAAAACTCACCAAATTTCCGCTTCAATACTCACACATTGTTTCTCACGTCTCAAAACTCTTAGGTGGATATATTTATGAATTTTAGGAAATTGTTTCTAGTCATCCTTATCTCAAAATGGGTCAAAAACTTTTTTTTTCAATTCTTTTATTTTTTAGGATTTTTCAAACTCCATCTCAAGCTTACATCTGATCTCTAGGATCATTTATTATGACTTGACACCATCAAAATTCCTAGTGTCATCCTTGAACACCCATTGGTGATCATAAAGTCTCATTTTCCTTCCATAAAAGGCAATCATTAGCTACATCACTCATTGCCCTTGATCATTCAAGTACACTTTCATTCAAGACACTTAGATGGACTGAAACACTCAAGAAGGTATATGTATTAGACCTTAAAAACATCATTGTTATCTTTTCTTAGCTGCTGAGAGACGGATCCCTAGGATTAGTCTAGACGGATCCCTCATTGGAGGGAACCGTGGGATCCGTATGACAAATTCATGTCAACTCTAGCTAAAACAATCATTTCAAGCTCATCTTGCTAACTTAAACACTCCATCTCATCTTAATTAAGTTCCTAGATTAGTACAACTCTGAAGTTGACTCTTGTGCATTGTAATCATCACATTCCAAAGAATCTTAGTGGTTTAAGTCTTGAATGCACTTGCCAAATTCCTCCCTTTATAAGTCATCTTTCTAGAATTCCTTAGTCATCAAACACAACATAATTCTCAGCAATTAGAAACATCTTCTTTAGTCATTTCATCTTGAGAAAAGCTCCTAGTGCTAACTCATCAACCTAAGAACCACCCAAGAAACTTGCTCATGTTGTACACGAAATTTCCTCAACCGAATTATCTCCGGTCAAATCCACAAATGCTAGGATTTCCCCTCCACCAACTCAACCAGTCAAACCAATCCCCAAGAGGATTGTTCCTACAAAAATATCATCACCAAACTCTACAATTCCTACTAAGCGAAACACACCCCTTTCAATCCAACCGACATCATTGGTGCCTAGAGCCATATCATTGAACACCTCACAATCATCTCCACATTCTTACAACTTAGAGGACTTACCCCAAGGCCATCTCATCCTCCACCATTACCGACAGACTCTTCACTAGAGAAGATTGTACAACAAAACCAAGGTGTTGAATCAACACTTGCACCAATGTCCATTTCTCCACTTCCCTCTAATGGTCCATTTTGGATTATGAGAAGACATCAAAGTCAACCACCCGACCACATGGAAGTTGACACTTCTCTACCTCCACCATCAATCCTTTTTGAGCCATCACTTAATGTGCCTCCACCAATCCCTCCTTCATTTGAGGATCCCCAACCTTCTTCACTTGAACCTCCACAATTTTTACCACCACCTTTTCAAAACCATGACAAGGATTGCTATCATTGTCAACATGTTGAAGGGTTGATACATGAACTACGTGAGGAGCAACGTTTCATGTTTCATCACCTCCTCGAACGTTTGCGAGAGCCGATGTAATACCATTAGGTCAACAAACCCAAACAACCATGAGCCTAAGGATTAAAATGGTGTCCTAGGCTCAACCTTAACTTAGATCGTTTAGGAATTCCATTTCATGATCAATCATCTTCTTGAAATATAGGACCCAATCAACAAGTCTACTCATCCTTAGACTCAAGCAAATTGTTGCTCCTTAATTTTTTAGTCACTTATTAGTATTAGTAGAATATGTATTACATGGCTAAGTCATTCTCTTATTTTTAGAGATTTGTTGATTATCTCTTATGCTTTATTGAATGATAGTTTATATGCCATATTGATTTGAGTATATGTTTGTTGCTTGAATACATATCTCACTTTGATGTTAACGTTATCTGTTATATCACCATTACTGAATTCTGTCATCAGACAGACGGATCCCTGAAATTTGCCTAGACGGATCCCTCCAAGGAGGGAACCGTGGGATCCGTGCAATAGAAGACAAATTTTCTACTAACTTGAGTCTTATTTGCAGGAAATTATGCACTGTATACTTGTTTTCTAACCTTTGTCTTGTAGATTTTCAAAATACACATGAAGACTTTGACACCCTAAGCTAGGGGGAGCTTTGTGTCAAACCATACATTGCAAAAACATTTGCAATATAATCCTCATATGGATTACATTTCGTTTTGTCCCCTTGCAAAGTTGCAATCATCTAGGGGGAGCATTATCGTCACTAAGACGAAACCCTTTGGAAACATAGTTGCAATGCATTAGCTTAGTAGTTTTTGACGCCCTCACAAAGGGATGGACTCGTCAAGGGGGAGTTAAGACGAGAACTCTTTCTGTCATTTGCTCTATATCCTTTCCCTTTCATATTTTTTGTAAAAAACATTGTGTTAGTTTCTTTTCGACGCTCTTTTTGTTTCGACAAAAAGGGGGAGAAGAGAGTAAAAACTCCAATTCGAACTTTTACGAATTTTAGTTTTTACTTAAAAATAGTTTTATGTTTTGTCATCAACAAAAAGGGGGAGATTGTTAATGCAAATAATCCGTAAAAACGTTTATTTATATTTTACAATCTTCTAATGTTTTGTCGATAACAAACATAAAATCATTTTAACGAAACAAATAAAATACGTAAATGGTTTGAGCCAATAGTTTTCTAACACACTTACGTTTTCACATAAAACACTAAAACAAGTATAAGTGATTTTATGATTTAGTAATACATATGTACAACAACTAGTGTTTACATATCGGGCAAATATATACATAACTAGTATATATTATAATGGGTAATACAATTGGCTAGAAACTTAAGTATTTGACCCATTGACCAAATACATTGAATGTAGTTGGGTACAACCCAAAGTCCATGAACCATACTCATGGAGCTTGACCCATAACCCATTGCATGACATAATGCTTATGTCATACATGGTTTCAATCCATGACCCATAGTTTTAATCCATGAACCATGGACTAGATGCATTGCATCTTATAGATACATTGTATCTAATGAAATACCCATAACCCATGACCCATGACCCATAACCAAAAAACCCATGGGCAAAGAGGAGCGTCCAACGGATCCCTGGTGTTACACTAGACATGTTAATACAAATAAACCGTAAAAACGTTTATTAATATTTTGCGATCTCTTTGTGTTTTGTTGATAACAAATATAAAGTTATCTTAAGTATAATTATAAGGATACATGTTATTTTTGTAAAGCATTTACATATAGCCATTTAAATACAAAAATGTAATAATTAAGCATTTGTTTTAATAGTTTATTAGGATGGGTAAAAACCATAACCAATGGACCATAACCCATGGATCTTAACCCATACCCAAGTAGACTAGATACAATATATACTTAGATACATTGAATCTAAAGAAAACACATGGACCAACCCATAACCCATGACCCATAACTAAAAAACCCATAGGCAAAGAGGAGCGTTCCACGGATCCCTTGGATTACACTAGACGGATCCTAAGTGGAAGGGATCCGTGGGATCCGGGAACGATGAAGAATTTTGCCTATAAATAGAGAGCCATTTCTTCATTCTAACTCACCCCTCTTCTTACTAAATCTCTCATACACTCTCATTCTCTTCTAACATATAGATCACTTGATCTAGAGAGTTGTTCTTCTTTCTTTCTATTTGTGATCCTCATATAGGTCCTTCTCTAAGGCGAGATCACGAGCATTCTACAAGTCATCCAAGCAAGGGGTCCTTGATTGATTTGTTACTCCGCAAGATTTCTGAAAGCAAAGATCTTGTATTTGATATTTCACATACTTGTTGTGTAATAGTTGTGTTGGTTTGGTCCACCGTGCTACGGACTCGGTATTTAGCTTTGTACCGAAAAAGTGTAAGCAACGTTGTGAAGGCTTCTCCGCCAAGTGAAGGAGTTTGTTGACATAGTGCTTGAACTCTCGAGTAGGTGACTCGGGAGTGGAGTAGGGCAAGGAAGGTGTCCTTGTAGCCGAACCACTATACATCGGTTGTGTCCTTTCTTTCCCTTCGCTTTACTTTATTTACTTGCTTTATCATTAGATCTATACTTTCTCTACATCTATAAGATCTCACATAATATGAATCTAAAAGTTTTGAAACTAACTTAAAATCGGCAAAACTATTCAACCCCCTTCTAGTTTTCCACAATTGGCATCAAGAGCTAAGTTTATAAAAGTTTTAAAATAAAATTGTATTTTAAAAACTTTTTTATCACTATGGGTTCTAAAATTATAAGGAAGGGCAATCTATGCAACGACCACCACTACTTGAAACTAATGGTTTTATATATTGGAAAAATAGATTCCAAACATATGTGAAGTCTAAAGATATTGATCTTTGGTACATTATTGTTGAAGGTGATTTTGAGGCTACCTCAAATGATGATGATAAAGGAAATTTAGTTCACATACCTCATGATAAACTAAACGATGAAATGAAGAAAAAGCTTTCTAAAAATAGTGAAGCAAAAATGGTTTTATATAATGCTTTACCGAAAAAGGAATTCGAAAGAATTTCTATGCTCAAAACCTCCAAAGAAATTTGGAATTCTTTAGTTGTAACTCATCAAGGCAACCAAAAAGTTAAAAATAATAAAATTGATTTATTTGTTCAACAATATGAACAATTTTCAATATCGGATGAGGAAACTATAGATCATTCATTTGCTAACTTTAATACTATTATTACATCTTTACAAGCACTTGATGAATCTTTTCTAGCCGTAACCATGTTAGGAGATATCTAAGGGCACTTCCATCGAAGTGGAGATCCAAGGTGACGGCGATCGAAGATCAAAAGATTTGACAATCCTCACCCTCGATGAACTCATAGGCAACCTAAAAGTCTACAAGCTTGTCCTTGCTAAAGATTCCGAAGCCTCAAAGGTGAAAGAGAAACACAAATCTTTTGCCCTTAAAGCCAAAAAGGCTTCGAGCGATGAAGAGAACTCCTCTTCGAGTAGTGATGACAAGAGTACGCTATGTACTTTTAAAAAATAGAAGAAAGGTCTTTAGCTTTAAATTGGGGACCCAAACCACTTGTCCCAAAAGAAAGGGAAGATACGTCAAACAAACCATATGACGATAAGAAAGGCAATATTAGGAAAAGCAAAGAGGTCAAAATCAACGTTTAGATAAAGAAGAGAATAAAAGCAAAACTAAAACGTTTAGAGAAGGTAAAATAGCAAAGGTCAACTTCAAACACTATGATCGTACTTGCTTTAAATGTGGGGCTAACAATCAAAACCCAAACCACTTTAAAGAAACAAATTAGTAACTGTTGTGGCGGTGTCCCAAAAGTGTACAGAAAGGGATGATCAAAAGGTTCTTCTTCATCGCTGAGTTTGTCATAGTGAAGAAACCAAATCATGTCACCACTAGACAACCACCTCCACATCAAGAAACAAAGGGGAATGAGCGAGGAGGTTTTCTTTTCAAAACGAAGAAATTTGTCATGAATGGAATGTTTCATGGCAAATGACCAAACTTTTGAGTTTATTATTGAGGTGTGCTTAAAGGCTCCACCTAGACCCCGATGAATGGGTCAAGGATAGCGGGTGCACGAGGCACATGACCGGCAATAGGGATCTATTCTCCAAATATGAATCCTTCAATGGAGGTAATGTGGTGTTTGGAAATAGCAAAAGTAGAATCATCGGTAAAGGTACGATTTCTAACAAAACTCTAACCATTAACGATGTGTGTCACGTAGAAAACCTAAACTTTAATCTCTTAAGTATAGGACAAATATGTGATAAAAAGTGCAATGTACTTTTTACCGAAACCGGTAGTAAGATACTAAAAAATGGCATAACCATAGGAAGAGGAATTAGGAAACATGGAGTCTATGTCATTAAAATCGGTAATGAACCTAAAGACAAACTATGTCTTACCTCTATGGATGATACTTCAACCTTATGGCATCGAAGATTGGGTCACGCCAACATGCGACTTCTTCAATCGCTATCATCCAAAGATCTAGTAAGAGATCTACCTAAGTTAAAATATGAACATCACTTTTGTGATGCTTGTAATGTAGGAAAACAAGCTCATTCTAGTCATAAAGCTAAAAACATGGTGTCTACAACTAGGTGTCTAGAATTACTACATATGGATTTATTTGGTCCATCCGCTATCCAAAGTTATGGAGGCAACTACTACACTTTGGTCATAGTGGATGACTATTCTAGGTATACATGGACAAAATTCTTAAAGAACAAAACGGAAACCTTTAATTATTTTGAAATATTAAGCCAAAAGATCCAAAGACAACTAGGAAGTCCCATAGTGTCTATTAGGACGGATCATGGTAGGGAATTCGATAATGAAGTGCAATTCGGAGCTTTTGTGACGCTAATGGTATTACTCACAACTTCTGCTCCACGACTCCACAATCGAATGGGGTAGTAGAAAGAAAGAATAGAACCCTACAAGAAATGAGTCGAACCATGCTTAATGAACAATCCATACCTCAAAAGTTTTGGTGTAATGTCGTTGATACTTCAACGTATATACTCAATCGAGTCTTAATTAGACCAATCCTAGGAAAACTCCATATGAGTTACTTCGAGGCAAAAAGCCTACGTTAAATCACTTTAGAGTCTTTGGTAGTAAATGTTTTATTCTTAACACTAAAGATTACCTTACAAAATTTGATCCTAAATCAACCGAAGGTATCTTTTTAGGTTACTCGCCAAATAGCAAAGCTTACGTCATATTAAACAAAGAAACAATGAAGGTAGAAGAGTCATTAAATATAAAATTTGATGAAAGTCCACCCAACCCTCTCCACCTCTTGTCGATGATGAGATTATAGAAAGTGAAGCTATAGTAATAAAGAAAAAGATAAGTGAAGAAGAAGAACCTCTAAGTGATGAAATAATAAACATTAAAGAGTCCAAAGATCACCCCGTAGATAAAGTCATAGGAAAACTAAACGAACGAACATTAAGGTCTCAAGTTCAAAACCAAAGTAGCTTGTTTTGTTTCGTTTCAACCTTAGAACCTAAGAATACACAAGAAGCCATAAAAGATGGAAGTTGGGTAATGGCTATGCAAGAAGAACTAAATCAATTTGTTTCTAATGATGTTTGGACACTTGTCCCTCCACCTAGTAATCAAACCATAATAGGAACCAAATGGGTTTATAAAACAAATTAGATGCAAACGGAGTAGTGTCTAGGAACAAGGCTAGACTCGTTGCTCAAGGGTATAACCAACAAGAGGGAATAGACTTTGATGAGACCTACGACCCCGTGGCTAGATTAGAGTCTATAAGAATACTTCTTGCGTATGCTTGTGCTAATGATCTAAAGCTTTATCAAATGGATGTCAAAAGAGCTTTTCTAAATGGTTTCATAAATGAAGAAGTATATGTAGCTCAACCTCCAGGCTTCATTGATTTTGAAAACCCAAACATGTGTATAAATTAAAGAAAGCCCTTTACGGTCTTAAACAAGCTCCAAAAGCTTGGTATGATAGACTCAAGTCATTTCTAGTTAAACACAACTATACCATGGGGTTAGTTGACAACACACTTTTACTAAGAAAAGAGAGTCACATATAATCATAGTACAAATATATGTAGATGATATTATATTCCGATCCACTTGTCAAGACATGTGTGATGATTTCTCTAAAATCATGCATGACGAGTTCGAGATGAGTATGATGGGAGAACTTAGTTTCTTTCTTGGTCTACAATAAAACAAGTAGAAGATGGTATCTTCTTCAATCAATCTAAATACATCAAAGAGATGTTAAAGAAATTCGGTCTAGAAGAGTCAAAACCAATTAGGACTCCAATGTCATCCGACACCAAACTCACAAAAGATGAAGACGAGAATCCGTAGATAATACTAAATATCGTGGCATGATAGGTAGCCTTCTCTACCTCACAACAAGTAGGCCGGATATCATGTTTAGTGTTTGCTTATGTGCTAGGTTTCAAGAAGACCCTAAAACATCACACCTAGAAGCCGTAAAAGGATATTTAGATATATTAAGGGTACAACACAATTAGGATTATGGTATCCTAAGGGCACGGGAGTAGAAACAATTGTATATTCAGATTCTGACCATGCAGGTGATTACATTGATAGAAAAAGTACAAGTGGGGTATGTACTTTTATGGGATGTTGTTTAACATCATGGTTTTCTAAGAAACAAACGGCACTTGCAATATCAACAACCGAAGCCGAGTACGTCTCCGCCGGCAAAGCATGCCAACAAGCACTATGGATGAAACAAGCGTTAGTAGACTACGACATCCATCTAAGCGACATAGCCATCCTATGTGACAACAAAGGTGCCATCGACTTAAGCAAGAATCCCGTATTGCATTCTCGCACAAAGCATATAGAGATTCGTCATCACTTCCTAAGAGACAATGTTCAAAAAAGGAACATCTCTATTGAGAAGGTAGCATCCGAAGACAACATAGCCGACGTCCTCACCAAACCGTTGAAGCGGGAACAATTCAACCTACTTCGCCTTGGTCTTGGTCTAATGGAACAAACGTCGTAACTTATTTGACTCTACAAGGTATGTAAACACTAGCCTTCTTCTTTCTGAGTCTAGGATTTCTATTTCATGCACAACTCACAAACAATACGGGAATTTTCAAAACCCAAGATAAGTTTTTTTTTCACTTATAGCTTTTTACTTTTCAATACATATTTTCAAAGAAAACCTCTTTTCAAAATGTTTTCTAAAAGGATGATACCTTCCGTATCAATTTCACAAAAGCAATTTCTCACGTCTAGGACAAATCGCTTTTTTCATTATTAATTCAAAGTAAAACCCGCTTTCATTGCATCTCATGTCTTTTGAATGCTAAAGGGGACACATAACTAATATGTGTTTTCGGGTACATTCATTTAAGCAACAATGAATTAGGAGCATTGATAACACTAAATTACGCACTTATGTACTAAATATGTGTTTTCGGGTTATCTCAATAGGATGCTTTTCTACTTCTAGTTTATTTTTCCTTTTCTTTTTAGGAGTCGAGATAACCGTAACTCCAAATAGTTTGCATATAGGCACACACTAGGCAAAATGTTTCCAAAAAGGAAAATTTTGTGCTGCCGATCACCTGCACCCACGGATCCCAAACTTCATGCTGGACGGATCCCTCAAGGGAAGGATCCATGGGATCCGTGAAACAGAAGCTGTTTTTACCTTCTATTTTTTCACTTTGGATGAAAAATCCACATTTGCTTCATTTTTTTGGAGTATGCTCTTTAATGCTTGTGTTCTCATGATCACATGCCTTGAATTCATATCTAATCATTAGATTTTAATCCACATTTTGGGTCAAGCATTCATTACAATGCTTTGTTTTTCTATATATAGAACTCCCAAAATGCTTGCATAATCCATCTCATCTCCACAAACACAATACACCATGTCATCCAAAACCCTTTAGATAGAATCACCTAGTACAAACAATCATCTTCATGATACCCAAACCTTTGTACTTCCACCATCCAAAATACCACAATCAAATGCTAGGATATCCTCACGGATTAGTATCCCATCTTGTTGTTTAGCAAAACCAACCTCAAATGGTTCATCCTCAACAAATAACTCACCACAAGATGCTTCCATTATAGCACCTCCCTCATCACCAACAAGTTCACCACCTAAAGTCACTCTTTTGGAACTCCTTAAGACTCCAACAAGATCTAAACAACCTAAACAAAAAGAAATAGTCTTTTCAACACCCCCCACATCTCCAAATACTATCTTTCAAGGTCTTGAAACATCACCACCATTAGCTCCCATCACATTACAAGAACATCTAGGTTCTTTTCCACCACCATTTACAAACATTCCGGATGTTGATCCATATTTTCCTATTTTTCCACCACAACTTTCGCATAACTCAAATCAAAACAACCCGAAAACTTCCGCACTCATTACCCACATCATTTACATTGTGAACATTGCCAATCCACTAGGGAAATCGCAATAGAAGTTAGGGAAGAAATGCGGTTCATACTCAACCTCATCCTTGATCGCATCAATACCATCACTCATCAAAACCTCCATCCATAACCTTATGCAAGCATGGAAGGAATCACTACTACTATTTTCTAATTTTAGTATTTTTTTTTTGTCATTTTCAAGAACAAGTCTTGTTCTTATTTTTACATGCTTGTAAGTGGCATAAATACCACTACAATTTGTTGTTTTATTACAAGGCATTGTTTACATACTTTGGCTCCCAATCTTGATTCTTGGCAATCACAAGATTATTTAAGCATGTTACTAACCTTTCTTTTAGTAGGATTTTTATTTTTCTTCACTTGACCAAACTGGGGAGCTACCATCAAGGGGGAGTAGTAATACGTAGACTACTTTTTCCACACTTTTATGTTTATTTCTTCCCAGGGTTAACTTTTTGTTTCGACAAAAAGGGGGAGAAGAAGTAAAACTTAGGGGCTTTCAAAAATCACATCTATTCTTAAGTTTTACTCATCATAACATTATGTTTTGTCATCAACAAAAAGAAGGAGATTGTTAATACAAATAAACCGTAAAAACGTTTATTAATATTTTGTGATCTCTTTGTGTTTTGTTGATAACAAATATAATGTTATCTTAAGTATAATTATAAGGATACATGTTATTTTTGTAAAGCATTTACATATAGCCATTTAAATACAAAAATTTAATAATTAAGCATTTGTTGTAATAGTTTATTAGGATGGGTAAAAAGCATAACCCATGGATCTTAACCCATACCCAAGTAGACTAGATACAATGTATACTTAGATACATTGAATCTAAAGAAAACCCATGGACCAACCCATAACCCATGACCCATAACCAAAAAACCCATGGGCAAAGAGGAGCGTTCCACGGATCCCTAGGATCACACTAGACGGATCCCAAGTGGAAGATCCGTGGGATCCGGGGAGCAGTGAAGAATTTTGCCTATAAATTGAGAGCCATTTCTTCATTCTAACTCACCCCTCTTCTTACTAAATCTCTCATACACTCTTATTCTCTTCTAACATATAGATCACTTGATCTAGAGAGTTGTTCTTCTTTCTTTCTATTTGTGATCCTCATATAGGTCCTTCTCTAAGGCGAGATCACGAGCATTCTACAAGTCATCCAAGCAAGGGGTCCTTGATTGATTTGTCACTCCGCAAGATTTCTGTAGCAAAGATCTTGTATTTGATATTTCACATATTTGTTGTGTAATAGTCGTGTTGGTTTGGTCCACCGTGCTACGGACTCGGTATCTAGCTTTGTAACGGAAAAGTGTAAGCAACGTTGTGAAGGCTTCTCCGCCAAGTGAAGGAGTTTGTTGACATAGTGCTTGAACTCTCGAGTAGGTGACTCGGGGAGTGGAGTAGGGCAAGGAAGGTGTCCTTGTAGCCGAACCACTATACATCGGTTGTGTCTTTTCTTTCCCTTCACTTTACTTTATTTACTTGCTTTATCATTAGATCTATACTTTCTCTACATCCATAAGATCTCACATATTAACGAATCTAAAAGTTTTTGAAACTAACTTAAAATCGGCAAAACTATTCAACCCCCCCTTCTAGTTTTCCACAAAACGGATCCCTTAAGGGAGGGATCCGTGGAACAGTAGTTATTTTTCTTCTATAAATAGCGAGCCATTTCTTCCTTTTGGGTGGCCACTCCCACACATACTTTCTCCAAGTATTGTAACCTTCTAACCACAGATCCTAAAGGATCTTTCTATGTAGTTTGTCTTTTGTTTTTGTGTGATTCTCTAGGTTCCTCTTAAAGGCGAGATCACCACTTCTTGAAGTCAAGCAAGCTCAAGTCCATGAGTTGCCATACTTCGTCATCATCAAGACTACTGAGGTTCTCTTGTTGATACTTCTTTCTTACTCTATAAGAGTGTTGTGTCGAAGTAATTAGTGAAGGATGCCGAAAGAGTCAAGACGAAAGCATTAGTGAAGGGTGCTTAATGTCCGTGTCAAAAGAATTAGTGAAGAATACTAAAGAAGTCAAGATGAAGGCATTAGTGAAAGGTGCCAAGCGTTCATGTCAAGGGCATTTGAGAAAGATGCCTAAGAGTCAAATCAAGTAGCATTAGTGAACGATGCCAAGGTTGTATAATCGATGAGGTGCATCGTTATACAAATAGTAATTGTTTGTTTCCAAGGATATTGTTATCCTTGATGGTGTTGAAATAAGGAGTGGGTCTCCTTTGAGGTTAGGTGTTGTGTAGTGTTGGGTAGTAGTTCCTCCATTGAAATGGAACTCGGTACTTAGCCTAGTACCAGATAAAGGGTAGGCGACGTTGTGGTAGGTGTGGTTCTCCTTGGTGAAAGAACCCGGTGGTTAGCCTAGTAACGGAAAAAGAGTAGGCGACGTTGTGAAGGCTTCTCCCCCCTAAGGAGTTGGTGTCATGTAGTGATTAAGAACTCTCGAGTAGGTGACTCGGGGAGTGGAGTAGGGCAAGGAAGGTGTCCTTGTAGCCGAACCACTATAAATACTCGTGTCTTGGTTTTGTGCTTCTTACTCCTTATCTTTCATTACACATTTATATATCTATCTATCAATGTCCAATATACACATCCAAATAGATTGACATACGTCGATCTAAATATTTTTAAACAAATTAATTGGTAAAACTATTCAACTCCCCCTTCTAGTTTTCCACATTTGCATTTTATAGAAATGTATATGTACTTTATATATGTTGTAATGGGTAAGTAATGGGTAAAAATCATAGTCCATAACCCATGACCCATGATCCATGATCCATGGACTAGGTACAATGAATGTTGTTGGGTAAAAACCAAAGTACACAACCCATACTCATGGGGCATGATCCATAACCCATGAACAATTGCATGACATCATGCATGAAGTCATGTTGGATATTATCCATGATCCATAACCCAATGACTAGGTACATTGCATCTTGTTGGGTATCCATAATCCATTACCTATAACGCATGGTCCATAACCCATAACCCATAACACGGTTTGCAACCCATAATCCGGACTAAACTGACCCAATAACCGGATCCCATGTTTCACACTAGCCGGATCCCTCTAGTGAGGGATCCATGGGAACCGTGGGACAGTAGACATGTTTTGTCTATAAATAGTGAGCCATTTCTCTCTTGCTCACTACCACTCCTAGATATACTTTCTCTCAGTATTCTAACATCTCTAACCACTAATCCAAAAGATCATTCTATGTAGTTTTATGTTTGTGTGATTCTCTAGGTTCCTTTTAAAGGCGAGATCACCACCTCTTGAAGGCGTACAAGCTCATGTCATGAGTTGCTAAGCTTCGTCATCATCAAGACCACTGAAGTGCATCTTGTTGATAGTTCTTTCCTCTCTCCAGAGAAATGTTGTGTTGAAGGAATTAGTGAAAGGTGCCGAAGGAATTGTGTTGAAGGCATTAGTGAATGGTGTCAAAGTTGTACATTCGATATGGTGCATCGATGTACAAGTTAGATAGTTTAGGTTAAAGGATATTGATATCCTTCTAGTGTTGTAACAAGGAGTGTGTCTCCTTTAGGGTAGTTGTGTTGTGGTGTAGTGTTGGGTCATAGTTCCTCCTTTGTAATGAAACTCTGTATCCAGAGTTGTAACAGATAAAGTGTAGGCGACGGTGTGATAGGTTTGGTTCTACCTCATGGAAGAACTCGGTGTCTAGCCTTGTACCGGTTAAAGAGTAGGCGACGTTGTGAAGGCTTCTCTGCCACATTAAGGAGCTTGTGTTGTGTAGTGCTTACAAACTCTCGAGTGGGGTACTCGGGGAGTGGAGTAGGGCAAGGAAGGTGTCCTTGTAGCCGAACCACCATAAATACTCGTGTTGTGGTTTTTTTTTCTTTACTCTTTATCTTTTACATTACTTACTTATATGCTCATCCATCAATATCCAACACACATACCAAATATATTGACATAAGTCGATCTAAATATCTTAAAACGAAGTTTTAATCGGTAAAACTATTCAACCCCATTCTTCAGAGCTTCGTTACCAAGTTTCTTATAGTATATTGTACTTTAAAAACTTGATACGATCCATGCATATTTGAAAACTGTAAAGAAGGAAATCTTATAAAAAAAAACTATGTTTTGAGAATAATTTTTGTTGGATATTAATTAGATGATAGTATAAATTATTTGCTTTTCTTATATGTCACATTGTCTTACAAAATGCACTAACTTCTCTTGTCATTTTGTTTAGCTAATCTGATAATAAGCAAACCATCAAGATTCTTTGGTAATAGGATAACTTTCCCAAAAAGTTGTCGAAACTTATTACCAAGTAGATCTCGAAGAAATCAGAGTTGTCCATGTCTAAAACTCGTCAAATAGGGACACTCAAATTGCAATAGAGGTATGACTTTCATAAAGGCTTATCTATAATTGATGTTAGTAAATCATGTGTATGTTTGCATGTCACTAAGTAAATTATGTGTTTAATTTTTTTTATTCAAGCATATTTATATGATATACGTGGCTTCATTAGAAAAACTTTGTGGTTACGTGGTATCATCCATCTAAAACTAGATGTATCAATATGTGTTGTCTAAAGCAAATTTTTAAAAATAAAATCTTTCTAAATAAAATAAAACAAAACACAAATCTCAAAAATTCCTCCTTCCCCACAAAAATCCTCCGATCGTCAACTCTCACCAACAAACCCCATTTTTCAAATCTTCCACTTTCAAAAACCTCACACTCAAAACTTCATCTTATTCATCATCTCACTTTGAGAAATTCAAACCAAGAAAGATCTCCATCGTCATGGTTTACATCACCCTCGTGATTATCATCATCTCGCTCATCGCTCTCGTGTATCCCATGATCAAATTCTCTCATGGAAACATGTACTTTGTCTTATTGATCTACATTTGTATCATCTATCCGGTCCTTTGTATTGCTTCAAGCATGAAATGAAATATAAATAATGTCGTAGTTTCTCTCGTTTCTTTCTCGCATAACGTGTTTTTATTTTATTTTCTTTCGTACATTTCGAACCCCAACATGTTTGAAATTATTAATGCATGTTTAAGAAGTAACATTGGCTAAAACACATATGAGTTGCAAAAATTGATTCTATGTCAAAACCAATTTCTGTCAAAACTGCTGATCCCCGGATCCCTTTTAAAAGGGAACCGGTGGAACTGATGACAGACACTATGCAACATAAAAACCACTTCATAAAAACCTTACCATAAAAGGAAAACCTCACTAAAATGTTAAAAAGGAGTAAGTTAAATGTCATTGTTAATAAAAATAGAATAGACAATAAAACCATTATGAGATCCTATCAATTTAGCATAACTTAAAAGTATGATTAAAATACTTAGAAGTATCACCAACCAAAAACGTTCTCACTCTTGAAGTTTTACTATGTACTAATGATGCAGGTTTTACTGCCAGGTTTTAATATTTATAAAGTCTCGTTATACCTATGGTCTACCCTAATGCACTAACGGGTAGTGTACCCGGCCGCGTGTAGTGTAGTATTTGGTAAAACCGAGGTCGTCCCAAGAGCTATGTGTGTTGGATTAGTACTAAGTCTAATTGTCACAGATTTTAATAATGATTTAGATAAGGAATTAATTAATTTACTACTAAAACAAATAACAATAAATAAAGGGAAAGGTTTAATCAATAGAGGAGAGTGGTGGTAACCTAGTTATTCCTCCTAGCTAGTAATGTCTACGTCTACTTACTTCCAATTACTTCAGGTGGGGTCAAAGTCGAGAGGACATCATTTGGTTAATTCGCCCTAACCTATCAGCAAAGATGCCACCACAGGAGAAGTCAAGTGTCCCGTCATAAGTCATGTTGTTCCTGGTCCCCTAAGCCAAGTCATTAAGTACCGCTACATGCTAGATTTATAATAGTGAGTGCCCGGGCATTAGCAACTTAAACACTCACCCCCTAACTCTTAAGTTCATCCAAACGGTAGGTGATCAGTTGGTCAAATCGCACAAGTAGAAAGGGTCGTCAGTTGGTCATATCTTACTCTTCCCGTATCAGTCCGCTCACCTAGGGTTAGTTGGTCATATCTCCTAGGCAATTGGCCTCTACCGCCATTCAAAACTACCGAAACAAGGGTAGCTACCAATAAACTATGCATGCATACACTTAGAAATAATTATACGGAAGTAATGTAAACGCAAAAAAACAATTAAGGAATCATAACTAGGCCAGCACCAAGAGGTGCTTAGCCGCTCATATTAACCATACAAATCAATTCAATATTCAAAGTTACGAAATACATGAATCAAAAGTAAAGAAAAGATAAAATGCTAATGCTTATCGTAGGGTAGTGATTTCTCCCTTGGAGACAGCTCCGTATGCTCCTCTAGACCTGCCTTTGGCTTCTTCCCACATTCTTTGGTTGTTGTGTGTGAATGGGATGCTTTCAAATGCTAAAAATCGTAGGGTATTTATAGGCCAGATCTGGGTTACGGCGTAACTAAAATAATAGTTACGCCGTAATCTTCAATTTCTTCGTTATTTGCACTAGATCAGCTGGTTACGGCGTAACCTTATGAATGGTTACGCCGTATTCTTCAATAATACTTGGTTACGCCGTAGTTAGTGGAATAGTTACGGCGTAGTTATCAGCGGCGTGGAACCTCATTTGACCTAATAGAGTTACGTCGTAGTCTTTGGGGAGAGCTACGCCGTAACCTTCTAATGAGTTGGTTTTCTGAGTCACGCTTTAGTTATGGCGTAATGTGAGAGATGAGTTACGTCGTAACTTATTCAAAGTCAGCGTACTATGATAAGTCTTTGATATTTCTCCAATTCCGCGTCTCTTTAGCTCCAATGCTCATAATTTACCTGAAAGTGGAAAACAAAGGAAAACAAGCGTAAATCCATATAAATGATATAAATTACAAGCATTATCGGGGGAAATTGACACTTAATATTCAGGACTATTTGATGGTATCAAATATCCCCCCACTTGAACTCTACTTGCCCTCAAGTAGACCTTATTAGAAAGATTCCTAAAAAGATATCTCCCAAAACCTGGAAAATATAAGTTTACAAATCCCTTATGCTAGAATAAAACAAAGCCGAACACCTCACGAAATGGGAACGAAACACTCAAATCTCTCAACTATTCTAAGTGTCAATTTTGTGGTGATCACTCAATCTCACAAATCATAGCATGTATTCTATCATAAGCTTGGCGGTTACAAAAATCTCCACCACTAGAGTTAAGGGCTAAACAATTCTCGAAGGCAATATGGGTAGACACGACAAAGGTTAAGGGTGACTCATCATTACTAACATGTCACGGCGAAGTGGACAAAATCAATGATACATGACCAAATCCATGGCCAAGACACCAAAGATTGCTCGCTGCATCACCTAGACACACTTCATGACTAAAGGGTAGGATAAGACATGTGATATATAAATGGTGTAAAAATCAAGCAGGTAGTCTAAATCTATAACCAAGTCATCACCACTTACCGTCCGCCCAAAGTTCAAGCTTTGAAGTCAATAATAACTAAACATAATATCCCCCCACTTGAGATGAACAATGGGAATTTGGGGGGTCTTCAATGATCTTCAAGAATATGTAGTCGATGAAAGCGTGATTTCCGAACCTTTCGACTTGAACCTTGAACTTAGGCAAATGATGACTTCCCAATCACAAATAAATACTATAGGGTAGGCTAAGGTGTATAGGTGTATCGAAATAATATATTGGGTTAACAAAATGAAAGGAATGGCTCAGATGGGTGTATCTAGGGGTATCTTGCACTAAAGGTGAGTGCAACAAAAGGGTTTCACATGGGGGTCGAGAAGTCGAGGTGACTAATCGATAGACACACAATGGTAGGATATTTGGGTGATAATCCTATAATATTGCCTTCTAAAACTAAAAAGTCCAAATACATCGAGCTAACTCAACATACCTCGTCTATGGTCTCGAAATGATGCAAAGGCCAAGTTCTAAAGTTTACAAGCTACTGACACACTCATAATTTGGTGGATTTGGGGTAAAATATTGAAAATGGATAAGGCTAATCTCACCATATAATATCAAGGGTTGTATGTGCTCGGCTAAGGTCTAATCTAGTTAGGTTAAGAAAAACATGTCAAAATTTTAAAAATGGCATAATTTTTCAAAATAAACTAGAAAAACGAGGGCAAAATAATGTTCAAGAGATAATTCTACTCCCGACCCCCCACTTGAATTGTAGAAAGTCCGTTTTTTACTAAGAGTTTAAATAAAGGTGAAGAGAAAAGTATAATTAGAGCGAGAACTTCCCTGACATTTGCTCCACAATGAAAGAAGGCCCACGAAAAAGAGACGTGCCTTCGTATAAGCATCCATGAGCAAACTTCAATCCTTAAAATCACACTACCGACAAGCATAATTATGAAAAGAAAAAATGAAAAATGAAAAACAAACTTAACTCACTTTCGTAGGAATCACGGTTGCATTTAGCATATGCAACAAGCCTTTTAAACCACTTGGTGTCCCAAGTGAACGAGTGAAGTCTCGTGAGGGTTACAGGGAACACACCCACAGAGTTCATTTAAAATACTAATACAAGGATATTATGTTTTAAAATGAAAAAGTAAACAGAGATTTAAGGTTACGCCGTAACTTTTGAGGAGTTACGCCGTAACTGGTAAAACCTGACATAAGCTGCAAAGCGAGTGGTTACGGCGTAACCACCTGAGATGGTTATACTGCCGTAATGGTAATGCGTCCATAATTCTCACAGCAGGGGTTGGTTACGGCAGTAATCACATATATGAGTTACCGTAACTATGTTCAGATCGAATCGCAGCAAAGCAAATCATTCTCTCTTCCTGCAAAATGGTTAAAACACAAAAACCCTACGAGAAATTGAAATAAAACAAAAGAAAGGGATAATTCGGTTGTCTCTAAAGAGCACTTTTCTTTATTTACGAAGTTCTTTAAGTTAGACTCCGTGAGGGATCTATGGGGACTTTGGACCTGCCAACTTCCACCACTCGTGGCACTCATTCATCAATTTGTTAAATCCCTTTTTCTTGTGGTATTACTAATGCCACCGTCGCAACTAAATTTTTGTGAAAGCCATTCATCACAACGATTTTCCTAGCCATCATCCCTCATTTAAATAATACTACTTGTTATACTTATGCTTGATCTTTCACGTTAGTTATTGGTCGGGAAGATGATTGTACTTGTACTGCTTAACCAATCCCTTCTTGATTTTTGAGTTCCCAAATCTTATTTTGTACCAATCTTCAAATGCTAATTCAATATCATGTCTTTCACCCTTGTGAGGGTATATCCATTCATTCGCCTTTCTTTCACATTCTTGAAAAGGACTATTCGAGGGCCATGCTGTCACCGATTCGTTATCCTTGGTTAATATTGGTTTGCGAAAATGTTTGTTTGGTATGGGAGTTTCCTCAATGCCCCGGACAATCTTTTCCTGTTTTCCCTTGCAATTATCAACATTCTCTCCACTATTATTAGTACTAGGATCAAAATGTAGAGGGGGATCTAGTGATTGAACATTAACAACATCAACATTATTTGGAATTTCAATTTTTGGTTTTAAATGCTCTTTCATACTAAAAGTTATTCGTTCATTTTCAGTCTCCAAAGAAATTTGTTTTTCAAAAACCTTAATTTGAGCCCTACAAGTGGCCAGAAAAGGTCTTCCAACAATTAGTTGTAAGCCTCCTGCTTCCCATGTCAATTACCACAAAATCAGTGGAAAAAGAATTTTCCAATTTTTAAAAGCACATTATTCACAATTCCCCTTGGTACATCTTTACTGGATTAAGCCATTTCTATCATCATTGTTGTTTCTGTTAAATTGGTAAGTTTTATTTTATCAAATAAAGTGGTAGAGATAAGGTTTAGCCCGGCCCCCAAATCACTAATGCAGAATCTTAATATTACCAATAGTGCATGGAAGAAGAAAACTTTCCCGGTATTGTCGCTCGTGAAGTTGGCTTGGTAGGACCTCGTCGTCTTCCGATTTATCATCATCTTTTCGTAGTTAATCCTAGAGAGATCATTGGTGATAGAGGATGTGCATTGATCTTTCTTGCCCTATCTTGCGAAATATGGCTTTGCAGTATAGCTTTAGCATTACTTGTCTCAAGGTTTTAGCTAATTTCCTATTTGTGTTTCAAGGTTTTAATTGAAGCATCTTGGTTTCAAGGGTTCATATTGGTGTCTTCTTTTGCCTTGACCATCCATTTCTTGAGTTTATCTCCCTTTTTTGTAGATTCTTCGATGTGCCTATGCATTATTTCTTCAAGGCTTGGTTTAGGAGGATTGTTGTTGATTCTTGTGTAGAATACTGGGGATTTTTCTCGATATCGGGGCCCATTGTAATTGTTGAAAGGGTTCTCACTTCCATATTTAACTTCTCCGATCTTTTAACTTCCTCGTTGGAGGAACATTCTTTAGTAGGTGGAGTTCCATTTCGCTCTACGTGAATGGAATGCACATTTTCCTTGAGCTTCTTCATGTCTCTTCCTAGACTTTCTAAATTGTTGTTTATTGCTGCAAGACCTTCCATATCTCCATTCTTACTTCGGTTTCTCCCTCCATTGTGTCGTTTGTGAGAATGGTCTACCATCTTTTGAATAGTTTCTAAAGCCAAAGTGGGCATCATACTAGGAATCGGCCCTTGAGAATCGACCATTTGTCTTGAGGAGATGTTTAGACCTTTGTAGAAGACGTTCACCTTTTGTTGGCTGTTGAGGTCATGAGTAGAGCTTTTATATAATAATTGTTATACCTTCCAAGCTTGGTATAACGTCTCACCACCCTCTTGCTTGAAGTTATGGATTTCTTCTAATTTCTTAGCCATATTTGATGTAGGACAGTATCTCTGAATGAAACACTTTTTTAGGATAGGCCAAGTTTTGATAGTTCCCGCTAGTAATCGATCAACCCATCTTTTAGCAAACCCGTTAGAGAAATAGGGAACACTCGTACCATGATAGCATCATGTGAGATTCTGGGAATTTTGAATAGGCTGACAATGTACTCGACTTTGTCTATATGTTCATGAGCATCATTGGTGATGCTTCCAAAGAAGGGATTTGCACGTAATTCCCTCATGAATTGAGGTTTGATTTCGAATTGAGCATCCTCTGTGACAGCTGGCCTAACAATTCCTGGTCCTTGTTCATCCCTTGTCAATGCCAAATATTCCTCAAGAGTGAGGTCATCGATGTTAACAACTTCCATGGTACCTAAAAACTTGAATAATGATCGTGAGAAATATAGAAAAGTTTAAAACAAAACGAAAATAAAAGACTTAATAGCAATCCTAATATAACTCCCTGGCAGCGGCGCCAAAATCTTGATACAAGTTTTATGACTGTGTTTTAATATTTACAAAGTCTCGTTATACCTATGGTCTACCCAATGCACTAACAAAAAGGTACCAGTCGCGTAGTGTAGTATTTGGTAAAAACCGTCGCCCCAAGAGCTATGTGTGTTGGATTATTATTAAGTCTAAGTGTCACAGATTTTATTAATGATTTAGATAAGGAATTAATTAATTAACTACTAAAGCAAATAACAAAGAAATAAAGGAAAGGTTTAATCAATAGAGGAGAGTGGTGCTAACATAGTTATTCCTCCAAGCTAGTAATGTCTATGTCTACTTACTTGAAAATTTCGTGGGGTCAAAGTCGAGAGGACGACATTTGGTCAATTCGCCCTAACCTATCAGCAAAGATGCCTGATATGTGCTTAAACACATACCTTTTCATTATCAAAACTGACCCAAAATAACCAAGAAAGAGCCGTTTATTATTAACATTTGCGTGTTTCGAGTTTTTGCTCATGCAGTACGGATACGATAAAACACACAAAAAAAGGCCAAATCGCAGTGAAAACCGAGACGGAGATTAAGAGAGCTAAAGTCGGCCTTAAGGTCAATTATGCATTTGTGAAGATTTCTACTCTCTAAGGATGATTTGTGAAGATTTGATCAAAGTTTGAAGAAATGTCAGAAACAGTCCCTGAACTTTCAACATATGACAGAAAAGACCCTTCAAGTTTCAAAGTTGCAAAATCAACCCTCGGATTATTTGAGAATGACAAGATAAATCATTGGAAGATAGTTTCAGAATTACATGTTTAGTCCCTGAAGTTACTGATTTGGCAGCTTTTGTCCCTAAGTTACACTTTGGATCCAATCAACATCCTAAATCCAAGACTAAAACTCACGGCCCAAGATATCCAAGCCCAAACCCATATCACGTATAATTCTCACCCGGTTACATCCTATAACCCGGTTTATTCAACCCGTTTACCCATTGGTCCCCGGTCAACCCAACCCAAGACCCGGTCAAAACACTCAAACAAATATAAAAAACACCCCTGACATGTGCGCACTGCCAAGTCAGCTATCCGTGTGATAACATTCCAAACCCTCGCTTCTCTCATTGGCTGTGGATACGTGGAAATGTTGATCCAAGGGTTGCTACTGATGGGATGAGGTGTATGCTTGATCTAAAGGTTGAAAACGACTCAAAGAAGCACAGATTTCATTCTCTAGATCCTTCCAAGACCTTGAGCTCAAGTATTTTAAAAATCCCCATTCGTTCACAATGATATCTCTATCCTTCATTTTCAAGTAGCTTAGTTTTAATTGTAATGTCATTTTAATGTTTTAAGTATGGTTAAGCTTTTGTAATTCACTTTGTGTACTCAAATTTCTTAGATTAATAAAATTCAGTTTTTAATTTTCAAGTAATTGTTTATGTTTTAAATCTGCTTATTATCCTTGTCTAATGCTTATTTCATCAATCCAAACCTGTTTTTAGCTTATTTCTTCCTTAATTCAAAAATACAAAAAAAAAATAAAAAAATAATAAAAAAAAAATTATATACTCTCAAGCTCTTATAAGCTCATCTAAAATCTCAGCTACTGTTTCATTGGGTTCATTTAAGCTTGTGATAGCTTATTGTGAGCTTACTTTTGTTTCAAATTTAAAAAATTCACTCAAGTTCTATTCACCAACAAAGTCAATCAGTCATTTGGATCCGAATTGCGATGTAATGATGGATTTGGGTTAATTCTGAATAGGATTTGGGTCAATACCAGTGTTAGGATAGTGGCTAATTGTTCTTTGGCAAGCCATAGTGGCTGGACCTCATGTGAGTATTTGTAATTTCAGTTTCATATCTGATATAACTAATAGCTTGTGTTTGTTAGATTTAATTGTTAAGTTCATCGTGTAGTTTGAAGATTGTTATTAGATCATAGATTATTGCTATTCGTGTTTGGATTAAGATTGGAGAGTTAAATTGCAAATCTGTTTTAATAAGTAGTGTTTGGATTTGTTTTTAAATCTGAGATTAAGGTTTGTTTTATGGATTATATCAGTTAGTTTAAGTTCATTTGGTTATATAAACTCATTCTAGTTCATACATTTGCACTTTAGAACTTAGATAGTCAAAATCACTTCATAATCAAGTTTACTTTTCACTTCTATTAAGAATC
>OU343224.1:15171523-15223018 GCA_910596185.1 Chrysanthemum makinoi
CCCAAATGTGTATAAATTAAAGCCCGCTGCGACCTTAAACAACCTCCAAAAGCTTGGTATGATAGACTCAAGTCATTTCTAGTTAAACACAACTATACCATGGTGTTAGTTGACAACACACTTTTTACTAAGAAAAGAGAGTCACATATAATCATAGTACAAATATATGTAGATGATATTATATTCGGATCCACTTGTCAAGACATGTGTGATGATTTCTCTAAAATCATGCATGACGAGTTCGAGATGAGTATGATGGGAGAACTTAGTTTCTTTCTTGGTCTACAAATAAAACAAGTAGAAGATGGTATCTTCTTCAATCAATCTAAATACATCAAGGAATATGTTGAAATTGGTTCTAGAAGAGTCAAAACCTATTAGGACTCCAATGTCATCTGACACCAAACTCACAAAAGATGAAGACGGAGAATCTGTAGATAATACTAAATATCATGGCATGATAGGTAGCTCCTACCCTCGGCAAGTAGGCGGATATCATGTTTAGTGTTTGCTTATGTGCCAGGTTTCAAGAAGACCTAAAACATCACACCTAGAAGCCGAAAAAAGGATATTTAGATATATTAAGGGTACAACACAATTAGGATTATGGTATCCTAAGGGACGGGAGTAGAAACAATTGTATATGCAGATTCGACCATGCAGTGATTACATTGATAGAAAAAGTACAAGTGGGGTATGTACTTTTACGGGATGTTGTTTAACATCTTGGTTTTCTAAGAAACAAACGGCAATTGCAATATCAACAACCGAAGCGACGCGTCTCCGCTGCAAAAGCATGCCAACAAAAACTATGGATGAAACAAGCGTTAGTAGACTACGACATCCATCTAAGCGACATAGCCATCCTATGTGACAACAAAGGTGCCATCGACTTAAGCAAGAATCGGTATTGCATTCTGCGAAAGCATATAGAGATTCGTCATCACTTCTAAGAGACAATGTTCAAAAGGGGAACATCTCTATTGAGAAGGTAGCATCCAAAGACAACATAGCCGACGTCCTCACCAAACCGTTGAAGCGGAACAATTCAACCTACTTCGTCTTGGTCTTGGTCTAATGGAACAAACGTCGTAACTTATTTGACTCTACAAGGTATGTAAACACTAGCCTTCTTCTTTTCGAGTCTAGGATTTCTATTTCATGCACAACTCACAAACAATACTGGAATTTTCAAAACCCAAGATAAGTTTTCCACTTATAGCTTTCTTACTTTTTATTACATATTTTCAGAAAATCTCTTTTCAAAACATTTTCTAAAAGGATGATACCTTCCCGTATCAATTTCACAAAAGCAATTTCGTTTAGGACAAATCGCTTTTCATTATTAATACAAAGTAAAACCCCGTTTTCATTGCATCTCATGTCTTTTGAATGCTTAAGGGGACACATAACTAATATGTGTTTTCGGGTACATTCATTTAAGAAACAATGAATTAGGAGCATTGATAACACAAAATTACGTACTCATGTACTAAATATGTGTTTTCGGGTTATCTCAATAGGATGTCTTTCTACTTCTAGTTTATTTTCCTTTTCTTTTTAGGAGTCGAGATAACCGTAACTCCAAATAGTTTGCATATAGGCACACACTAGGCAAAATGTTTCCAAAAGGAAAATTTTGTCTGCTGGATCACTGACTCCGGATCCACCTTCATCTTTGGGCCGGATCCCCTCAAGGAAGGATCCGTGGGATCGGCATTTTTACCTTCTATTTTTTTCACTTTGGATGAAAAATCCACATTTGCTTCATTTTTTGGAGTATGCTCTTTAATGCTTGTGTTCTCATGATCACATGCCTTGAATTCATATCTAATCATTAGATTTTAATCCACATTTTGGGTCAAGCATTCATTACAATGCTTTGTTTTTCTATATATAGAACTCCCAAAATGCTTGCATATCCATCTCATCTTCATAAACACAATACACCATGTCATCCAAAACCCTTTAGATAAATCACCTAGTACAAACAATCATCTTCATGATACCCAAACCTTTGTACTACTACCATCAAAAATACCACAATCAAATGCTAGGATATCCGCACGGATTAGTATCCGATCTTGTTGTTTAGCAAAACCAACCTCAAATGGTTCATCCTCAACAAATAACTCACCACAAGATGCTTCCATTATAGCACCTCCTCATCACCAACAAGTACACCAACCTCATCACCACCTAAAGTCACTCTTTTGGAACTCCTTAAGACTCCAACAAGATCTAAACAACCTAAACAAAAGAAATAGTCTTTAACACCACCATATCTCCAAATAATATATTTCAAGATCTTGAAACATCACCACCATTAGCTCCCATCACATTACAAGAACATCTAGGTTCTTTTTCACCACCATTTACAAATATTCCGGATGTTGATCCATATTTTCCTATTTTTTCCACCACAATTCCTGCAGAACTCAAATCAAAACAACCCGAAACTCCGGCCACATTGGACCCACATCTTGACATTGTGAACATTGCCAATCCACTAGGAAAATCGGCAATAAAGTTAGGCGAAATGCGTTTCTTACTCAACCTCATCCTTGATTGCATCAATACCATCACTCATCAAAACCTCCATCCATCCACCTATGCAGCATGGAAGGAATCCTACTATTTTTCTACTTTAGTATTTTTTCTTTTGATGTCATTTTCAAGAACAAGTCTGTTTCTTATTTTTTACATGCTTGTAAGTGGCTCAATACCACTACAATTTGTTGTTTTATTACAAGGCTTTGTTTACATACCTTGGCTCCCAATCTTGATTCTCGGCAATAACAAGATTATTTAAGCATGTTACTAACCTTTCTTTTTGTAGGATTTTTTATTTTTCTTCACTTGACGCCCCAAGCTAGGGGGAGCTACTATCAAGAGGGGATTAAGAAGTACGTAGACTACTTTTTCCACACTTTTATGTTTATTTCTTCCAAGGGTTAATTTTTTGTTTCGACAAAAAGGGGGAGAAGAAGTAAAACTTAGGGGCTTTCAAAAATCATATCTATTCTTAAGTTTTACTCATCATAACATTATGTTTTGTCATCAACAAAAAGAAGGAGATTGTTAATACAAATAAACCGTAAAAATGTTTATTAATATTCTGCGATCTCTTTGTGTTTTGTTGATAACAAATATAAAGTTATCTTAAGTATAATTATAAGGATACATGTTATTTTTGTAAGCATTTACATATAGCCATTTAAATACAAAAATGTAATAATTAAGCATTTGTTGTAATAGTTTATTAGGATGGGTAAAAGCCATAACCCATGGATCTTCCCATACCCAGTAGACTAGATACCTGTATACTTAGATACATGAATCTAAAGAAAACCCATTGAGCCAACCCATAACCCAGACCCATAACCAAAAAACCCATGGGCAAAGAGGAGCGTTCCCACACGGATCCCAGGATCACACTAGACGGATCCCAAGTGGAAGATCCATGGGGATCCGGTGCATGAAGAATTTTGCCTATACATTGAGAGCCTTTCTTCCTTCTAACTCACCCCTATTCTTACTAAATCTCTCATACACTCTTATTCTCTTCTAACATATAGATCACTTGATCTAGAGAGTTGTTCTTCTTTCTTTCTATATTTGTGATCCTAATAGGTCCTTCTCTAAGGCGGATCACGTCTTCTACAAGTCATCCAGCAAGGGTCCTTGATTGATTTGTCACTCCCAAATTTCTGTAGTAAAGATCTTATTAGATATTTCACATACTTGTGTGTTAATAGTTGTGTTGGTTTGGTCCACCTCAACTCGGACGCGGTATTTACTTTGTACCGGAAAAAGTGTAAGGCGACGTTTGAAGGTTTCTCGCCAAGTGAAGGATTTTGTTGACATAGTGCTTGAACTCTCGAGTAGGTGACTCGGGAGTGGAGTAGGGCAAGGAAGGTGTCCTTGTAGCCGAACCACTATACATCGGTTGTGCTTTTCTTTCTCCCTTCTTCCTTTACTTTATTTACATGCTTTATCATTAGATCTATACTTTCTCTACATCCATAAGATCTCACATATTAACGAATCTAAAAGTTTTTGAAACTAACTTAAAATCGGCAAAACTATTCAACCTCCCCTTCTAGTTTTCCACAAAACGGATCCCTTAAGGGAGGGATCCGTGGAACAGTAGTTATTTTTCTTCTATAAATAGCGAGCCATTTCTTCCTTTTGGGTGGCCACTCCCACACATACTTTCTCCAAGTATTGTAACCTTCTAACCACAGATCCTAAAGGATCTTTCTATGTAGTTTGTCTTTTGTTTTGTGTGATTCTCTAGGTTCCTCTTAAAAGCGAGATCACCACTTCTTGAAGTCAAGCAAGCTCAAGTCCATGAGTTGCCATACTTCGTCATCATCAAGACAACTAGGTTCTCTTGTTGATACTTCTTTCTTACTCTATAAGAGTGTTGTGTCGAGTAATTAGTGGATGCCGAAAGAGTCAAGACGAAAGCATTAGTGAAGGGTGCTTAATGTCCGTGTCAAAAGAATTAGTGAAGAATACTAAAGAAGTCAAGATGAAGGCATTAGTGAAAGGTGCCAAGCGTTCATGTCAATGGCATTTGCGAAAGATGCCTAAGAGTCAAATCAGTAGCATTAGTGAACTTGCCAAGGTTGTAAATCGAGAGGTGCATCGTTATAACAAATAGTAATTGTTTGTTTCCAAGATATGTTATCCTTGATGGGTGTTGAATAAGGAGTGGTTCTCCTTTGAGGTTAGGTGTTGTGTAGTGTTGGGTAGTAGTTCCTCCCGTGAAATGGAACTCGTTACTTAGCCTAGTACCAGATCAAAGGGTAGGCTACGTTGTGGTAGGTGTGGTTTCCCTTGGTGAAGAACCCGGTGGTTAGCCGTAACGGAAAAAGAGTAGGCGCGTTGTGAAGGCTTCTCCCCCCCTAAGGAGTTGGTGTCATGTGTGATTAAGAACTTCGAGTAGGTGACTCGTGGGAGTGGAGTAGGGCCAGGAAGTGTCCTTGTAGCCGAACCACTATAAATACTCGTGTCTTGGTTTTTGTGCTCTTACTCCTTATCTTTCATTACACATTTATAGATCTATCTTCAATGTCCAATATACACATCCAAATTATTGACATACGTCGATCTAAATATTTTAAACAAATTAATTGTAAAACTATTCCTCCCCTTCTAGTTTTCCACATTTGCATTTTAAGAAATTTATATGTACTTTATATATGTTGTAATTGGTAATTAATGGGTAAAATCATAGTCCATAACCCATGACCCATGATCCATGATCCATGGACTAGGTACAATGAATGTTGTTGGGTAAAAACCAAAGTACACAACCCATACTCATGGGGCATGATCCATAACCCATGAACAATTGCATGACATCATGCATGAAGTCATGTTGGATATTATCCATGATCCATAACCCAATGACTAGGTACATTGCATCTTGTTGGGTATCCATAATCCATTACCTATAATGCATGGTCCATAACCCATAACCCATAACACGGTTTGCAACCCATAATCCGGACTAAACTGACCCAATAGCCGGATCCCATGTTTCACACTAGCCGGATCCCTCTAGTGAGGGATCCATGGGACAGTAGACATGTTTTGTCTATAAATAGTGAGCCATTTCTCTCTTGCTCACTACCACTCCTAGATATACTTTCTCTCAGTATTCTAACATCTCTAACCACTAATCCAAAAGATCATTCTATGTAGTTTTATGTTTGTGTGATTCTCTAGGTTCCTTTTAAAGGCGAGATCACCACCTCTTGAAGGCGTACAAGCTCATGTCATGAGTTGCTAAGCTTTCGTCATCATCAAGCACCACTGAAGTGGCATCTTGTTGATAGTTCTTTCCTCTCTCCAGAGAAATGTTGTGTTGAAGGAATTAGTGAAAGGTGCCGAAGGAATTGTGTTGAAGGCATTAGTGAATGGTGTCAAAGTTGTACATTCGATATGGTGCATCGATGTACAAGTTAGATAGTTTAGGTTAAAGGATATTGATATCCTTCTAGTGTTGTAACAAGGAGTGTGTCTCCTTTAGGGTAGTTGTGTTGTGGTGTAGTGTTGGGTCATAGTTCTCCTCCTTGTAATGAAACTCTGTATCCGAGTTGTAACAGATAAAGTGTAGGCGAAATTGTGATAGGTTTGGTTCTACCTCATGGAAGAACTCGGTGTCTAGCCTTGTACCGGTTAAAAAGTAGGCGGCGTTGTGAAGGCTTCTCTGCCACATTAAGAGCTTGTGTTGTGTGTAGTTGTTACAAACTCTCGAGAAGGTGACTCGGGGAGTGGAGTAGGGCAAGGAAGGTGTCCTTGTAGCCGAACCACCATAAATACTCGTGTTGTGGTTTTTTTTTCTTTACTCTTTATCTTTTACATTACTTACTTATATGCTCATCCATCAATATCCAACACACATACCAAATATATTGACATAAGTCGATCTAAATATCTTAAAACGAAGTTTTAATCGGTAAAACTATTCAACCCCATTCTTCAGAGCTTCGTTACCAAGTTTCTTATAGTATATTGTACTTTAAAAACTTGATACGATCCATGCATATTTGAAAACTGTAAAGAAGGAAATCTTATAAAAAAAAAACTATGTTTTGAGAATAATTTTTGTTGGATATTAATTAGATGATAGTATAAATTATTTGCTTTTCTTATATGTCACATTGTCTTACAAAATGCACTAACTTCTCTTGTCATTTTGTTTAGCTAATCTGATAATAAGCAAACCATCAAGATTCTTTGGTAATAGGATAACTTTCCCAAAAAGTTGTCGAAACTTATTACCAAGTAGATCTCGAAGAAATCAGAGTTGTCCATGTCTAAAACTCGTCAAATAGGGAGACTCAAATTGCAATAGAGGTATGCCTTTCATAAAGGCTTATCTATAATTGATGTTAGTAAATCATGTGTATGTTTGCATGTCACTAAGTAAATTATGTGTTTAATTTTTTTTATTCAAGCATATTTATATGATATACGTGGCTTCATTAGAAAAACTTTGTGGTTACGTGGTATCATCCATCTAAAACTAGATGTATCAATATGTGTTGTCTAAAGCAAATTTTTAAAAATAAAATCTTTCTAAATAAAATAAAACAAAACACAAATCTCAAAAATTCCTCCTTCCCCACAAAAATCCTCCGATCGTCAACTCTCACCAACAAACCCCATTTTTCAAATCTTCCACTTTCAAAAACCTCACACTCAAAACTTCATCTTATTCATCATCTCACTTTGAGAAATTCAAACCAAGAAAGATCTCCATCGTCATGGTTTACATCACCCTCGTGATTATCATCATCATCTCATGCGCTCTAGGTGTATCCCATGATCAAATTCTCTCATGGAAACATGTACTTTGTCTTATTGATCTACATTTGTATCATCTATCCGGTCCTTTGTATTGCTTCAAGCATGAAATGAAATATAAATAATGTCGTAGTTTCTCTCGTTTCTTTCTCGCATAACGTGTTTTTATTTTATTTTCTTTCGCACATTTCGAACCCCAACATGTTTGAAATTATTAATGCATGTTTAAGAAGTAACATTGGCTAAAACACATATGAGTTGCAAAAATTGATTCTATGTCAAAACCAATTTCTGTCAAAACTGCTGATCCCCGGATCCCTTTTAAAAGGGAACCGGTGGAACTGATGACAAACACTATGCAACATAAAAACCACTTCATAAAAACCTTACCATAAAAGGAAAACCTCATAAAAATGTTAAAAAGGAGTAAGTTAAATTTCATTCTTAATAATAATAGAATAGACAATAAAAACATTAGGAGATCCTATCAATTTAGCATAACTCAAAAGTATGATTAAAATACTTAGAAGTATCACCAACCAAAAACGTTCTCACTCTTGAAGTTTTACTATGTACTAATGATGCAGGTTTTACTGCCCAGGTTTTAATATTTATAAAGTCTCGTTATACCTATGGTCTACCCTAATGCACTAATTGCAAAATTCGGTAGTGTACGGCCGCGTGTAGTGTAGTATTTGGTAAAACCGAGGTCGTCCCAAGAGCTATGTGTGTTGGATTAGTACTAAGTCTAATTGTCACAGATTTTAATAATGATTTAGATAAGGAATTAATTAATTTACTACTAAAACAAATAACAATAAATAAAGGGAAAGGTTTAATCATAGAGGAGAGGTGGTAACCTAGTTATTCCTCCTAGCTAATGTCTCGTCTACTTACTTCCAATTACTTCGGTGGGTCAAAGTCGAGAGGACATCATTTGGTTAATTAAGCCTAACCTATCGCAAGATGCCACCACAGGAGAAGTCAGTGTCCCGTCATAAGTCATGTTGTTCCTGGTCCCTAAGCCAAGTCATTAAGTACCGCTACATGCTAGATTTATAATAGTGAGTGCCCGGCATTAGCAACTTAAACACTCACCCCCTAACTCTTAAGTTCATCCAGACGGTAGGTGATCAGTTGGTCAAATCGCACAAGTAGAAAGGGTCGTCAGTTGGTCATATCTTACTCTTCCCGTCTCAATCCGCTCACCTAGGGTCAGTTGGTCATATCTCCTAGGCAATTGGCCTCTACCGCCATCAAAAACTACCGAAACAAGGGTAGCTACCAATAAACTATGCATGCATACACTTAAAATAATTATACGGAAGTAATGTAAACGCAAAAAAACAATTAAGGAATCATAACTAGGCCAGCACCAAGAGGTGCTTAGCGGCTCATATTAACCATACAAATCAATTCAATATTCAAAGTTACGAAATACATGAATCAAAGTAAAGAAAGATAAATGCTAATGCTTATCGTAGGGTAGTGATTTCTCCTTGGAGACGCTCAGTATGCTCCTCTAGACCTGCCTTTGGCTTCTTCCCACATTCTTTGGTTGTTGTGTGTGAATGGGATGCTTTCAAATGCTGAAAATCGTAGGGTATTTATAGGCCATCTGGTTACGGCGAACTAAAATAATGGAGTTACCCGTAATCTTCAATTTTCGTTATTTGCACTAGATCAGTTTGGTTATGGCGTAACCTTATGAATGGTTTCACGTCGTATTCTTCAATAATACTTGGTTACCGTGTTAGTGGAATAGTTACGCGTAGTTATCACGCGCGTGGAACCTCATTTGACCTAATAGAGTTACGTCGAAGTCTTTGGGGAGAGCTACGCCGTAACCTTCTAATGAGTTGGTTTTCTGAGTCACGCTTTAGTTACGGCGTAATGTGAGAGATGAGTTACGTCGTAACTTCTTCAAAGTCAGCGTACTATGATAAGTCTTTGATATTTCTCCAATTCCGCGTCTCTTTAGCTCCAATGCTCATAATTTACCTGAAAGTGGAAAACAAAGGAAAACAAGCGTAAATCCATATAAATGATATAAATTACAAGCATTATCGGGGGAAATTGACACTTAATATTCAGGACTATTTGATGGTATCAAATATCCCCCCACTTGAACTCTACTTGCCCTCAAGTAGACCTTATTAGAAAGATTCCTAAAAGATATCTCTCAAACCCGGAAAATATAAGTTTACAAATCCCTTATGCTAGAATAAAACAAAGCGAACACCTCACCGAAATGGAGGCTAAACACTCAAATCTCTTAACTATTCTAAGTGTCAATTTCGGGGTGATCACTCAATCTCACAGTCATAGCATGTATTCTATCATAAGCTTGGCGGTTACACAAATCTCCACCACTAGAGTTAAGGGCTAAACAATTCTCGAAGGCAATATGGGTAGACACGACAAAGGTTAAGGGGTGACTCATCATTACTAACATGTCACGGCGAAGTGGACAAAATCAATGATACATGACCAAATCCATGGCCAAGACACCAAAGATTGCTCGCTGCATCACCTAGACACACTTCATGACTAAAGGGTAGGATAAGACATGTGATATATAAATGGTGTAAAAATCAGCAGGGTAGTCTAAATCTATAACCAAGTCATCACCACCGTCTACCAAAGTTAAAGCCTTGAAGTCAATAATAACTAAACATAATATCCCCCCACTTGAGATGAACAATGGGAATTTGGGGGTCTTCAATGATCTTCAGGAATATGTAGTCGATGAAAGCATGATTTCGAACCTTCGACTTGAAACTTGAACTTAGGCAAATGATGACTTCCCAATCACAAATAAATACTATAGGGTAGGCTAAGGTGTATAGGTGTATCGAAATAATATATTGGGTTAACAAAATGAAAGGAATGGCTTAGATGGGTGTATCTAGGGGTATCTTGCATTAAAGGTGAGTGCAACAAAGGGGTTTCACATGGGGTCGAGAAATTCGAGGTGACTAATCGATATACACACAATGGTAGGATATTTGGGTGATAATCCTATAATATTGCCTTCTAAAACTAAAAAGTCCAAATACATCGAGCTAACTCAACATACCTCGTCTATGGTCTCGAAATGATGCAAAGGCCAAGTTCTAAAGTTTACAAGCTACCGACACACTCATAATTTGGTGGATTTGGGGTAAAATATTGAAAATGGATAAGGCTAATCTCACCATATAATATCAAGGGTTGTATGTGCTCGGCTAAGGTCTAATCTAGTTAGGTTAAGAAAAACATGTCAAAATTTTAAAAATGGCATAATTTTTCGAAATAAACTAGAAAAACGAGGGCAAAATAATGTTCAAGAGATAATTCTACTCCCGACCCCCCACTTGAATTGTAGAAAGTCCGTTTTTTACTAAGAGTTTAAATAAAGGTGAAGAGAAAAGTATAATTAGGCGAGAACTTCCCGACATTTGCTCCACAATGAAAGAAGGCCCACGAAAAAGAGACGTGCCTTCGTATAAGCATCCATGAGCAAACTTCAATCCCTAAAATCACACTACCGACAAGCATAATTATGAAAAGAAAAAATGAAAAATGAAAAACAAACTTAACTCACTTTCGTAGGAATCACGGTTGCATTTAGCATATGCAACAAGCCTTTTAAACCACTTGGTGTCCCAAGTGGACGAGTGAAGTCTCGTGAGGGTTACAGGGAACACACCCACAAAGTTCATTTAAAATACTAATACAAGGATATTATGTTTTAAAATGAAAAAAGTAAAACAGAGGAAGGTTACGTCGTAACTCTTTGAGGGGGTTACGCCGTAACTAGCAAAACCTGACATAAGCTGCAAAGCGAGTGGTTACGGCGTAACCACTGAGATGGTCTTATGCCGTAATTGGTAATGCGTCCATAATTCTGCTGCAAGGGGTTGGTTACGGCGTAATCACAGATATGAGTTACGCCGTAACTCTTGATCGACAGCTGCGGCAGTTATCATTCTCTCGTTTCCTGCAAAATGGTTAAAACACAAAACCTACTTGAAATAAAACAAATGAAAGGGATAATTCGGGTTGTCTCTCGAAAGAGCACTTTTCTTTATTTACGAGTCTTTAAGTTAGACTCAGAGCTGCGGGGATCTATGGGGGCCTTTGGACCTGGCCAACTTCCACCACTCGTTGGCACTCATTCATCAATTTATTAAATCCCTTTTTTCTTATGGTATTACTAACGCCACCTGTTCTAAATTTTTGTGAAAGCCATTCATCACACGATTTTCCCCGGTCATCATCCTCAGCAATAATACTACTTGTTATACTTATGCTTGATCTTTCGCCGTTAGTTATTGTGTCAGTAAGATGATTGTACTTGTACTGCTTAACCAATCCCTTCTTGATTTTTGAGTTCCCAAATATTATTTTGTATCAATCTTCAAATGCTGTAATTCAATATCATGTTTTTCACCGTTGGTATATCCATTCATTCACCTTTCTTTCACATTCTTGAGGACTATTGAGGCCATGCTTGTCACCCGATTCGTTATCCTTGGTTAATATTGGGTTGCGAAAATGTTTGTTTGGAATGGGAGTTTCCTCAATGCCCAGGACAATCTTTTCTTTTTCCCTTGCAATTATCAACATTCTCTCCACTATTATTAGTACTAGGATCAAAATGTAGAGGGAGATCTAGTGATTGAACATTAACAACATCAACATTATTTGGAATTTCAATTTTTGGTTTTAAATGCTCTTTCATACTAAAAGTTATTCGTTCATTTTCAGTCTCCAAAGAAATTTGTTTTTCAAAAACCTTAATTTGAGCCCTACAAGTGGCCAGAAAAGGTCTTCCAACAATTAAGTTGTAAGCCTCCTGCTTCCCCATGTCAATTACCACAAAATCAGTCGGGAAAAAGAATTTTCCAATTTTTAAAAGCACATTATTCACAATTCCCCTTGGTACATCTTTACTGGATTAAGCCATTTCTATCATCATTGTTGTTTCTATTAAATTGGTAAGTGTTATTTTATCAAATAAAGTGGTAGAGATAATGTTTACCCCGGCCCCCAAATCAGCTAATGCAGGAATCTTAATATTACCAATAGTGCATGGAAGAAGAAAACTTTCCTGGTATTGCTGCTTCTCAGGAAGTTGGCTTGGTAGGACCTCGTCGTCTTCCGATTTATCATCTTCTTTCAGGTAGTTAATCCTAGACAGATCATTGGTGATAGAGGATGTGCATTGATCTTTCTTTGCCCTATCTTGCGCAAATATGGCTTTGCAGGCAATAGCTTTAGCATTACTTGTCTCAAGGTTTTTAGCTAATTTCCCTATTTGTGTTTCAAGGTTTTTAATTGAAGCATCTTGGTTTCGCAGGTTCATATTGGTGTCTTCTTTTGCCTTGACCATCCATTTCTTGAGTTTATCTCCCTTTTTTGTAGATTCTTCGATGTGCCTATGCATTATTTCTTCAAGGCTTGGTTTAGGAGGATTGTTGTTGATTCTTGTGTAGAATACTGGGGATTTTTCTCGATATCGGGGCCCATTGTAATTGTTGAAAGGGTTCTCACTTCCATATTTAACTTCTCCGATCTTTTAACTTCCTCGTTGGAGGAACATTCTTTAGTAGGTGGAGTTCCATTTCGCTCTAATTGAATGGAATGCACATTTTCCTTGAGCTTCTTCATGTCTCTTCCTAGACTTTCTAATTTGTTGTTTATTGCTGCAAGACCTTCCATATCTCCATTCTTACTTCGGTTGCTCCCTCCATTGTGTCGTTTGTGAGAATGGTCTGCCATCTTTTGAATAGTTTCTAAAGCCAAAGTGGGTGTCATACTAGGAATCGGCCCTTGAGAATCGACCATTTGTCTTGAGGAGATGTTTAGACCTTTGTAGAAGACGTTCACCTTTTGTTGGCTGTTGAGGTCATGAGTAGAGCTTTTGTATAATAATTCGTTATACCTTTCCCAAGCTTGGTATAACGTCTCACCACCCTCTTGCTTGAAGTTATGGATTTCTTCTAATTTCTTAGCCGTATTTGATGTAGGATAGTATCTCTGAATGAAACACTTTTTTAGGATAGGCCAAGTTTTGATAGTTCCCGCTAGTAATCAACCCATCTTTTAGCATCTCCCGTTAGAGAAATAGGGAACACTCGTAACATGATAGCATCGTGTGAGATTCTGGGAATTTTGAATAGGCTGACAATGTACTCGACTTTGTCTATATGTTCATGAGCATCATTGGTGATGCTTCCAAAGAAGGGATTTGCACGTAATTCCCTCATGAATTGAGGTTTGATTTCGAATTGAGCATCCTCTGCGACAGCTGGCCTAACAATTCCTGGTCCTTGTTCATCCCTTGTCAATGCCAAATATTCCTCAAGAGTGAGGTCATCGATGTTAACAACTTCCATGGTACCTAAAAACTTGAATAATGATCGTGAGAAATATAGAAAAGTTTAAAACAAAACGAAAATAAAAGACTTAATAGCAATCCTAATATAACTCCCTGGCAGCGGCGCCAAAATCTTGATGCAAGTTTTACTGACCAGGTTTTAATATTTACAAAGTCTCGTTATACCTATGGTCTACCCTAATGCACTAACAGGCAGTGTACCAGGTCGCGTGTAGTGTAGTATTTGGTAAAACCGAGGTCGTCCCAATAGCTATGTGTGTTGGATTATTATTAAGTCTAAGTGTCACAGATTTTAATAATGATTTAGATAAGGAATTAATTAAATAACTACTAAAGCAAATAACAGCAAATAAAGGGAAAGGTTTAATCAATAGAGGAGAGTGGTGCTAACCTAGTTATTCCTCCAAGCTAGTAATGTCTATGTCTACTTACTTCCAATTACTTCAGGTGGGGTCAAAGTCGAGAGGACGACATTTGGTCAATTCGCCCTAACCTATCAGCAAAGATGCCACCAAAGGAGAAGTCAGGTGTCCCCTCGTAAGTCCTGTTGTTCCTGGTCCCCTAAGTCAAGTCATTAAGTACCTCTACATGCTAGATTTATAATAGTGAGTGCCCAGGCGTTAGCAACTTAAACACTCACCCCCTAATTAATAAGTTCATCCAAACGGTAGGTGATCAGTTGGTCAAATCGCACAAGTAGAAAGGGTCGTCAGTTGGTCATATCTTACCCTTCCCATCTCAGTCTGCTCACCTAGGGTCAGTTGGTCATATCTCCTAGGCAGTTGGCCTCTACCGCCACTCAAAACTACCGAAACAAGGGTAGCTACCAATAAACTATGCATGCATACACTTATAAATAATTATACGGAAGTAATGTAAACGCAAACAAAACAATTAAGGAATCATAACTAGGCTAACACCAAGAGGTGATTAGCAGCTCATATTAACCATACAAATCAATTCGATATTCAAAGTTAGGAAATACATGAATCAAAAGTAAAGAAAAGATAAAATGCTAATGCTTATCGTAGGGGAGTGATTTCTCCCTTGGAGACAACTCTGTATGCTCCTCTAGACCTGCCTTTGGCTTCTTCTCACGTTCTTTGGTTGTTGTGTGTGGAATGGGATGCTTTCAAATGCTGGAAATCGTGGGGTATTTATAGGCCATATCTGAGTTACGGCGTAACTAAAATAATAGTTACGCCGTAATCTTCAATTTCTTCGTTATTTGCACTAGATCTGCTGGTTACGGCATAACCTTATGAATGGTTACACCGTATTCTTCAATAATACTTGGTTACGCCGTAGTTGGTGGAATAGTTATGGCGTAGTTATCAGCGGCGTGGAACCTCATTTGATCTAATAGAGTTACGTCGTAGTCTTTGGGGAGAGCTACGCCGTAACCTTCTGATGAGTTGGTTTTCTGAGTCACGCTTTAGTTACGGCATAATGTGAGAGATGAGTTACGCTGTAACTTCTTTAAAGTCAGCATACTATGATAAGTCTTTGATATTTCTCCAATTCCGCGTCTCTTTAGCTCCAATGCTCGTAATTTACCTGAAAGTGGAAAACAATGGAAAACAAGCGTAAATCCATATAAATGATATAAATTACAAGCATTATCAGGGGAAATTGACACTTAATATTCAGGACTATTTGATGTTATCAACTAACATACTCATGTAAAATATTCGTTCCATATCTATAGGTTTCATCATGTCTTATGACTATGACTTTGATCATCAACTTACTTATGTGTACATTCCAAATATATTTCTTGAGCCTAACACACCTGGCAATCATGTTTGTTGGTTCAACAATCTCGAAACTTTTTACTTTCTTGAAGGACGTGTTGTTAACTCACCTCTAATCTTCCAAGAAGGTATCAATACTTTATTCTGCATCATAGGACTAAAAGGTCTTCTCGGGGATTAACGAGAAAATTCATCCGCGGTTTGTTTTGGAATTCTTCTGTTAAGTTGAACTCGTTCGTAACGAGGATCATTCTCTTTCACTATGGTTTTGGATCAAAAAACAAAAGTTTGTTTTGACTCTTGAGCAATTTGCTCACATTCTCCGAATTCCAAATTATGGACAATGTGCTTTCACTGAAGATTGGTCCCTTGAGTCTCTCTTTAACTATCGTGAACAAAACATTCCATATTGTTCATACATACCCTCTCCTCAAGAAATAACTCGATTTCTATGCATTCCTCAATCCAATTACTCAAATCCAAACGTAATTTATACATGTGATCTCTGAGATGATCTCAAACCTCTCACAGTCATTCTACGTGAAAATGTTTGGAGTCTTACAGGAAATCGTGAGATACTTCCCGCATGTTGTGCTCACATGATTTACTGTCTCCTAACTCAACAACCATACAATATTGCATACTTCATCGCAAGGCGAATTGTAAACCTCCAAGGCAACAAGAACAAAGTAATTCCATATGGGATGATCCAGACCCTTAATTTCAAAGCCCTGAATATATACTTGTGAACAAAATGATGGAACCGTTGAATACATCTTTCATCATTTCATTCTTCACTCCTGAATCATCAACTACTCACAATCCACTTGATGATCCATCAACAAAAACGTATTAGCAAAATAGTTTTCTTTAATAAAATCGATCCTTAGGATTTTTCTTTAGCTTACCATTGTAACTTGATCATACCTATGAAATAAATCATTTTCTGATCATCTTTCTTGAATTTTTGATGCTACTCTCACCATATCTTACTTATATACATGTATTCTTGCTATGAAAATCATTAGTTTCCAAATTCAATACCTAGAGCAAAATATTGCACGTTCACTGTTAAGAAAACTGTTCCAGATGCCGGATCCCTCAATTGAAGGATTCGTGGGATCCGGGCATACAAAAGTAATTATTCTTATTTCATTACGTCAACCCAACCTTCCAGACCTTATTGAACTAGTTTAACATGTTTCATAAGGATCACTTTAACTATCCTTTGGCTCAGTTGATCTCACACACACTCATGAACGACTTAGGATCACATTCAAAGTACTTTTTGATTTGTCATTACCTCAAAACTCACTATATTTCCGCTCGAATGTTCACATATTTTTCCTCTCATCTTAAAACACTTAATTTGATATTTTTCTCAATTTTAGTAAATTGTTTTAGTCATCTTGATCTTAAAATGGTCTAAAAACTAGTTTTACATTTCTTGTAATTTTTAAGGAATTTTATAAATTTTCCCTAGATCATCATCTGATCTCTAGGATCATTTGACTCCACTTAACACCCTCAAAATTTCTAGTGTCATCCTTGATCACCCATTAGTGTTCATAAGAACTCCATTTCTTTCCATAAAGGAAATCATTAGTTACCCTCACTCATTACACTTGATCATTTAAGTCTCATATCATTTAAGACACCTGAAGAGACTAAAAAGTAAAAACACTCAAGATACATAGGTACTAGACCTTACTAGAACCTCATCAATCCTTTTCTTGGTTCCTAAGAGCCGGATCCCTGGGTTTAGCCTAGCTGGATCCCTCAAGTGAGGGATCCGTGAGAACCATCTGCACAGACTAAACCAATCCTACTTGATATAATCATTTCAAACCCACTTTGTTAATCTAAGCACTCCACATTATCTTAAATAACTCCCTAGATTAGTACAACTCTGTAGTTAACTCTTGTGCATGTAAATCATTGCAATTTGAAGGATTTTAGTGGTTTAAGCTTTAATTCACTTACCAAATCTTTCCCTTTATATAGCATTTGTGTTAGAACTTCCAAATCACCATTCACACACTCATTCTCAGTAGCTAAAGCTTTCTTTTTACAACTATCTTTTTGTCATTTCATCATTAAGAAAGCTCCTAATGCTAACTCATCAACCAAAGGGCCTCCCAAGAAAATTGCACAGGTTGTGCATGAAAGCTCCTCAACGGAATAATCACCCATCAGAGCCTCAAACACTAGGACTCCCTCACAACCAACTCAACCAATAAAACCGGATTGTTCCCATAAGACAACCCTTGCCAAACACTACCATACCTCCTAAACCAAACACCCCTACCTCCATTAAACCATTACCTCTAGTACCTAGAGCTATCTCCTTCCACCCCACTTACATCCCCAAACCTTTACAACTTAGAGGACTTGCCCCCTAGGCCTTCTCATCCACCACTATTGCCAAAATTTTCCTCAATTGAGAAAATGGTGCCACGACAACCTTCTTACCAAAATTTTGGTGTTGAAACCACACTAGCACCCGTGTCCTATTCTCCGTCTCCCTCAAATGGTCCATTTTGGATTATGAGAAATCATCAAACTCAAAACTTCTTTATCTCCACCATCGACATATATTCCACCACCTTTACCCTTAGTTCAACCACCTCCAACTTCATCAAAGTTGCCTCCACAAATTCCTCCATCCTTTGTGGAACCTCCACCTTCCTCATCAAATCTTCCACCTCAAACCGCTCCATTCCTACCACCACCATTCCCTAGCCATGACAATGATTGTTTTCATTGTCAACATGTCGAAGGACTAGTCCATAAAGTACGTGATGAATTAAGTTTTATGTTTTATCTCTTTCTCGAACATTTTGATGAGGTCAACAAATCTGATCGTCCCTAGAACATAGGAATATAAGCACAAGTGGTGCTCTCTTCTAGGCTTAGGAGCAACTTAGAATTATAAGAGAATTTACTACATGTTTGTATCGTTTTCTTAGTTTTAGAGATATGTGTATCATTTCTCTTGTTTTATTGAATGAAACTACATGTTGTATGCTATATAGTTATGAGAATATGTTTGGTGCAACAATACATAACTCATTTGGACGTTTACGTCACTTTTTACATCTACATTGCTGCCAATAGAATGCAGGTACACGGATCCCACATTTTAGCCTAGACGGATCCCTCACAGGAAGGATCCGCCGGAACCGTCCAACAGAAGCAGATTTTTAACTAATGTGAATCTCATTTGCAGGAAACAATGCACCATATGCTTTTCTTTCTAACCTTTGTTTTGTAGATTTTCAAAATACACATGAAGACTTTGACACCCTCAACAAGGGGGAGCTTTTCGTCAAGGGGGAGCATTTCGTTATTACTTGACGTCCTCTTCAAAAGGGAGCACTCGTCAAGGGGGAGCATTTCGTTAAAGACGAAACCATTTGCAAAGATAATTGCAACACACTTGTTTAGCTTTCCAATTACTTGACGCCCTCAACAAAGGGAAGCATTCGTCAAGGGGGAGCTAAGACGAGAATATTTCTCTCATCTTACTCTTTATTTCTTATTTTGTTACTTTTTACAAGTTTTTCTCAAAACAATGTGTTAGTTTTTTTTCGACGCTCTTTTTGTTTCGACAAAAAGGGGGAGAAGAGAGTAAAAACACCAATTCAAATTGTTACGAATTTTATTTTCTTTTTAAAATAATCTTATGTTTTATCATCAAAAAAAGGGGAGATTGTTAATACAAATAAGCTATAAAAACGTTTATTTATATTTTACGATATTCCAATATTTTGTCGATAACAAACGTAAAATCATTTTAATGAAACAAATAAAATACGTAAAAGGTTTGAGCAAATAGTTTACTAACACACTTTTACTAAATATATTTTAAGTTATATAAAACCAAAGACATTTTTATATAACACTAACAATTAATATTGTTTACATCTTATAGAAATGCATATGTATAACAACTAGTGTTTACACTTTATAGAAATGTATATGTACTTTGTATATGTTGTAATGGGTAACTAATGGGTAAAAACCAAAGTCCATAACCCATGATCCAACCAAAGTCCATTACCCATGATCAATTGACTAGGTACAATGAATGTTGTTGGGTAAAAACCAAAGTCCATAACCATACCCACGGAGCATGATCCATAACCCATGACCCATTGCATGACATCATGCATTAAGTGATGTTGGATATTATCCATGATCCATGATCCAAGACCCAAGATCCATAACCCAATGACTAGGTGCTTTGCATCTTGTTGGGTATCCATAATCCATTACCCATAACCCATAACTCATAACCCGGTTTACAACCCAAAATCCGGAGTAAACTGACCCAGTAGCCGGATCCCAGGTTTTGCACTAGCCGGATCCCTCTGGTGAGGGAACCGTAGGACAGTAGACATGTTTTGTCTATAAATAGTAAGCCATTTATTTCTTGCTCACTACCACTCCTAGATATACTTTCTCTCAGTATTCTAACATCTCTAACCACTGATCCAAAAGATCATTCTATGTAGTTTTATATTTGTGTGATTCTCTAGGTTCCTCTTAAAGTCGAGATCACCACCTCTTGAAGACGTGCAAGCTTAAGTCGTGAGTTGCTAAGCTTCATCATCATCAAGACCACTTAAGTGCATCTTGTTGGTAGTTATTTCCTCCCTCCATAGAAGTGCTGTGTTAAAGGCATTAGTAAAAGGTGCCGAAGGGTTGTGTTGAAGGCATTAGTGAATGGTGCAAAAGGTGTACATTCGATGGTGCATCGATGTACAAGTTAGATAGTTTTGGGTTAGTGGATATTGATATCCTTCTAGTATTGTAACAAGGGGTGTGTCTCCTTTGGGGTAGTTGTGTTGTGGTGTAGTGTTGGGTAGTAGTTCCTCTTTTGTAACAGAACTCGGTATCTAGCCTTGTACCAGATAAAGTGTAGGCGACGTTGAGATAGGTTTGGCTCAACCTCGTGGAAGAACTCGATGTCTAATCTTGTACCGGATAAAGAGTAGGCGACGTTGCGAAGGCTTCTCCGCCACATTAAGGAGCTTGTGTTGTGTAGTGCTTACAAACTCTCTAGTGGGGTACTCGGGTAGTGGAGTAGGGCAAGGAAGGTGTCCTTGTAGCCGAACCACTATAAATACTCGTTTTGTGGTTTTTTGTTTCTTTACTCTTTTTCTTTTACACTACTTACTTATATGCTCATCTGTCAATATCCAACACATATACCAAATAGATTGACATAAGTAGATCTAAATATCTTAAAACGAAGTTGTAATCGGTAAAACTATTCAACCCCCTTCTAGTTTTCCACGCAGTCTATCCAGCTCAACCCACAACTCCTTCTCCTTATTATCTTCAAACTCTGCTTGCTTGAACTTTTCCTGGACCAAATCCCACAGCTTCACAAGATCATCTCTGTCAAATTCCTTGACCATGTCTGCAAAAGTCTTGTACATCTCAATGTGATTACCGAATCTGATTATTCTGCAAGAATTTTCAAAGGTGTCTGTATGAATCTCCCAATCAATTATGGGATACTTGGACTGTAAAGGATCAGAATGCACATCTTCTGGAATGACTACCATCAGTTGTTGAAGCTTTTCATCAGTCACTTCTTCTGTTATTTCAACTTCTGCAGTGGAATCACCTTCTTCTACCTTCTGCTTCTTTTCTGATTCTGATTCCAGTATTGTAGTTTTTCTTTTGAGTCTGCCGCCTTCTGATTCAGTTCCCATAGGTACAAAGTCTTGTACTCTCTTATAAGCTTTGACATACATCTCCTTTATCTTTTCATATGATTTCCCCTTCACTTGAACATCCTTCTTGTAGTCTTGATGCTTTAAGTACAACTTCATATGCTTCAACTTTTGCTGTTTTGTAGGAGGCTTAAATCTTTTTCCAGCCATCCTAACACTTTGTTGTTTTCTGATCATAGCCAAGAGATCTTGTAAGGTATCTTTTCTGTCATCTTGTGGAATGGTTGTTCTCTCTTTTTCTTGCATTTGGAGAGCTAGCAGTTTTAGACAATCTGTGTTCTTCAAAGAACCTTGACACTTCTTCTTCATACATTTTCTAAGCTAATTCCTTTTCAAAGTTAACCTATGCAAAAACATGTTTCTTTAATTTCCTTGGTAGCTCTTCAGCAGCAATCATAATCCATTTTCCCTTATCTATTCTCTTTCTTCTGGTGTAGACAATTCTGACAGTAGCAGCAGTACCTTGTTCTGCTCCAGCAGTACTAACTGTTTTAGTTGTAAATTCAGTAGTACCTTCTCCATTTTGAACTGCTTGTTCAATCTGTCTTCTAACTTCAGCAGTATCAATTGTTTCCCCCATCTGCCTAGCTACACTAACAACATTCTCCTCCAGATTTTCAATATTAATAGGTTGCTCAGTATCTTGATCAGTTTGACCATCATCTCCCATGTTTGTAGCAAACCTCCCCTGAAGTTCAGCTTGTTCTTGAACCAATGTTGTGTGTGGATCAACATCAATATCATCAATCTTCCTCCCTTGTTTGGAACAATTTCCTTGATCCATGTTTGCATATGAACTTTCTGAACTGGTTGATTCTACAAGGGTGGTACTCCTTTGTTGTTTGAGTGCCTTAACCTTGGTTTGCAGCTTCTTCACCTTGCCTATGAGCTTTGTTGTATAGAACCTTTTCTCCCTTACCTCCTGCTCCAAGTTAGTCACCTTGTTTGTCAAACAGGTAAAAGTAGCCATCAAATCATTTATCAATTTCATACTGCCCTCTGCACTTCCAGATGTGTGACCTTTTGGGTGAGGTGGATCACTAGACGTTTCCTCATGTTTCCATGTAGATGTTGCCATAGGTTGGGTTTTATTGATGTTACCCCTGTCATGACTAGCTTCTAAGCCTGAGTCAGTAGGGGCAACCCTTCCTATTCTGCCAAAGGCAACCTCATCTGCTACTGTTGGATCAGTAATAAATATGTGATGAGGAACACCAGATCCCTCTCTGGATTGACTCCTATAGGGTGATGAAGTTGGTTGTGAGGCTGATGGAATACTAGATTGTTCAGTGGGTGTGTGTTGGGACTCAACTGGGTTGTTGATCCTTCACCCCAAGATGTAACATATTTTCAAATAAAGAAACTACAATTTCATTGAACCCCTTAGAGGTCATCCTCATATTGCTAAAAAGGTTTTGTGTGAGGCGAGGAGTTTTATAAACAGTTTCATGGAATTGAAGTTGAACTTGTCTTGCTTTCAAAACAGTTTGGATAAATCGTGGATACATTAAAAATTTGAATTTGCTATCCACATTTTTCACCATACTATCAAAAATCAATCTTGAAAATTTATAAGTCCTGTTTGTTGATAAGCTTATGAGAGCAGTTGAAATATTGTTACTGAATTGCTCCCATGAGGTTTTCTTTGGACTCAAACAATGTAGGATAGTATGGATAAATAATCTCCATTGTGGGGCAAAACAACCTTTTTAAAAAGTTAAGTTTTGAGCAGTTGTGCCATACCCCATTCTGGACATACTTTGAAAAATTTTAGTATTTGTAAATTACTAATACCATCATCAGCTTCTAGGTGCAAATGCCTCCTAAGAGATGATTCAGTAAGAGTGATAGATGTGCCATCTACTGTTGCTTTAACTGTTTGTCTCCATCCTCAAGAGTATTGACAGTAGCAGTCTGCCAAAATTGTTTGATGTGAGAGACATAGATAGTAGGGTTAACTGTTAGAGCATACCTGATGTGGGTATGATTCAAAAATTCTACTATCTCATGGAAATCACTTCCATCCTCTGTTTTCTCCAAAAATGCAACCTGATTATGTTTAGCAGCAAATTCCAAAGTTGCCGCTAAAGAGAACTGATTGTTTAGGGTTAAAAAGAATGTTTAGACTACTGGGATTTGATCGTTTATATGTGAATTGAACTTATTTGGGAGCCATTTGAGTTTTAATAGAAAAGACTTAGGGTTTTGAGAATGACCGACTTGGATAATTGTTATCTTAAGAGAAAGGTAATCTTTCAAAATATGGAAAGAAAGTAAAATTTTCCAAGTTAGAAAACCTTTAAGTATGGTAAGTAATAGAAACTCTCCACGGCTATATTCAAAAAGTAGTTATCCCCAAACAGTACAAACGGATATCCAGCACTACCAATATTACGATAGCTGTACAAACTTTTTCCTAGCAGTACAAACTTTTTAAAAATGATTTTCTTAGCAGTTTTAACCCAATTTTCTTTCAAAACAATACTGCACTAAGATTTCTAGAAGGGATTAAGTGTAAAGTAAGACACTTAATCAAGATTCGGTCTCATTTGACCTTTGGTTATGTGAGAACCAATGGTTTCTGTACTAAGTACTGTCTGTGACTGATAGACTCATTCTAAGAGCCTTCTTGACAGGGTTTCTAGCTCGTGGCAGTTGTTGCCTCTAACACAGAAGTGTTAAATTCACGTTTGCTCGTTGTTCTCAATACCAGAGCTCCGTAGGTTAACACATTATCATGTAACATGATAGAATGGTAAATAGTGAGTTAGATCAGTTTAAATCTGACTAACTAAGACCATCAACTCATTTTCAATTAAGATCCAGATGCCTCATAATGCTTTGGCATCTATACAAACATCAGCATAGCAAGCCTCAAGCATGCGGTTGTGTAAAATCATCTAGGGGAGTCAACCACACCTTTTGATTGATCTGCAAAGTTCCCACACATCCCAATCCATTCATAATGCTTTGTCTTGCCTGCAAATGTTAGTCTAAAACCAAAAAAACACAAACCAAACCTTTTTCTTGATAATAGTATTAATTTTAAACTAGCAGTATTAACAAAAATGGCTACCAATATAAATTAGCACCAGCAATACTAATTATACCTAATAGTACAAATTTAGATAACTAACTGTACTAATCCATTTTACAAAAATTTACAAAGATAAAGAGATTAAGACAGTTTTAAGGGTTATGCATTCCAATACTTTCAACCAAGTATTGAAACCTTCCCACATCAAAAGCCTTAGTAAGAAGATCCGCAACATTATAATCTATATGAATTTGAAGAACCTGAATAAGGTTCTTTTCATTGCAGTCTCTTATAAAATGGTGTCCAATCTCTATATGTTTAGTCTTAGAATGTAAAACTAGACTTTTAATTATACAAATAGTACTGTTGTTATCTATGTGAATGACAGTGCTCATGAAATTGTACCCATAGTCAAGTATCTGGTTCTGAAACTAGAGAACTTGACCACAACAGCTTGCATCAGCTACATATTCTGCCTCAGTTGAGGAGTTTGCCACCACAGTCTGCTTTTTACACAGCCAAGAAATCAAGCTGTCTCCTAGGAATTGACAACCACCTATTGTTGACTTCCTGTCCAAACTAGCTCCAGCATAGTCACTATCTAAGTAGGCTACCAGATCAAATGGGGAATTCTGTGGAAAACTAGAAGGGGGCGGGGGGTTGAATAGTTTTACCGATTAAAACTTTGTTTTAAAATATTTAGATCGACTTATGTCAATCTATTTAAATGTGTATGTTGGATGTTGATAGATAAGTATGTAAATAGGTAATGCATATGTAAAGAGTAAGAAACACAAAACCACGACACGAGTGTTTATAGTGGTTCGGCTACAAGGACACCTTCCTTGCCCTACTTCACTCCCCGAGTCACCTACTCGATATTTCGTAAGCACTACACGACACAAACACCTTATGGCGGAGAAGCCTTAACAACGTCGCCTACTCTTTTTCCGGTACAAGGCTAGACACCGGGTTCTTCCACAAGGTAGAACCAAACCTATCACAACGTCGCCCACACTTTATTCAGTACAAGGCTAGATACCGAGTTCCATTATAAAGGAGGAACTACTACCCAACACTACACGACACCTGTCCCAAAGGAGACCCACTCCTTTTTACAACATCATCAAGGATATCAATATCCTTGGACACAACCTATATATGCTTGTACATCGATGCACCATATCGATTGTACACCCTTGGCATCTTTCACTAATGCCCTTGATACGATCTTTTGGCACCATTTACTAATGCCTTCGACTTGACCCTTTTGGCAACCTTCAATAATGCCTTAGATACGGACGTTCGACACCTTTCACTAATGCCTTCGTTGACCCTTTTGGCATACTTCACTAATGCCTTAGACACAACACTTCTAGAGAGGAAAGAACTTATCAACAAGAGAACTTCAGTAGTCTTGATGATGACGAAGCTTAGCGACTCATCGACTTGAGCTTTCTCGACTTCAAGAGGTGGTGATCTTTCCTTTAAGAGGAACCTAGAAGATCACACAAACAAAAACACAAAACTACATAGAAAGATCCTTTGGATCTGAGGTTAGAGAGTTTACAATACTAGAGAAATTATGTGTAGAAGTGGCAACTTACAATAAAGAAATGGCTCACTATTTATAGACAAAAATTCACTACTGTCCCACGGATCCCACAAATCCCTTGCTTGAGGGATCCATCTAGTGTATTCATAGGGATCCGTAGGACGCTCCCACTAAATGGGTTGTGGGTCATGGATCATGGATCATGGGTCATAGACTTTGAACCATGGGTATCCAAATAGATACAATGTATCTAGAAGATGCAATGCATCTAGTCAATGGGTCATGGGTTAGCTCCATGGGTCATGGATAATAACCATTATGACTTATGCATGATGTCATGCAATGGGTCATGGATCATGCTCCATGGATATGGGTCATGGACTTTGAGTTTTACCCAACTACATTCAATGTATTTAGTCAATGGGTCAAATACTTAGACTTCTACCTATTATATTACCCAATACAATACATACTAAGTATGTGTATATATACCCATTATGTAAACACTAGTTGTTATACATATGCATCACTATAACAAGAGAACACCATTACTTTGTTTAGTGTTTTATATGAAAACGTGAGTGTGTTAGTAAACTATTGTCTCAAACCATTTAAGTATTTTATTTGTTTCGTTAAAATGATTTTATGTTTGTTATCGACAAAACATTAAAAGATCGTAAAATATAAATAAACGTTTTTACGGCTTATTTGTATTAACAATCTCCCCCTTTTTGTTGATGACAAAACATAAGATTATTTTAAGGAAAAACTAAAATTCATAAAAGTTTGAATTGGAGTTTTTACTCTCTTCTCCCCCTTTTTGTCGAAACAAAAAGAGCGTCGAAAAGAAACTAACACATTTTTTTAAGAAAAACATGTGAAAAATATGAAAAATAGAGAGTGATGGAAGAGAAGGATTCTCGTCTTAGCTCCCCCTTGACCGGTCCATCCGTTTGTGAGGGCGTCAAGTAATTAGAAAGACTAAGCGAGTGCTTTACAATTTTGTTTGCAAATGGTTTCGTCTTTTTGACGAACATGCTCCCCCTTGACGAGTGATTCTTGGTGAGGAGGACGTCAAGTAATGTAAATCAATGTGAAAGTATTGCAAATGATTTTGCAATGTTTTTTTTGCCTTGACAAGAAACTCCCCCTAGCTAAGGGTGTCAAAGTCTTCATTTGTATATTAAAAATATACAAAACAAAGGTTAGAAAACAAGTATATGATGCATAATTTCCTGCAAATGAGACTCAAGTTATTAATAAAAATGTCTTCTGGTGCACGGATCCCACGGTTCCTCCATTGGAGGGATCCGTCTAGGCTAAAATGAGAGATCAGTCTGCCTGTAAGCTTAAGACAACAATGGTGATGTAAAATGTGATGTTAACATCAAAATGAGATATGTATTAAGGCACCAAACATATCAAGACAATGTGACATATAACATGTAATTTCATTCAATAAAAATACGAGAAATGATCTACATATCTCTAAAAACTAAAAAAATGACTCAAACATGTAATACATTTTCTACTAATTCTAAGAAGTGTCGGAAACCTAAAAAGCATCAATGTGGTTGAAATCTAAGGATGAGTAGACTTGTTGATTTGGTCCAATCGTTCAAGGAGATGATTAAACATGAAATGCAACTCATTTTGTACTTCTTGAACAAGTCCTTTGGTGATTTGACGATTTGAGCAATTATTGTCACGACTAGGAGCCGGCAGAGGTGGGATGTTTTGTGGAGGCTCCATAAAGGATGGTGGAACTTGTGAAGGTGAGTTAAGTAATATAGGATGTGGTTCCACTAAAAGTGAGGGTGATGATGCACGAGTTGGTGGCGTAGATGGAAATTCCTCTATATGGTTAGATCTGTGGTGATTCCTTGTCTCTAAAGATGGACCATTTGGTGATGAAGGTGGTTCCCTATTTAGCGAGAAGGTTGGTGAATGGGAAGTCCTTGGTGGTGAGTCTTCTAATGAGTAGATATTTGGATGAGAAAGAGGTTCGGTAAAGGAATGTAGTCTAGGTTCTAGAAATGAAGGCTTGGGTGTTTTACTAGAGCTAGGTGCGTTTGGTTTAGTGCTTGATGAAGCCTTTTCCAACTCAAAGGATTGAATGCTAATTCTAGCGGTTCTTTTAGCTATCGTTGATTGAGTTTGTTGAGGGGGGATTCTAGTAGTTGGACTTCTTATGGGTGATGACTCGGTGGATGATATCTCATGAACCATATGAGCATTCTTTTTGGATGAACCTTTGGTTGAAGAGTTCTTGCTAGAAGCTTTAGTCATAGTGAAGGAGAGGGTGTAATAGAAGTCTTTAACTACTGATTTTTGGATTGTGGTATGAATAGTGGCTTAAGCACCTAAGAGTGCTTGGTTTATAAAGGATGAAGTTGAGTTAATGAATTAAATTCTTGACCACTAAGAATTTTGGCATGCACTAAGGTCAACTATGGTATAGTTATATTCTAGGAAGTCATTAAATGATAAGTAAAAGTGTTTAGACTACCAAAGAGAGTTTGAATTTGGAAGAAAAGCTGATTATAAGCTATTCTGTAGACCCAGATCCCACGGTTCCCTCTCACTAGGGATCCGTCTAGTTATAAACCAGAGATCCGTCTGTCAGACAGCATAGTGGTGAGGTGATTATGCTCCTTTAAGGTCTAATACCTATAAATCTTAAGGGTTTGACTTCTCTCAGGTGTCTTAAATGGTATGTGACTTAAATGTCCAACTACAAGGAGTGGGGATACCTAATGATGGTTTTTGGCAGGAAAGTGGACTTTTTGAGAGTGTAACTAATTATTTAAGGATGATATTATTGATTTGAGGATGAAAAATGAGGACAACTGATCCTAGAGATCAGATGGTGGCTTAATAAAAATTTGGAAAATTCCTAAAAAATAAAAGGAAATGAAAAACTAGTTTTAAGCCTATTTTGAGGTAAGGATGACTAAAACTAATTTGCTAAAATTGAGAGAAATATCAAACTAAGTGTTGTGAGATGTGAGGAACAATGTGTGAGCATTGGAGCAGAAATATGGTGAGTTTAGGTGAATTGATAAATAAAAAATACCTAGTGTGTGATCCTATGTTAGCTATGAGTGAATGTGAGACCTACTGAGTTTGAGGAAGACTTAAGTGGTCCTAAAGTGTCATGTTTAGCTAGTGTGATAAGGTCTAGAGGATTGGATTGAAGTGAAAGTGTGAGAATACAATGTTTGTTTACCCGGATCCCACGGTTCCCTCATCTGAAGGATCCGGCTAGTTATAGATCAGGGATCCGACTACTGCTGACCAGTAGCTTCTCAGCAGATGTACAGTTTTTGTACTCTTTAGCAAATACTCATCCTAATCATTTCTACATTCAATAAACGTATACAAGCAACAAATATAACGCATAGTAAGTAAGGACGACTAGAATGTAAGCAAAATGAGTGGGACCGACTACTTGATTGAGATCAAGTTGTCGTAAAATTCTCATTTTCCAGGTTCCTAGGTTAGAATGTTTTAGTTTAAGTTATGCCATCTACTACGAGCTATGTCCTTAACTACAAAAATCATGTTTAGATTGTTTACAGACCATTTTTCATAAAATGTTCACAAATTAAGGTCTATGACCTTACCTTCCTCCCATTCAACATCCTACTCCATCTCCATCTCTATCTCCATCTCCATCACCTCTACTCTTCACTCTTTACCCCTCCACCCCTACTTCTTTTTCTTTATGAGGAAGTTCTCAAAACACTTGAACATGCCCTTGGTTAGTTGGAACTCTTGTGAAGGGCTCGAGACTTCTAGCAGTTGGTCAATGTATGCTAGGGGGTCGAGTTGGACGTTGCCAATGGGGTTGCTACCTTCTCCTTCTCTTTCTCTTTCATCCCATGAGTCCGTTGGTGGGTGAGGTCTCTTGCCATCCACCATAATCCTTGTAGTCTTTCCATCGGACAGAGGCGCCATAACCTTGTTACAAAAAGTGTGGTCATGGGAATAAGGAGAAAGATCTAGAGCAAAGACGAAGTTTGCTAGGCGAGTCAAGAGCATGGCATAGGGGAATACCATCTTGTCTGTCCTTTTCACACTTTCCATTCGTTTTACCATGTAATAGGCGAGGTTGAAATGAGTGTCGGTTACAAGGCAATAAATCATGAAGCTTAGGCAAGCATTGGGATGATCCTTATTTCCTCCCAACCAAAGTACGTTCTCCCTTAGCACTAGTTCCCATTTCTTGTATAGTGGGAACATTTCCGAAAGCTCCATTTGAAACAGATCTCTATAGATCACCTTGGACTTTCTAGTGATTCTTGACGGAGAGGCTCTTTCCATGAAGATGGTATCCCTTACCGTAGTTGCTTCAGGGATGGCTGTGAAGTATACCTTGTGATGATCCACCATGTCATGAAGCTTCACCAATGACCATTAATTTGTGTACGTACATACTCCTTGACATGGGATACAAAGTACCTAGCAAACTCTTCAAGATTAAAGGTGAACTCGTGCTCATTGATGGTAAAGGCTATCGAAATGGTTCCATATTCATTTCAAATGATTCTCATGGTCTTGTAAAACTCTAGTACAAACACCGGAAAAATTTTCTCATTAATGTTCAAGAGGCAATGGAAGTTGATTCCTGCAAAGACTTGGGGAATGTTGGTGTTGTTGATGAATGAGGGTTCAACTGCTCGTCCTTCGTGGAATAATCTCCTTTCCAACATCTTGAATGCTTTTCGGTCATCCGGGGTCAACCCATCCTTTCGATGGTACATGGGAATGTAATGTGCGGTATCTTGGTAATCTTGTTGTCTATTGCTCATTGATGGTAAAGGCTATCGAAATGGTTCCATATTCATTTCAAATGATTCTCATGGTCTTGTAAAACTCTAGTACAAACACCGGAAAAATTTTCTCATTAATGTTCAAGAGGCAATGGAAGTTGATTCCTGCAAAGACTTGGGGAATGTTGGTGTTGTTGATGAATGAGGGTTCAACTACTCGTCCTTCGTGGAATAATCTCCTTTCCAACATCTTGAATGCTTTTCGGTCATCCGGGGTCAACTCATCCTTTCGATGGTACATGGGAATGTAATGTGCGGTATCTTGGTAATCTTGTTGTCTATTGCTAGGCATGATTGGTCATAAACATCAAAACCACAATGTGGTGTTAATTGTGTGAATAGTAACCTAATGGAATTCATCACAATTTTGCTCAATACATCTTCATTGAATTCAAAAAATGAGTTTAATTTGTATTAAGAATGTTGATTCTTTGATTTAGTTTATCTTAGAAAACAATGTGATAACAAAATGGAAAATCATTGGGAAGACTAATTATGTGCTTAAAGATGTGACTAAAAACATGTGGCATGATCCTGGTGGTTTATAAAAAAGCGGGTCCCATTGTTGTAGCTATCAGGATGATGCCACATATGATTAGTCATATCTTTAGGCATATGATTTAGGTCTCCCAATCACTACTCTAACAAAATATGACAACCCCATTTGAGCTCAATTTCTAAAGATGAAAATTGTACTCCTAGGAATTGAAGAATGGAAATAACAATGTAGCGAAGATTATACTTACACAAGTGATTGTTTCCTTAGAGAATATGATGAATTAACTCCTGTGAACAGTAAATTGGGTTTTATGTTCGTGAGTTTGAGAAGGTAAAGTGAAGTATAGAAGTCCATAGTGATCATCTTTTACTTAAACTATCTTCTGATGTGCCGGTTCCCACGGATCCCATGAATGAGGGATCCAGCTAGTGTAAACTTAGGGATCAAGCATATCAGCAATTATCAGTTTAAGTAATCTTTGATAATTTTGATTTGGGAGTTCTAATTCTTGGCTAGGGGTGATGTTTATGTTCTATAACTTATGGTTTGGGGTTTTGACGTGTTTTACTAGTCCTATTTGACGAGGTTCCCTTTTTATGAATAAATCATAATTCTTTGGGAAGTTTTAAAGATTATGATAAAATCCTATTTTATCATAATATGAGGAGTTTCACATGGATACTAATTGACATGGATGAAATGACAATAACATTATGTGAGGAGTGATGACCAAGGCTCTTGAATAGCCGAGATATCATTATCACTAGTTTGTAGTTTTGTCTATAGAGATCAACGAAGAATACTATTCTTGATGAGTTCAATATAGATAACAACTTTAGTGATTTTTAAGCAAGCGTAATGAGACTACTAATCTTAATCATGTTTATACAAAATGACATTATTAATTCATCTAGAAAATATATGAAAATAATTTAACTGTAAGTAATTTATTAAAGATCATAACTTTGCTATATATTCTTTTGGAAAAAAGAAATATTAAAGAGAAATTCTTCATGATCTTCTTAGGATGCCCAAATCCTTTGCTATATATTCTTTTTGAGAAAAAAATATTAAAGCGAAATTCTTCATGATCTTCTTAGGATGCCCAAATCCTAGTATGGAGAATTCTCAACAATGAACATATTAGAAAGATCTATCATTATCCAACATTATAAAATATGATGATTTTAAAACGTGACCATTTGTTTTTAAGAAATTTCCTTCTTTGTAGTTTTCAATCATACACGGATCGTATCAAGTTTTTTAAAAGTAAAATATACTCTTAAGAAACTTGGTAACAAAGCTTTGATACCAATTGTAGAAAACTAGAAGGGGGGTTGAATAGTTTTACTGATTAAAACTTTGTTTTAAAATAATTAGATCGACTTATGTCAATCTATTTAGATGTGTATGTTGGATGTTGATAGATAAGTAAGTAAACAGGTAATGCAAATGTAAAGAGTAAGAAACACAAAACAATGACAAAAGTTTTTATAGTGGTTCGGCTACAAGGACACCTTCCTTGCCCTACTCCACTCCCCGAGTCACCTACTCGAAAGTTCATAAGCACTACACGACACAAAATCCTTATGGCGGAGAAGCCTTCACAACGTCGCCTACTCTTTTTCCGGTACAAGGCTAGACACCGGGTTCTTCCACGAGGTAGAACCAAACCTATCACAACGTCGTCTACACTTTATTCGGTACAAGGCTAGATACCGAGTTTCATTATAAAGGAGTAACTACTACCCAACACTACATGACACCTATCCCAAAAGAGACCCACTCCTTATTACAACATCATCAAGGATATCAATATCCTTGGACACAACCTATATATATTTTTACATCGATGCACCATATCGATTATACACCCTTGGCATCTTTCACTAATGCCCTTGACACGATCTTTTGGGACCTTTCACTAATGCCTTCGACTTGACCCTTTTAGCATCCTTCACTAATGCCTTAGACACGGATGTTCGACACCTTTCACTAATGCCTTTGACTTGACCCTTTTGGCATCTTTCACTAATACCTTAGACACAACACTTCTAGAGAGGAAAGAACTTATCAACGAGAGAACTTCAGTAGTCTTGATGATGACGAAGCTTGACAATTCATGGACTTGAGCTTGCTCGACTTCAAGAGGTGGTAATCTTGCCTTAAAGAGGAACCTAGAAGATCACACAAACAAAAACACAAAACTAGATAGAAAGATCATTTGGATATTAGGTTAGACAGTTTACAATACTAGGAGAAATTATGTGTAGAAGTGGCAACTTACAATGAAGAAGTGGCTCACTATTTTTAGACAAAAATTCACTACTGTACCATGGATCCCTTTCTTGAGGGATCCGTCTAGTGTGTTCCTTGGGATCCGTAGGACGCTCCCCCTAAATGGGTTGTGGGTCATGGATCATGGATCATGGGTTATAGACTTTGAACCATGGGTATCAAAATAGATACAATGTATCTAGAAGATGCAATGCATCTAGTCAATGGGTCATGGATACTAACCATTATGACTTATGCATGATGTCATGCAATGGGTCATGGATCATTGTAAAACCTTAAAAATCATAAATGTGTTAAATGACTAAATTGCCCCTCAAGCTTATTAATTGTGAAATACGTAAATATGTCAAGCTCGTTAATTACATAGACACTTAACTTATAGATGATTTATGCAAGAGGATAAAAATTTATTTATACTTATGTCTACAAAATATGTATCACACATTATAAAGTTATTGGTCCTTTTTATGTACAAGATTTTATTATATCTATTATACCTAAAAGTTGAACCCCCTTAATTTAATGTGCAAGAGGGTTTGTGCACAAAATCATGTACGGTACAAAATTCTTGAAGCCATCTCTTAGAGCTCTTTTCAATACAATCGAGTCTTCAATTCTCAAAAGGAAAAGGGATTGCTATAATTAGTTTATGCCTTTTTTTTTGTTCACAATTATTAGTTAATCTTTAATGTTAACCTTTTCATATGTTACATAATAGAAAAGGTCTCCTTCAATTCAAGCACACATGTCCACAATCATGCAGTTATGGAAAACAAAAGGGTTAAATTATCACAAACCATATTCATTGTTTAACTCTTTCAACTTCTTCTTTGAGCTATATATACTCCTTCACACAAGTTGAAGACACTCCACTGTCTATTTCAGTAGTATGTTTACAACTGAAGCCAACCTCCAAGCATTTATACAGTATTTTACGTGTAATACAATTATGCAATATATGTCTATTAACTAAACTATGTGTTGAATTCCTGTAGGTGGTCCCAGATTGCCGCACGATTACCAGGTCTTTTGACTAAGCTGGCTTATCGTAAATATGATGTTATTGAAAGGTATTTAAAGACTCTATTTGTATCACCTTAATTTATATTTTTGTTATAGTGTAATGTAACTACTTGGATCAAAGAAAGAAGTCCCAATTGATAAATTATGACAGTCAGAATCAAAACTTCTGGTATGATTCTTTTACGAATTGTAACATGAAAGTACTTCTCTGACCACCGAATACAGTCACTAAGATATGTGTGAACATTTTAAATCAATAGAATAATGTTTGTGTTGTCGCATGTTAGTGAAAAAGATACCATTGAAATAAAGATATTCAATATAGGAGAAGATGTTGATCATACAAGCTGGATTTAAGGAAGTCCATGTTTTAATGATTATTTACTAATGTTTGTGTAGAATTTAAATTACTTTGACATGACATCAAGTTTATAAGTACCTCTTTCTTTGTTAGTCACTAAAGTATAGTAAATGAACAAATTTATTCCATCATTTCTTATACACATAACATTGTATGTTTTAAATTTTCTACACTTTACATTTGCCACGATAGAATATTTTGACGTTCAAAGTTCAAACTATGGATCATGTTAATGGTACTCACAAGTTGGCATGGATGGTAATGGGATTAGTTATCATGGATGTTATGAGATCTTTGAGGTAAATTTAAGGTTAGAAGATTAGATGTTTAATATCCCAGCATTAGATAAAATGCCTCACAGGAATCTAGATCTAAAAAAGGAAAATCTTGATGATACAAACACCATGATCATGACTACCGCTAAGTGAATGGTCTGCAACTACCGCTAAGTCAGATTGAAGAGTTACATCACTTATTTCATCTAGGTCCCGTTAAGTACATCACTCACGGACGCATAGTTGAATTTATGCGGATGTCAGCTGATATGTGCTTAAACACATATCTTTTCATTATCAAAACTGACCCAAAATAACCAAGAAAGAGCCGTTTATTGCTAATATTTGTGGTTTTCTTGAGTTTGTGCTTGTGCAGGTACGGATATGTAAAAACACACAAAAAGGAACCAAATCAGACGTAAATCCGAGCACGAGAGATTAAGAGAGCTTAAGCTGAGCCGGAAGGTCGAGATTGTGCATTTATGAAGATTTTATTCTCCGAGGATGATTTTTGGAAGAAATAATCAAGTTTGAAGAATTGGCAAAAATGGCCCCTCAAGTTTGAGCATTTGGCAAAAGTAACCCTTCAAGATTCAGAATTTACAAATTTCACCCTTGGATTATTTATGAATGACAAGTGTAGCCCTTGAAAGAGATTTTTAGATTTACACCTTTGGTCCCTTGGAATTCAGAATATACAAGTTTGGCCCTTATGTTTACTCTTGGATCCATTTTTAGTCCAAAATCCATTTATACTCTTTTTGGCCCAAAACACTACCAAACCCCAAAAGCCCAAACCAATGTAAAACCCGGCCCCAATCTATCTCTCAACCCACGGTATATATCCCAAACCCGAATACCCACTTAACCCGAACCAAACCCTGGTCAACCCCACTTACCCGGTCAAACACACTTGAAATATTATAAACAAATCCAAACGCGCCCAACCTCTCTTCCCTGTAACCAAACGTGCCCAAATTAACCCGTTTACCCAATTACCACCACCCACCATTTACCCAAGCAAGACACCTCGTACTAGAATCTTTCCACCTTCTGGAAGGCTGACTAGGCACTGACAAGATAAGGATGATCCAAGTGGCAGCTTGGAAGCATTTGATTGGACGAAACACTTCATTTGGTGAAATTGAGAGCTGTGATTGGGTATGGTGACAATGGAATGATTGAGTGGCTGTGATTTGATTTCTAGGCTCTTCCAAGAGGAATCCCAAGACTAAATTCAGGCTATAAATAGGACCCCTTTGTATCGCAAGAGAGTTGTCTTCTTTTTAGTATCTAATTTTGTGTCTTTTATAGTGTCTTATTTTCTAGTTTTTGAGTTGTTTATTTACTGCTTTATTGTTCCTTGTATTTCCAGAAGTTTTAATAAAAGTTTTTTTTTAATTTTCTGTCAAGTATTTATGTTTATGCTTATTAGTAATGGTTGATTAAGCTCTTTACTTATTTCACCAGCTCACATAAGCTTTTCTCATAGCTTATTAGTGAGTATTTTAATTTAGTTTTACATTTCGTTTTAAAAGTTCAAGTAAAACCATTTAAAAAAAAATCAAAAAAAAAAAAAAAAATCAAAAGTCAAAAAGTTAAAAAGTGCTTATTTGCTTATCTTTATTGCTTATTCACTGTTTTTAGTGCTTATTATAGTATAATATAGCTTTTTATTTCATTAGTATAACTTTTATAAAGAATTTACAAGTTTTCTCAAAAATCTCTTTAAAAAATTCAAAAATATTAGCTTTTTAGTGATACCTTATTTCCAGTGCTTATATTTAGTTGCAAACTGCTTTTATAGTCATTTTACAGCTTATCCTATAGTTTTCTTTCAAAACCTAAGCTTAAAAAATCTGTTTTCCTTTGAAAAAGCACCAAACAGCCTCCATAAAGGGGTGTTTGGCACAGTAGGGATTTTCTACTTTTGGTCATTTTATGAACTTCAATCTGCTTTAAATCAATCTCAGTCCTAGTTTCTAATTTGTTTCTAGTCAAATTTGCAAGTTTTAATATGTTTTGATCTAATTCCTAAGTTTTATGTTTTATAAGTTTTTATAAAAGCTCATATAGTGATTAGTAGCGTAAGTCCTTTTTAGTCTATGTTGTTGAGTCCTTTAAGTCATATTGGTTCTGTTTTAGAGTCCGAGTTAGTGTCAAAATAGTGTCAAATCAGTTTGGGTCATTTTTGGTCATTTTTAGCATCTGTCCTAATTTTGCCAAAACAGCCCAACCCATCATTTTCACACAGTAGTTTTAGCTATTTTTAGTTGTCATAAAAAATTTTAAAAATTAAAAACTGCAACTTTAATATCTAGTTTCACTATTCCCAAAAGGAAAAAATTCAAAAAAGTCTTTTACCTTGTCTAAAATACGCTTGAAAAGGCCAGTTTTGCTACTAAGTCTGTTGTCCCAACAGTAGACTTATGTGCTTATTTGTTTAAGTACTGAGCTTATTCCCCTTATATACTGCTTATCTAGGACTCCCTTTAGCATTTTAGGTTGCTTTAGATTACTTTAGCTTATCCCTTTTAGCTTATTCCCTCAAGCTTATTTCCCTTAGCTTACTTTAGTATCACTTTAGCTCATTGCCTTAAATCTTCTGCATCATCTTATTTAGGACTTCCTTTCAGCTTATTTCTGCTCCTATAGGCTTCCCTTAGTCCCCTTTAGCTTAAGATTTATCCATAATAGCTTATTGCTCCCTTTAGCTTATTTTTAGAGTGCTTATTTGTAACTGCTTGCTCCCAAAGTGCTTATTCAGTCCTGTTAAGTTGCATTTGATAATTTTCCCAGACTTATAATAATATTTAGGACTTTTCTGGAGAATTTCATATTTTTCCATCACTGTTTGCTATTTTTCTCTATTTAAAACAGTTTTTAGGTACTTTTAAATAGCTTTTATTGCAAATAATTAAGAAAAAGTTCCAAAAAATAATTTTTCAATTTTCCCAGTTTAAGAAAAATATAAAAAGCATAAAAAATATTTTTCCTTATTTTTCCCCTTTTATTTGGTATTTTTCACAATTTAAATTAGATTTAAATAGTTTTAAATTAGTAGAAAATAGAAAAATAATCAGAAAAATAAAAAAATAGTTTTGAAAATTCTCTAATGGTATTTTAGATTTTATAAAAATAGTTTCATATTTTTCCCTTTGATTTTCATAATTTTTAGTATTTTAAAATAGTTTTAATAGTTAAAAATTAGTTTTTAATTTTAATAAAATCCAGAAAAATCCTAAAAAATAGTTTTAAATCTAAATTAGTTTTCAACTTGCATTTCTAGAGTAAAAGTAATTTTAGGCATTTTTAGGATATAATTTAGACGTAGTTGCATTTTAATTACGTTTTATTAATTACGTTTTAGTTAATTCACACTTAGGATTTCCCGTAAAATAGATTCCCTTATTTACTTTCCCTATTCCCGTAGTTTAATAAATCAAATCAAACAAATCAAAACATCGAGCATTAAATTCCAAACCAATAACGACATTGGCAATTCACGCCTCGTTGGGAAACGATTCGGGTTGACTAATCCGTATCAACGATCACACACGGGATTCGGTTTACTATTCTTTTTCCTAAAGGAATTTTGAATCTATCTTCGTGATTATTTTTTATATCGATATTGAGGTTTTATCCGTACACACATACCCTTAAGCCTTCATTATCAGCGAATCAGTGTCTGAACTGTTTTAAGTTTCTTACGGTTAGTCATTCACAAGTGGCTAGCTTGTGTGAGATAACTTGACGGTTTGGCATCTGTGTGCAAAAATCATCAGCAGATCAACGATTACGTTTTGTTGAATGAGTTAACTGAACAGCGACCTCAAGAGGAAGAACAACAAACAGAAGTAATTCAGAAAAAAATGGATTCTGAAGTGCAACAAGAGCAATGTTGTGACATGATTGAAGAGAAAAACCATCCATGCATTGTAAAAGAGCAATGTTGTCACAGATTATGGTTGCGGCACCGGGTGGTGACGGTTCTTATATTTCAAGGGCTCTAAAATGTAGGCATGCATGTCTCATATCTGTATGTATGCAATCTGATTGTATGTAGTATCTATCATTCTATCTATCTCAAATCTTTAGCATTCCATAATGATGCAGGCTCGAGTTTCATGCCAATGTATTATGTATGTGTATATGACACTTTCTTATACACGAATATATGTGTTTGTTGGATTGTAAACGCATTTTGTAAACCCATTTATTAATAAGGTTGCAATTTGAATGTTTATGTGTATGTGTTTGTGTTTATGGCATACATCACAGTAAAGCGTGAACTTTAAATGTATACATTGTCATGGAGCTATGTGCCGAACATGTGCAACGTTTGCCTTTACTCTAACTGGGAAATAATCACAGAAAATGTTGGTTGACGATGGTAGAGGCACTGTGACATCATTAGAATGCCCGCATTGTCACAGATTGTTTGCGCCAGGTGTAAGGTAACGTGGCATTCGGGGTGAGCTGCAGCAAGTATAAAGATGATCATTTTCATACTTTAGTCTACGTAAGCCTATTACTAAGTCCTTTCTGGAAAGATCATTTATGGTGCCAAAGTTCAGGTGATTTAGACGACGATGCCATAACCATGACTTTGTTTTCGAAGCCTTTGACAACAAGCAGATTGGAGAAGACTTCATCATATCTTCGATAGAGATGGTGTATAGATTTGAACCACGTGTTCCTCTTAAAAGTTCTTTACCATCAAGTTCTCTAACGAAACAAGTCTGTTTTCTGAAAGCCACTTCTAGATCAGAATCACAGAATTGACCGACAGAGAATAAGTTATGACCAAGACCTTCAACGTAGTATACCCTAGAGATAACACTATCACCAACAACATAGTCTCCATAACCCATAATTGCACCGAAATGATCATTCCCGAATCTAACAGTCCCGATGAATTTACTCACAAAGTTCATGAGCCGTGACCGGTCTCCATCATATGCTTGGAACAGCCTGAGTCCAGGTACCACAGAACGATTTGAACGATCTGCAATTGAACACAGAAAAGAATGGATAACTGGATAATTGGGATCCCCATGCAAGAATGGGTTCCATTTGGTTAGTAACAGTGATTGGAAAACCCACATCAGAAGTAGAAACAATGGAATCATCAGGGACAGATGCAATGCTAGTGTCCGTATTTGACCTACTCAAAGTATGTTCACTTCTTAAAGAAATAGTTCTACCAGTAGGCATCCATTTCCTAATGGGCATTGATCTAGATAATTTAGGGCACATCTCATTAAGATTGAACTTGCGGCCAGTAGGTATCCACTGATAACCTATGTTACTAAATTTCCTTCCTGTGGGTTTCTAATGTTTTCTAACCTTCTTCCGCCATTGCTTTCTACCCTTCTTAGCTTGATTTTTTGTATTCACTATCTTAACAGGGCATTTAACAGCATTAATCAAATCATTCACACCACATTAATGATTAGTAACAGAGACCAAACAATCATCATTACATGTTTTGCCAAAAGTAGCAGAATTCGAATTAATTACAGTACGTTTATAGCTAATACTAGAATCAACACGATTCGTTTTATTCAACTCAAACTCAATGTTCCTAGGGTGGTCTTCTACTTTCTTCCATTGCACATTCTTAGCTTGCGAGGTTCTATCTTGCTTTGTATTGCCTGAAGGCTTTGACCCGCTTGCCTTTGTGTCACTGATTACTCCTATAGAGGGAATTATGGGAACATTAGTTGGTTGAGCTACCTTTTGCATTCCTGAACTAGACGTGCAGGGATCTGAACCATTTGAAGGCTCTCTAGAGTTCACTTTCTTAATACTGGGCATAGAAGTGTTGGGATCTGAGCTACTCGACAGCATATTAAAAATCACTTTCTTAATACTAGGCATAGAACAAGGCATCACAGCTTTACCTTTCTCACAAAAAGATTTAGGACACGTTTCTCTTAAACATTCTAACAGCTCCTGAGATCGTTTGGCTTGAATGCAAGCAAACCTAATTTCTCTATCAAGTGGCTTATTTATGAAATCCTCTTCTACAATCTCTCAGAGACATTCTAGACTATCCTTAAGGTAAGCGAAATAGTTATGAAACACAAGTTCATTATTTCTAAGATGAGGAGGAATGTATTTAACAGTCACAGTATATTTAGAGTCTGCAGATGACTTTGATGCAACATTCTCATTAAAGACAAGTGGCATTTTTGTCACACCCCCAAATTACCTGTTTTGCAGCGGAATGGAATTCCTGGGGGTTGACTGTCATAGCATCACAATCACTGTTATATTGAACGACCTAAAGTGTCATTTGGAAAATACATCATTTGATTTAATAAAATAATCAGAGTTTACAAAGTATAGTTCCCAAATGAAAATCAACATGCGCGGAAAATAAGTTTGGTACAAGTTAAACAATGTTTTTAAAGTGTATAAATCCCATGTGAGACGCGTTGTCACCGCGACTCTATGATATGTCCACATGCATGCCATGAAGTGAATGCCTTAGTAACCTGAAAATACATTGCTAAAAGTGTCAACACAAAGGTTGAGTGAGTTCATAGAGTTTAAGTAAATGTTTAATACGACTACCACAAGTATAGGCCATGTATGACAAATATGTCACATAAAAATGATACAATTGCTTAAGCACATGACACCGAAGCTTGACTGATGATGAGTGTCTAAAAACTCATCATTTTTGTACCATTTAAACTGCAAAATCATCTGAAAACACTCAGAAATGCATCAAAATGTTGAAAATATCACAAACAAGTGTTTTATGTGTTTTAAATGCAAAAATATCAAAATCAGATGAAAAACGTATCAAGTTTGCAAAATCGGCAGTTTTAGTCCCCCAAGTTTCAAAAGTTGTCAAATCTAGTCCCTGGTAAATCAAAATAAAGAGTTTTATCATTCAAGGTCCCTGAAATATTCTAAATTGACAAAAATGGTCCTTGAATGAATCTTTGGTCAAATGGCAAAATTAGTCCTTGGATATTTTAAAATGGAAAATTATCAAATATTATCCTTGTACTATTTAAGTTTGTCAAGTTTGGTCCTTCTGATAAGTTTGGGAAAGTTGCATTTTTGGTCCCTCAAGAATTGGTGAATTACGAAATTAGTCCTTGTTACTAAAGCTTAAACCAAACCGGGCCCTATTACTAACCTAAAACACTACCCAAGCCCAATCCACCCAACCCGGTCCAAACCCGAATCCAACCCAACCAAATCCACCCACGTTTATAAAGATAAAAAAAAACCCGCCCCTTGGATTCTTCTTCTTCACCCACTCTCTGCTCCTCTGCCAAACCTCACCCCACCTCCACCACTCATCCTTCACCTCTTTATCACTCCACCAACACCAAACAACAAAATGCATTTATTGCTTCCCCTTTCTTACACTCAAAACCCCCCCAACTGGCTATATCAAATTGGCGCCAAAATGAGAAATCAAGGGCCAAGATCAACTTGACCCAATCAATGGCCAGAGATGAACCAGAAACCCTAGTGGAGCACTATAAAAGGAAGAAGAAGACTCAGAAGCCTCTGTCACTGTTTTTAGACCAATTACTTAAATTCATGTAATCGTTTTACTTTTTAAATGTAATCTTTTAAGCTGGGTTTCAAGCTTTTATGTAAGGAACAAGTAAGTTGTGTATCAATTCATCTGTTTTAGCAATCAAATTACAGTTTTATGTTTTCTTTATGTTTCCCGCCAAAATCATGTCTTATCAAAATTAAGTTTTAATCTGCTTGAGTGATTCAAGATAACTTGTTTTAGCTTCTTAAAAGTTATTTAAGTTAAGTGGATCAACTTCTGTGGGTATTGCATAATTTTCATAAGTGGACAACAAAAGTCAACTTGCAGTTACAAGGTTGTAACTGATCTGATTTGCTGGTGCTAATGAAGAAAATGGGTTGAAATAAGTCTCATTTGGGGGTTTATATCAGTTAGGATAGTGGACTGTGGTAATGAGTTAAGCTGCATCATGGTGCGCACACTTGTAAGTGATTCAAATTTGCTCTTGAAATATCTTTTACACTGGTGTTGTATTACCTAAGTAGTTTAGCTCTAACTTGTCTGATATGATTATCATTCTTGCACTTTCAGGATTCCACTGAGTGGTTAAATCATAAATGAAACCTGTTATAGAGTGGCATTGAGCTCTTGATTAGGTAAATTACATTTCAGTGGGATTAACTAGTGTTTGGCACTAGCTGAGTATTTGTGTTAGAGGTTTAGTAACTGGTTAAGTTTCACTAGTGTAGTTTCAGTTAGGATAGATAGAGATAAAAATGGCATTAGTTCTCATGTTAGCATAGGAAAAGTCAAAGTTGCAGAAATTCAGTCCTAGTTTCCATTTCAGTTTGAATTAGCTAGTGTAAACTTGTATTTAGTGTTAAACTCAGTAGATATAGCCTGTATTAGTCTTACTTTACCTTTAAATATCATTGTCAGTTCACAAATTTGATCCAAATCTCAAAAAAGTCAATTTCTCAATTCTGTCAAAAAGTCAAATAACTGAAAAATCAAGTTTTTACCCAACTGAGTTGAATTTTCATTGACTCATTTCTTGGTCAAATCAAGTGAATCTTGTGGCTTTTAAAACCTCTCTTGGTCTAGTTTATGGTTGTGATTTTTTCATAATTTTGCAAATTTTCTTTAAGCTCTTAACTAGCTTATCAATATGGTGTTAAGTGCCCTGTGCAGGGCACTGTTGACTGCACAGGGCTTGAGCAGGTTTTGCAGAGCTTGTACAGAGCTCAATAGAGCTCACTTAGGTTTGATATTTGGTTTACTAGGTCTTAGCCAGGTCTAGTTTTGGTTGCCACTCTTGTTCTTGAGTCTTAGCTTATCTGGTGGCTTATATTCTAACTGCAAGTAGCTCCCCTAGAATCTGTTTTTAGCCATAAGCTCTAATCATCAATCTGATCAATCTTGCATATCAGAGGTCAAGGCTTGTTGATTCTAGTTGCATTTTGGTTGTTTTAGCTTATAGTAGCTTGTGTTTCAGTGTGGTACTTGTTTTGTCCCATTTGCTTATTCAAGTGCTTATTTCAATAAGCATTTACACATCAGTTCCATAATTCCACACATAAGCACTTGTTTTTCCATTTTTCCTAGTTTCCTTATATTATTTTAGACTTTTCCTGAAATTTTCAGATTTTTCTAAGTTGGTTTGCTATTTTTCTGCATTTTAATTACTTTTTAGCACTTTTTAAATAGCTTTAAATACAAATAATTAAGAAAAGGTTAAAAAAAAATAGTTTTTCATTTTTGTTAAGTTAAGATATATATATAAGTCATAAAAAATATTTTTCCATAATTTTCTTAGTTTAAAAAGTATTTTCTAGCATTTTAATTAGTTTTAAATAGTTTTAAATTAATAATAAATATATAAAAAGTCTAAAAATATATTTTCAGTTTTAAAATTAGTTTTATCATATTTTAGATTTTTCTAAGTTATAATTTTATTTTTCTAGCTTTATTTCATATTTTCTTGTATTTTAAGCTTTTAATAAATAGTTTAAATAGTTTTTAATTAATAATAAATAATTAAATAGTTATAAAAATAATTTTCTTTTTCTATAAATTTTCTTTTATCATTAGGTTTGTAAAAGTGTCATTTTCATATTTTTAGGTCTTTTATTTCTTAGTTCTCACTTTTTATTTTGTACGTTTACGTAATTTTATTTTTTTAAACGTATGTTTTAGGTTTTAAACGTTCATCATTTTAAAAATAGTGATAGCGTTTATTTAATAGATTTTATCTTTTTAATTTCCTTTAATTTGCATTTTAACCCTTGTAGTTTATGTCCTTCTTCTGTAGTTATAATAATTCACAATCTCCTTTTTCCGTTCAAATCTCGCGATCACTATACGTTTGATAATCCATTGCATAGCTCGCTGGGACATAACGACCCGGGGAAACACTATACTCCTCAGATCTTCATTGCATTCGTGCTTAGGCAGTTTTAAGCTGGTTACGGTCTGCCATTCACAAGTGGCAGACTTGAGTGATTTAGCTTGACTGTTTGGCACGCATCAACTGATCATGATGTTCGCCCCAACAGAGTGTTTTGCCAAACAACTCAAAATTCTGACATGAAGTGAAATGCATCCGTTTGACTAGTTGGAATCCACCAACCCGGATGGAGGAGTCACCCTCAATAGATCTATCCACTCACCCTCGCTTCTATGAAATTAACGGTTCATGATTATGAAATGGGGACATTTAACTGGCAATGAGGTAACTTAAGCAATGTAATGAATTTGATATACTTGGTATCGTAATAAAAATGATGTGCAATGTATTCTCCCCCGTAGGTTTGAAATAAAGTAAAAACTTGAATAAATCGGGGCTATGAAAACTCACCTGTTGCAATGATTATGATGACAAAAGTGGATACATTGAAATGAGGCGCAACCTCTAACCGTGACCTATTATGAATGATATGTTCTATAATAAGTTATGATGTAATGTTATGCATGCAATTCGTATGATATCTATACCACTTGTGAATTTTTGAAAATAATACTTATCGTCGAAAAAATAATCTTATAACGTCTTGACACTTTATACATTACTTTACAAGTATTTACGTCAAAATGACATCCTACAATGGTTATTTAATGATTTATTATGAACTTATAACTTTTCGTCGTAAAATAATGTCATTTGAAAAATTCATGAAAGTGACTAAATAGCCTCGAAAAGCTAGTCGTAAAATGGAGCACGTCGAGTGTTAGGAAACGAACTCAACGGTTTTGGGAAGCTTGTATCATTATCTCAAAGTTTCAGCATTTAAGTTTTCATCCTAGAGGTCTCGATCATGGAGAAAAATATAGGTTAAGTATGGTACTTTTGTCCAAAATGTCGTTTAAGGGTGGTTTTCGGCAAAGTTTATGTGACCGTATTTTATTCGTTACAACTCCGCTTGACGAACGGTTGGTCATTTTGGAAAATATGCTTGGCGAACTTACTTTTACTAGAAGACATCACGTTATAAAAAGTTCTACATCAATGTTAAAAACGACCCTCAACATGGTCACTTGTTGCCGTAAGGTTTGTCTAATAGAAATATATTAGTTTTTCTTATATAATATAGTTACGGCAACTTCATGTAAACACGTGTAATTTAATCGTTACAAGTCCGTTTTCTACGTTTTATATACCCTTAGCTTCGTATCAAAGTATACTAATATATTTTTGATAAGTCGACACATTTCATGTTGGATATTTTAGTGTAATTAGATTAACTTGTTTTGACCAATTTAATCATGATAATACATCATTTAGGTTTGGAGGTGCGGAGTGCACACCTACTTGAATTTATTATGATCTTAGGGGCGAAGCCCCTAAGGGACGGGGGTCCGGGGGCAGCGCCCCCGGTAGCAGGGTCCAAGGGGCGGCAGCCCCTGGCAGGGTCCAAGGGGCAGAGCCCCTGGCTGGGGTCGAATCTGCTGAAATTACTACTGACGGATTCTGCTGAAATTTCCACTATGTCGCTATGTAAAAAATTCCTGCTGAAATTACTACTCACGGATTCTGCTGAAGTAGTGTGTTTCTGCTGAAATAGTGTGGAATCTGCTGAAGTTATGATTCTGCTAAAGTTCGGAATTTGAGGGACAAAATTTGACAACTTGGAAACCCTAAAACTGCTTTGGCAGTTATCCCGTATTATAGTTATATATACGGTTTATTTGGTCAGATAAAAATACGGTTCATAAAAATCTCAGATAAACACATACAGAAAATTCTCATTCTCTGAATTGTATCCGATTGAATAATTTGGTAGAACCACTGAATTGATTCGATCTGAAAGTGTTCACACGCCTTTCAGAGATTAAGCATATCCTTTTGTTCGTTATTACTACATATCCCCTACAAAGATCGAATCAATTAAGATGACGAACCCTGATTCAGATTCTGTAAGACATAATAACGTTTGCAAAGTTGGAGAAGTTTTCTGGGCAGGATTTTCGTAGATGGCAAAAGAAGATGCATTTTTATCTCACGAATTTGAAAGTGGTGTATGTTCTTAGTACCCCATGCCCTGAGGCTGTTGAGAATGAAACCCTGGAACAGACTCGTAATAGCTCAAAGTGGGAGAACGCAGACTACATATGTCGTGGTCATATTCTTAACGGTATGTCTGATTCCTTGTTTGATATTTATCAAAACGTAGAGTCTGCAAAAGAATTATGGGATACCCTAGAAGCCAAATATATGGCAGAAGATGCGTCTAGTAAGAAATTTCTTGTTGGTAATTTTAATAACTATAAAATGGTAGACACTAGGCCTGCCATGGAACAGTACCACGAATTGCAAAGGCTATTAGGACAGTTTGCGCAATATGATATGAAAATGGATGAATCAATTTCTGTCTCTAGTATCATAGATAAACTGCCCCCCTCTTGGAAAGATTTTAAAAACAATCTGAAACATAAAAAAGAGGAATTGAATCTAGTTGAACTTGGAAGTCATTTCCAAATTGAACAATCCATACGTGATATGGAAAAGCGTTCTGTTGGTGGTACAAAAACCATGGTTGGTTCTTCTGTGAACATGGTGGAGGAGGGTGAATCCTCTAAGGCTGGTAAAGGGAAACGAAAATGGCAAAGCAATAACAACAAAGGTTCTGATAAGAAACCAAAGGTAACCTTTGGAAGTGTGGGAACCTGGACACTTTAAGAAAGATTGCAGTCTAAAAGGGTGGAGGTAATGGAAAAACGAGCTGGTTCTAGTGGATCCAAGTATCCTGGAAAGCAATCAGGTTTGTTTTTGGTACCTACTGATCATTCTGTTGAGAATTATTATGTATCAATAATTTTGATACATTCTATGTCAGGGATGATGATTTATCATGGTGGGTAGATTCAGGAGCAACATGTCATGTGTGGAAAAATCTTCAATGGTTCAAGGACTTTAAGCCAATTGAAGATGGATCTTTATTAAAGATGGGCAATGTTGCAACTGAACCGATTAAAGGACTAGGATCTGTTAATCTAGTCTTTACTTCTGGAAACTCTTTACTTTTAAATAATGTTGTGTATGTACCTGGAATTCGTAAGAACTTAGTATCTGGTATTGTATTAAATAATTGTGGCTACAAGCAAGTCTTGGAAAGCGACAAGTATATATTGTCTAGACATGGAACCTTTATTGGCTTTGGATATTTGAATGGCATGTTTAAATTAAATTTGGATGTTTCGTTTGTTAATAATTCTGTTTGCATGGCTTATACTACTTCAAGCAATAATTGTGGTAAATCTGAATTATGGCATGCTAGACTAGGACACGTACATTACAAGAGAATGATAAACATGTCAAAAATGAGTCTAATACCTGCTTTTGAATTGAATGGTGAAAAGTGTAAAACTTGTATGTTGACTAAGATTACTAGACAACCTTTCGCCAAGAATGTCATTAGAGATACCAAGGTATTAGAACTTTTACACAGTGACTTGTGTGATTTTCATTCAACTCCATCCTCGGTAATAAAAGTATGTAGTTACTTTTATTGATGACGCTACTAGATATTGCTATGTTTACTTGTGTCATACAAAAGATGAAGCTCTTGATAAGTTTAAAATTTATAAAGAGGAAGTAGAGCTTTATCATGGTGTGAAGATTAAAACACGCGCCTGATAGGGAGGTGAGTATTATGATCCAGTATATTTTCAATCTACTGGTATAATACATCAGACCATTGCTCCATATACACCTCAACAAAATGGTATATCTGAAAGAAAGAATAGGACATTAAAAGAAATGGTTAATTCCATGTTATGCTATTTTGGCCTAAGTGATGGATTTTGGGGTGAGGCTATGTTGACAGCCTGTTATTTATTAAATAGAGTTCCTAATAAAAGGAACAAGATAACCCCTTTATGAACTTTGGTATAAAAAGGCACCAAAACTGAGTTATCTCAGAGTGTGGGGCTGTAGAGCTGTGGTAAGATTGACTGATCCTAAAATAAATAATATAGGTCAAAGAGGTATAGATTGTGTATTCACTGGATATCCTGAGAATTCTAAGTGTTATAGATTCTATGTCATAGAACCCAATGATTATGTATCCGTGCACTCTGTTATTGAATCACCAGATGCTGATTTTGGCAATGAGGATAGGTTTACATCTTTACCTAAACCTGCAGACATGATTGCAAGTTCTAGTAACTTTGGTGCATCTGACCAAGTGACTGTTTCTCCTCCAGAGCCTTCTGAGCCTAGGAGAAGTGTAAGAGCAAGAAAACCCAAATCTTTTGGTGGCGATTTCCAACTATATCTGGTCGAAGGATCAAGGAATAAAATTCAATTTCAATATCAATATTGTTTCAATGTTGATGAAGATCCTAGGACCTACAGTGAAGCTATGGCTTCAAGGGATGCTGCATTTTGGAAAGAGGCAATCCAAGATGAGATTGACTCTATTATGCACAATAATACTTGGAAACCGTCTGATTTACCACCTGGTTTTAAACCATTGAATAGTAAATGGATCTTCAAAAGGAAGATGAAGGTGGATGGAAGCATAGACAAGTATAAAGCCAGATTGGTTTATCAAGGCTTTAGACAAAAATAAGGTATTGATTTCTTTGATACTTATGCTCCTGTTGCTAGGATTACCACCATTAGATTATTGTTAGCACTTGCGACTATACATAATCTAGTAATTCACCAATGGATTTAAACAGCCTTTCTGAATGGTGAATTGGATGAAGAGATTTACATAAAACAACCAGAAGGTATAGTCATGCCTGGTAACGAAAATAAGGTATGTAAATTGGTTAAGTCTCTTTATGGTTTGAAACAAGCTCCTAAGCAGTGGCATCAGAAATTTGATGATGTTATCTTGTCTAATGGTTTTGCATTAAACCAAGCAGACAAGTGTGTATACAGCAAGTTTGATACTTCTGGTAAAGGAGTAATCATTTGCTTGTATGTTGATGACATGTTGATCTTTGGTACTGACAAAGATCAAGTTGATACAACTAAGGAGTTTTTGTCCTCTAAGTTTGAGATGAAGGACATGGGGGAGGCTGATGTGATTCTTGGCATTAAGATCATACGTGGAGAACATGGCATTACTATCTCTCTCAATTATATTGAGAAGATGTTGGATAAATTTAATCTGAAAGATTGTTCTCCTATAGGTACTCCTATGGATCCCACAACAAAACTTGTGCCTAATAAAGGTGTTGCTGTGAATCAACTTGAATATTCAAGGGTTATTGGATCTTTAATGTATGCCATGATTAGTACTAGACCTGATATAGCCTTTGCTGTTGGAAAGTTGAGTAGATATACTCACAATCCAGGTTTAATCCATTGGCGAGCAATTAATCGAGTATTTATGTACTTGAAAGGAACAATGGATTATGGTTTGACTTATACTGGATTCCCTTCTGTTATTGAAGGTTATTCAAATGCAAATTGGATTTCCAATCAGGAAGATCATTCTTCCACAACTGGTTGGGTATACCTACTTGGAGGTGGTGCCATTTGCTGGGCATCTAAGAAGCAAACTTGCATAACTGATTCAACAATGGAATATGAGTTTGTGGCATTAGCAGCAGCTGGTAAAGAGGCTGAATGGCTAAGGAACTTAATTTATGAAATTCCATTGTGGCCTAAACCGATATCATCTATTTCTATCGTGTGATAGTCAAGCTACTTTGGCTAAGGCATACAGTCGAGTATATAATGGGAAGTCTAGACACATAGGTGTTAGACATAGCATATTACGTGATCTTATCATGAATGGTGTGATATCTGTGGTGTTTGTGAAAACACAACACAATTTAGCCGATCATTTAACCAAAGGGTTGAATAGAGATCTCGTGAAAAATTCGGCTATATGGATGGGATTAAAGTCCATCAGAAATCTCTGATATCAAGATACCCAATTCCCACCTAGTATGACGCTAGGTGCTGAATTCAATGTGGAAGGCTTAATATTTAGAGATTGGAACACATAGAAGATTCATCCCCAGGTTATGTGTTCAGACCTACAAGTTACGGAGGTTGAATGAATATATTCTTAATAGCTCTTTTGACAAATTGGTTTGTAGTGCAAGACTAAAAGATTTACCTATATGAGCATGAAGTTTAGCCGCTTCAAGAAGCTGGGACTTGGCTTTGAAATGCTTATGAAGGATAAGGACATAGGCTAGTAAAACATGTGTCAAGATAGAACTACTATGTATGTAAACTTTTTTGTACATTATCTTCGTGTATTCATTTCAATTCCCAGGTTCAATCCTACGCACACCCTGTATTCGAATATTTGGAATGTGTAATGTACTAATGTGAAATTCAATCGTCACGACATTTCATTTATGCAAAAGTTTGATTGTTTGAGATTACTTGTTTTTAGTTAATCAAGGATTGCACTAAAATAGG
>OU343224.1:15224476-15308948 GCA_910596185.1 Chrysanthemum makinoi
TTGCGAGACACGGTTACATCAGCAGTAGGTCAGCTTGAGTTGTAAACACTCCTTGGTGAGGAGGTTTGACGATCAAGGTTCATGTCTAACAAGAGTTTCTCGAATGGTACATTCTACTAGGACAAGTCCTTTGCGAGACATGTTTACATCACTAGCGAACTAGCTTGAAATTATTACCCGTCCCGGACAAGTCTTTTCGAGTTACTAACATTTAAGAGTTCTTCAATTCATTGGTTAAGTCTTTAGCACGATGATTCGATAGCAATTCACAACATGTTTCTTATCACATAAATTTTCTCCCCCTCAAAAATGGCATATAAATGTTATTTTTGACAAAATTTTGATATCGAATATGTCCATTTCGAGTTTTGTGGGAAGATTGCCACAAAGAACAATTTGTGAACAAAGTTTTAAACAAATACTCCTGACAAGTGATATTAACTTTTGAGGTTTGAAAATCATGGGGAAGTACTTGTTCTTTTGGGCAAAACTTTGAAAGTGAAGGTTTTGATTAGTTTTACTCAAAGTAAGTAGCTTTCGTAACTCCTATAAGGATTGTGGCATTTGAAGCATACCACGGGGTCCTTTCGGTACAAGTGCGGGTTGTGCCTTTGTTATGTGTGCACAAGCCATTGTCAAATATAGATCACACATCCAAATATTTAATGAAAGACAAATCAAGGAACCGGGAAGTCGAGTCAATAACACGAGGAATTCTTTACGGGCGTTGGTAGCTTTGTTAGAATATACTTTGGCGTCCACCCATGAAACTCTCCAAAGTCCTCCTCGACCAGAAATGAAACAACCTTTCATAATCCAGTAATGATCTTACTTCATCCCTCTTTTCCTAGAATTCTACCTTTTCTTTGACCCACAATGCCTTGATGAATCTCCTTTAACCTATAAGCCATCCCATCCAGACACTTCTTCAAAGTATGATCGCAAAATTTGTGAAGCTCGCACGCGCCATGAAGCAATTACGGTGAAGTTCAACTGCGGTAAACTACGCGAATGTTGGTTTCTTAGGAGAATGGTGTCTTTGAGGCGGATGGTTGTTGCTCCAGGAATGTATAGCTTTAGTGGTGTAGAGATTATACGTTCTGATATGATTCCACGGCAAGTTGAAGACTCTTCAACACGTTCTGGCGGATAGATGCTTCGATGAATAATAGCAATGACTTGATGTCTTTGGAGGGTCGATGTTGGTGGAGAAGCGCGCATTCGACCTTGTACCTTAGCAAGATACATGTCTTCCATGTCATTGAGTGACAATCTTGGGAATCCAGCTTCGGTAAAGTCATATTCTGTTTGTCTTGGCATTTGACTACGATTTTCTTGAATGTGTAGTCCCTTGGTAGAACAGAGCTAACATGCATTATAGCAACGATCCGTTGGTCACTGTACACCTCCTTTTTGATTTGAGTACACGGCAGCTTTTGTAGTAAATTCTTCTTCGTTCGGGCCAATGATGAATTCCATATGTGCGTGAGGTCATACTTTACCACATTGTCAGCGCTTAACATATGTGGCCTCTTCCTCGATGGCCCGCGTTGTTGGAGAAGATAGGCTGGGAAAGGAAGGTGAGTGAGGTGCGTATTTCTTGTTACATCGCTACCGTCTTGAAGAAATTCCGAATCATTGTTAAAAGTCTTGTAGGGAATTCTTGGTTGATCGAGGTAGGCCAATGGTGGGTAGTGGCTTTGTCGGTCGGTGTAGTATGGAGCCTTGGCCAGTGCGGTGAAGTCGATATTGGATTGAGGGTTGAGCCAATCAATGTTGTTGGACATAGCTGAGGCGATGTTGGCCGATATGATATTGACTTCAATTTCCTTTGTCGAACTATCTTTTAGCGGTTGAAAAGCTTGTTTTGATCGTCGCCGACTCGCTTCGTCATCTTCTTCACATTAAACTTTTCTGAATTAACTTGGCATGCTCAAGTATGCACCATCCCCTAGGTTCTTGGCCTTAGGTAGTGAGGGTTGCATCAACAAGCTTTGAGAACCAGATCCATATTCTTACATGTCATCTTCATCTAGCCATGATACAACTGATGTTGACTTTTTCTGTTTTGGATTGGACGATGATGTTGGTTGCTTGGTTGATGTTAGAAGAAGGAGGTTGTTGTTAGGGCTTAGGAATCTCCTCATCATCACCACCAGTGTATTCAAAGTGATCACCAGCTTTATGCGTTGGTGGTGGAGACTCAGAGTCCTAAGGTTTATCTATAGCAGGAGGACGTTGAGGAGATCTTCTAGAGGTGGAGGTCCTTTGTGGTGGTGGAGGCATAGATGATGAATCGTCATTTTTCTTCTTACATTTCGGATCAGAATCCTTATCCGCATCATCATCGTCTGGGCGCTTAGCCCTTCGGTGACTCTTTGCATGAAGTTTTGAGTTGATAAATGCCTCAAATAGTTTAGCTTCAATCAAGTAAAATGTTAGGATCGATTGAGACATCCCAGAACACAAGCTTGGAAATCAATGCATGAGAGGAACACCGTAGGCTCGATTAGATTGATTTGAATTACTACTGAGAGTAGATTGCATTGTTTGCTTGACCAATCATGAGATTAGGATCATTGTCTTGCGAACATCTCTCTTCACCTCGAGACGATTATTAGAAAAGAAACGTGAGTATATTCTCGATCGTCTTGTCCATTTCCCATTGGATATCTCTATTTGTTGAATTTGTTCCCTTTCATCTGAAAAGTTGTTTATCACATGCGAGTAGATTGATTATATCCCAAAGTTGATTCGGTTCTTGTTGACCACGTTTTCTTCCTTACTTGCACGGCCACGACAATCTTTGTCTTTGCCGCGTGATGCCCAAGTATTGGTTTGGTTTCTTCTTTCACGATCTGAATCGCGGTCGGTGGTGGTGTCTTTGGATGGTGGTGGTGATGAATGAGAAGATGACTTCCGGATGAAGATGAGTCATGAGAAGCTCTCGGATCATTTGGTGGCTCGGAAGTTTGTTCCTGGTTATGTCGGGGACTATCTAGAAGATAATCATCGACTTCTTTTTTGACTTTAGCCTTTTCTTGTATAACCTAGCCTCTTCTTCCGCTTTAGCTAAAGCTTCCTCTTCAACTTTTTTCTGCTTATTTGCCTCAATATCTTCATCACTTATCTTTTCATTCTTCTCTTTTACGGTTCCTCAAAGTCGAAGATGATTTCCTCCTCTTCGCTGCATTGTTGATTCGGTAGGTGGTGGTACCAGGTTCCTTATCAGGTTGATTAACCCGCGCCAGTGGTGTTGTTTGTGAGCTACCACTTGAACCTCGGGGCCATGAGTGGGCGAAGATTAAACTCCTTAGCAACATGTTGGCTTTGATTCTTGGTTTCTTGCGGTATTCTTTTTCTTCATCCTGTGGCTCTTATTACGAACTTTCTTCCTCTTCCCTAACTTCCACGAGTTTTTTCCCTTACATCGGTTTGGAACTAGGAGGTGTTTCTCTTTGTCATGCGTCGTGAATGCAGCGGTTTCTCATGAGTGAACCTCTTCATGGTGTCCATTATCCTCGAGTTCTCGTCCTCTGGTCGAATTTGGGGTTGAGGATTAGGAATAGCAACCTTTGATGGAACTTTCATTTTGAGAGTATGAGTTCTCTTTGGATACTTTAGTGCGCCCACTCTTGCGGCACTTCGGCCTTTGCTGATCTCTGTTCTTCTTGGCAGGTATCGGGAAGACTTTTCATCAATGAAGCCAACTTTACCTAATGCTGTGCTTTTGATATCGAGTAGTATGATTGAAGTTGCTTGATATCATCGGTGAAGGCGGTGAAAATTGCACTGCTATTTCTTTTTGTTGTTGAGTCTTTAAATCGACAACATTTAAGAGAGCTCAAACAATGCGGAGTGATGGTTGGGGTCATCAAGTCTCAAGGAATGTCAGATTATTCCGAGTATTCTTTGTATCAACAACTTAGTGTATATGATGTAGGGGATCTTGGTGCGGGCTTCTTGAGATAAGACATGTCTTCCCAAATCGAGTTCTTGAGTCAATATGCATCATGTTGACCATGCCCCATTCATTTGTAGTTCCATGAGCTTAGGGCGCTCATAACCACTATCCGCGTCGAAACATATTTGGCAATCATTATGTATAATGTTCTGTGAGGATGTTCTTTAGATCAATTGAAGAATGTTTAGTGATGATCCCGGCTTCATCATAGCCAATATTGAACATGAATTGGAGAGTAGCCTCTTACGATGGAGTAGCTACATAATCACCTGAGTGGATGGCGAAGAAGGAGAATTTCCTTAAATCACCTTGATGGTAACTTGTTTGTAGCTAAGTGTTACGTAGACATCTTGACCATCGAGCTTCCATAGTGTGCGGGTGATGAATGTAGATCTACGAATGCTTTGTTTGATTGCTTCTTAGGTATGCAAGTTTTAAAATTTATAAACCACGAATTATCAGATTATTACTATAAACACAAGAGCAACTATACTCGTTCCGCATTAGCAAAGGTGGGTAAGTCGAGATCGTCCTAAGGGATTTTGCTTTTGAAATTATTTTAAAGGATTGGTAAGAAGAAAGCTTTGTCAAGGCTCTCTCCAAAAATTATGGTTTTGGTATGTTAGGATCCAATATTTATGTTGTTTGATGATTCAGGTGGTCTAGGATTGTGATTAAATAAAAAAGCCATTTTTAAGTGATGAAGAGAGTTGAGAGGAGGTTTCTTGAAGAGAGTTGCTATATCAAATGAAAGGTTTATTCAAAGAAGCCACACCCCTTCCATGGATGGAAGGGGTATTTATATAACAGAGACTACGACCTCTAGCGGCTTTGTGGATCGGTATACTGATGGGTAAAGACCGTCCTTCCTCCACGGTGTTACACTAAACTATTCTACGCTACTGATTAACAAATAAACTACTAAGTAACGTGCGACAAGTCTCACGAGCTAACTTATAGATAATACTTGGGGTGACCGACTCTTCACTATGGAATTTTCTAATTCCTAACAATCTCCCCTAAGGGAGGTCACCCCATGTTTTACATTTTGAATCCTAGCATTCTATTCTTGACTTTGTTCTTGAGCTCGTAGACTTCAATTCTTCAATTCCTCAATCTTTGTGCTTTTGTAGTGCAACTTCAAAGTCAAGTGCTTTGTACTTTCGGTGGAGGTCTTTGGGCTGATCCATCTTTGATGATCTTGAGCTTACTTTGAGATCATCGACCCGCGATAAATCTCTGGATCACCCTTTATTGTGTTGCCATCATGTGATGTTGTGACTTTTGGACCGACATGCTCACAGTTTTGAATCATGACATCTTTCCATGAGTAGCGAGAAGCCTTCTCGGTTTCATGATATTTCTGCGGCGGTGGCGTAGTATGAAATATCGAGCGGGTTATGTAGATATGCAGTCGCGATTTCTTCAATTAAGTGGATGCTTTGTGAGCATGCGGCTTTGGATTGACTCCTCAATTCCGTCATTTACCAGATCCAAATGTACTGCAAACAGGTTAGCAATAAAACACACGAAAAGTGTCTTTGATCACTTTCGTGAATTGAGTACGGCCCGGTTCCCAGTTGATCATTACAAGTCTTACTTTGTGATCGGTAGGATTCCTAAGAATCTCCTTGGCCGGGGTTTCGCATACATTTTATCGCGTTCTCAAACCGGACCTCTCAAAGAAGACAACATGGGTGAGTGAACCACGGCTGAGATTCACCGATTGATGAAAAATGATTTAAAACAATGGCGTATTTCTTAGAAGAAGAGTTTGCAATCTGACGAAGGTTTTATGAGAAAGATCAATTTTCAATCAAAATACTTTTTGTATTTAAAAAGAGTACACATTCGAGCGTCTAGAGAAATGAAGATTTGCACATCAGCGGTTTTCAAAAGTATTTTTTCAATCAGAGATACCTTTTGTGTTTGAAAACATAAGTACACATTCGATGTGCTAGAGAAAAGAAGATTTGCACACAGAGCGGTTTTCAAAAGTATTAAGTAATTCCATTCACGGACCAAGGTTGATTCACGGTGAAGATAAGCCCCATCGTTCTATCCGGTTGTCACATGGTTTGATCTATAGAATAGATCTCACATGCCACCTACTAAGAGCTTGTTTTGATGTTGGCTCGGAAGGCTTTCCATCTTCATTGTGAATATGTATGCATATCACTTTCAGATATTACGGCAATACCACAAGGATAATCGAGGACTCTTAATATATACTTACTTTACACATTATGTGAAACAGCAAGTCTTCAAGAATTTGGTGTCCTAATGAGATATTGTGGATGATCTCTTGGCTCTAGACTCAATCGTGCACATTTGGTTCCTCTGCCGGAGACTAGGGAGAGGGTCTCCTTCTTCAATATCAACTATCTCTAAAAGAAAGTAGATAGATTATGTAGGTTCCCCGTGAGAATGAAACAAGCCCTTTTAAGAGGAACTTGAGTAGCAGGGAAGTTTAGTGCAGTCGTCCAACGGGTCCATGGCGTCTTGTCTTCAATCTAGGAGTTACCTAAGTAACCACCGGTAGCATATGTATTGAACCGGTTTACGCCTAAAGGTTGAATTATTGGAGGGCTATTTCTTTTCACCCTTTTTCACATTCAATTCTTTTCATTCTTCAACCCCTTGATCTTACCTAGACTTCATAACTATAACCTTGTTGGGTTTATTCCGATTATAGCTTCATCTCGGTTGCACTCTTCCATCTCACTTTTCTCCTTCTTTTTTTTTTTTCATCATACCTAAGGACTTCTACACTATCTAGTGGATTGTCCTCGGTAGATCCTTCGCTCTGGCGGGATTGTGGGAACAAATACCTAACCTAACCATCCTTATAACTCCATGCGAAAGAAGTAAAATGGTCGGTCTTTTGGTACAGTTCATTCCTTCTCATAACCAATTGAAAAATCATTTGGAAAAACAATCAAGGTACTTGTGATACGAGATCAAAGCATTTTGTACCTTAATAGTTTTGATCATTTAGAAAACCTCCCCCTCAACATGTGCATATGATTTAGAAATTGTTTAGCACATGGAGGCAAGAGGACTTTGAAATATTTTCTTTGATCACAATTTTCATAGAAAAAAGCCATTTGATTTTCTTGGTAAAATTCTCCCCCTCAATATGTGCATAGGATTTTTGAAATCATTTTTATCACATAGAGGCAAGACTTAATTTGAAGCACATCCACAATCACAAGCGCCACTAAGAAACCATTTTACAACACAATCAAGGTACTTTATAAATTACTTTAAAAGCTTTGTGCCTCGATAGTTTGTTTGCTCCTCAATATGTGCCGAGATTGAAAGCGTTTAGCACATATGAGAGAGCAGCCTGCACAATTAAATCAAAACGATCACCTTTTATCAAATTTCATTATTAAATCACAAATTCTCCCCCGATTAAAAATATCAACCCCTTTGAGATTTTGGATCCCAAGTGATTTAATACGGTTTATAAAACATGGGAGAATATGCGGCCTGGTTTAAATATGTAACACCCCCAAAATCACAATGTGACAGCGGAAGACTATTTGGGGTATTACTTAGAGGATCATAGTCATAAGTTATAGAAAACGGCTCTAAAGAGACGTTTTTAATAAAAGGTTGTTACCATTTCATAAAACTCATAGTTTGGAAACACAAAAGGAAATACCACATGTTTTGATGTTACATAAAAGATAGTTTAAACGTTTACGAAATGATAACTTTAATTGAAAACAACACCACTTCAAGCGTCCCATGACGTCCACTCCACGCCTTCATGAAACTCTAATTAGTACCTGAGATGAACATGCTTAAAAAGATCAACAAAAGTTGAGTGATATTCATAGGTTTAAATAAATGGTTGAACACAAGTAAGAGATGATAATTGCTTTGAATACAATCACCATGGAAAACATAGATTATTATTATGCGCTAAGCTCATGACACCAACCTAACTGCATACACCTAATTACTGGTGTAAGTAATAATATTGCCCTCAGAGATGGAATTGCCAATTCCATAGTTAACCAATATAGTGCTCCCGTTATTTCCGATAACCTTAGAGTCGAAAGGTCGTTAATTCCCAAAGTACTATCCACAATATTCGCGTTCACTAGCAAGTGATTAATGGTTCATGATGTAAGGGACTTATGGCAGGCAACTTAGGCTATAATAATAATGATCGTAAGCATACAGCTTTAAGAAAAGACTTGTGTTCTAGTTTATAGCATGCATCTCCTCGGGGTTTAAAAGAAATAAGTAAAGGCGAGGCTATGAACTCACCTTAGCAAATAGAATCCGAGTAGTGTAAAGTCAAGTAGTATGAGCACGAAGTACCGTCACGCGACCTATAATTAGTATGTCAAGCCTTAGTTTATTGTTCTTATTCATGATTTAATGTATTGAAAACGGTTTAAGTATTCTCAAGAGTTTGTGTTTATTATAAACGCTTGTGCAATGGTTAAGTTTAAATAGGTTTCGAAACACTTGTAAGTTTTGGCTCTTGGAAAAGTGCTTACGCATATAAATATATGAAAATAGTCATGACGAATAAGTCCTCGGTTTGAAAGCAACCGAATGACTAAGTACGGAAAAATATTCACAAGTAAAGTGCTTGTGTTATTTATACGTCATCGGTAAATAATAAATGCTTAAGTTAAGTATTTATAGTTTAAGTGTTTATGTTCTACGATAAGTATTTATATGTGTGTATATATATAGTATATTAAATTAGTGGGTGGTAAATTAGAAATTAACTATGGTATATTTGTTATAAATGATTTTGTATTATCTTCGTCGAGTTTACGAAAACATACAAAGTATAGAAATTTGACAAAAATCGGGCATAACCCATCCGTAATGTTTTCCCTTTTATTTATCTAATGTTGTAAAAATACTCTTAATCACGGCAATATATAATTTACATTATAACTTAACCATATTAAATGTGGTTTGTGTTAATTTAGTTGAAGATAACAATTAACTCTTATTACCTCAAAAATATTAGATGTGCACAAATTAAAAATAATTTGAAGTGATGAGCACAAGGATCTAATCTTGTACCTCTTGTATAGAATGACAACGCTTGAACCACTAGACCAAACAACGTTTTGTGTAATGTTTTCAATACTGATGGCATATATTTAGCTTTTAATATAGTGATTTCATTTTACACATATAGCAGTGAGTATGTTCTAGTTTATTTGTGCTTGAAGTGGGTTTTTATTTGGACAAAGCAAGTTGGTAACTCTTGTTAAGAAGCTTCAAAGTATAAATAAGTACTTATCAATAAGCCAAACGAAATAAGCAATTCAAACGCCCCTCTTGAGCTTGTCTCGGCCCAACATGGGTCGACTAGGAGAGAAAAGAAACTCGGTCCATTTAACGGGTCGGTTTTTACGACAATAAGTTACGTATAAATTTAATAAGCTAAAGTTAAACAACTAAATACTTTGTCCAATTGAGCCAAAATTTATGTTTTTATTAGACCTATACTTTCTTATGCTTTCTTTTTGTCAAAATGTTCAAATAAACTCATAACATCCCATATGTGTCGATTTATTTGAGAATAAGCCAAAGCTTATTTTCTTAGGGCTTATTAGTTTATTACCAAGCCTTAAATGCCACACAAGTTCAAGCAACACAACATGCAAATCTATATGCATGTATGTCGAGTAGTGTTATAAATCAAGAAGAATATATTTGGTTTTCAAACTTGACTATAGTAACATATTAACAACTAAATAAATTTAGTAAACCAAAAGCACAAGATTCATAGTTTAAGATCCTGACAGCAATGATTTGAGTGAGGTTCGAACAAGAGGAGACCAAGGACAATGTTTATAACCCAAAATTGTTTCCAATCTTTACCCAAAACTCCAAATATTAAGCTTGTTTTACCCAAGTTCCTCCAAGACCAAAATCTCCCAAGCACCAACTTAAGTAAAGTGGAGTAATAGTTTTTGTAAAAACTTGTGGAATGAATGTGTGTTTTGGTGATGTTCGTTTATAGGCGGAAAAGGAAGCAAAAGGGACTAGATCTTGATGAACCCAAGAACACAATGGTTATTTTTATGCATGGCCCTTTTTAGATCTAATATCCATGTATTATCATGCAAAGTGGCTTTTACAAATTCATAGTTAAACATGTGACATAGCTGAGAATCTTGATTCTTGACAAGCCTAAAAGTCAATTGGGTTATAACTAGCATTCTCCTTTAAACCTTATTATCCATTTTATAAAATGTAAAGACACTTTTAAGATTTCATAATTTAGACATTTGACTAAGATGAGTTAGATGGGGCAAGATATTCGATTTTTGGGAGAAAGGATGAATTTCGAAATTTACATAATGTATTTTATATCCCGCTTGAGCTTAAATGTGTGTGCGGTGTCGGTTTGACGTTTTGGCGAAAGCGTGTAATATATTATTTAGAGCATGTTTTTATTAAGGTAAAAATAAAAAAAAATATTAATTCTATCTCATAAAAATATTTATTTGACTTTAGCCATAACTAATTGGCGTCGGTCAGCGTCTGCTCGTAAGACAAGAAAATTTCTTGTGAGACTGATTTAGCTATCAGTAAATATCGGGCATAATTAAATAAGACTACTCGGAGTTGCATAAATTTTTTTTTATGCAATAAAATGAAACGTACATGCTAAAACGCTCAACTTAGCTCAAATAAGTTTCGATAAACAATCTAGTTTATTAATATGAAAGTTGATGATAGTGAAATTTTACGGCGGCTACAGCACCAACCCCTTAAGAGAATTCCGTCCGCGGAATTTTAGTTTATGGTGGTTGTCGGAGTTGAATTTGCAAATAGATGCGGGTATTTAACACGCATGGTGTCTTCGCTCCCACGCATTACCGGTCCTCTCTTGGAGTTCCATCTAATCTTGACGATAGGAATGCGACTTTGCTTAAGTTAAACGCTTGACTTCTATCCATGATTTCAATTGGTTCTTCGACAAAATTGAGCTTGTCATCGAGTTTAATCTCTTTTAGCGAAACAACAAGAGATTCATCCGACAAGCATTTCTTCGTGTTTGAGACGTGAAAGGTAGGGTGCACTCTACTCAGTTCTTCCGGGAGTTCAAGCTTGTATGCAACCGGGCCGATTCTCTCCAGAATCATGAAAGGGCCAATGTATCGAGGATGTAGCTTTCCTCGTTTTCCAAATTGAACCTTTCCTTTCCAAGGTGATATTTTCAACATAACTCGATCACCAACTTGAAATTCCATGGGTTTCCTTCTAACATCGGCGTAACTCTTTTGACAATCTCTAGCAGCTTGAAGTCGTTGACGAATTTGCACAATCTTCTCGGTTGTTTCTTGGACAAGCTCAGGTCCAGTGAGTTGGGCATCTCCAACCTCGGCCCAACAAATGGGCGATCGACACTTTCGACCATAAAGTGCCTTGAATGGAGCTGCCTTGATGCTAGCGTGGTAACTATTGTTGTAAGAGAATTCCGCCAAGGGTAAGTGTTTATCCCACCCTTTTCCAAAATCGATCACACATGCTCGGAGCATGTCTTCCAAGGTTTGGATAGTCCTTTCGCTTTGGCCATCGGTTTGAGGATGATATGCGGTACTCATATCCAAACGAAGTTAGAGCCTTTTGAAGAGATTTCAAGAAGTGAGAGGTAAAACGACTGTCACGATCAGAAATGATGGAAATTGGCACTCCATGTCGTGATACAATTTCCTTCAGGTATAGTTGAGCAAGGGTTTCCATTTCGTCATTTTCCTTGATGGGTAAGAAATGAGCGGACTTGGTAAGGCGATCGATGATAACCCAAATGGTATCGTAACCTCTAGCAGCTTTGGCGTTTGGTTATGAAATCCATGGTGATTCTTTCCCATTTCCAAACCGGGAGTTCGGGTTGAGTTAACAATCCGGAAGGTTTTTGACATTCGGCTTTGACTCGAGAACAAGTGAGACATTTCCCAACGTACGTTGCTATTTCAGCTTTCATGTTTGGCCACCAATAAAGCTTCTTGAGATCTTGGTACATTTTGTCGGATCCCGAATGAATGGAATATTTAGACTTGTGAGACTCATGAATAATGAGTTCTCGTATTCCTCCATAAAGTGGTATCCAACTTCTATCGCCAAAACATAAGGTTCCATCCATCTTTCGCGCAAAACCATTCTCGTTTTCCGGCATTCCAAAGATTTTCTCGTTGGGACGGTTTTCGGGTTTGAGAGCTCGGCTTAAGCTTCAAGGATTTTTGATGGAAGGGGTGACTTAATTGTCATTCCCAAAGATCTTACTCGAAGAGGTTTAGGTCGATCCTTTCGACTAAGAGCATCACCGACATTTGCTTTTCCCGGGTGATAACGGATTTCACAATCGTAATCACTAAGCAATTCTAGCCATCGGCGTTGTCGCATGTTTAACTCCTTTTGATCGAGAATGTGTTGGAGACTTTTATGGTCGGTAAACACCGTATACTTGGTTCCATATAGGTAATGTCTCCATATTTTGAGAGCGAAAACCACGGCTCCCAATTCCAAGTCATGGGTAGTGTAGTTCTTTTCGTGAGTTTTGAGTTGTCGCGAAGCATAGGCGATCATGGTATGTGCTAAAACACATACCTTTTCTATATCAAAATAGACCCAAAATAACCAAGAAAGAGCCGTTTATTGCTAATATTTGTGGTTTTCTTGAGTTTGTGCTTGTGCAGGTATGGATATGTAAAACACATAAAAGGAACCAAATCAGACGTAAAACCCGCACGAGAGAAAGAAGAGTGCAAAAAGCCGATGCCGGGGATGCTATTTATTGGATTTTGATGTGCAAAAGTTCATTTTACGGAGTTCGGGATCATCATTGGGAATTTTACAAATAGACCCTCAAGTTATCCAAATTTACACATTCTACCCTTCACTTTCCCATTTTACCATTTTCACCCCTCACCTTTCATTTATCCCATTTACCCAAGTCACCCTTGCACTTTCATAAATTACATTTTTTGGTCCTTGGTGTTTACACTTTACAAGTATAATCCTTATACTAAAAATCCTAAGTCCAATATCCATTACAAACTCTCGACCCAAATCTCTCTACCCAGCCCAATTAACCAACCCAGCCAACCCCTTAAACTATTAACCCGAATATCCAATATACCCATTTCCAACCTTTTACCCGGTTTACCCCGTTATTATTACCCGAGTCAAACCACTAGACCCGGTCAACACCCTTTGAATAACATTAAACAAATACCAAACGCGCCCTTACCCTTTGCCCTGTCTTCTTCCCCAACCAAACACCCATTTACTTACCCCCGTTTACCCAATTACCATTTACCCACCTGAGCCTCGTACTAAGCATCTATCCACCATCTAGAAGGCTCTGACATGGCAGAGTATTGTCAGCACAACAGATTGCCAACGTGGACAAATGGAGCACCCTTATTGGCTAAGACACATCACTATTTTGATCCAAAGGCTTACAATGATTGGATGATTCGAGATGGATGATCAAAGGCTGTGATTAAGGACCCAGAACCTTCCCAAGCTCTCCTCATCAGCTTTAAATACCCCATTTCAGTCACAATGTATCTTGTCTAATTCCTTAAGCATTAGAGGAATTTTGACCTTTCCATTTCTTGTCATTTTAATTGTTTTTAATAGTGTAATTGTTATTTCAAAATGTAATTTCATTTCAATTAATAAAAGTTTGCTTTTGGTTTAATGCAAATTAAGTATTACCTTGTCGAATTCATTTGTCTCCAATCTATTTTCAGTTTTCAATCTCTACTCATTTAAGCTCATATAAGCTTGTTAAAGCTTGTATGAGCTCATTTTCCTCTTAATTAATCTCAACTACAGCTTTTAAGCAAAAGTCAAGAGAAGTCTACTGTTTGCTAATCTTGGTTCAGAAATGGAATTTGGGTTGAAATGATGCTTATTTAGGTTTAATTCAGTGTTTGGTATGGGATTTGGTTGAATTGGAATTGTTGTTCTGCCCAATTCAAGCTGGATGTTAAGTAAGTTATTTTTCTAAAACTGTCTTTTGATTGTCAAGAATTTGATCTTGTTTGTTTGTGTTTAGCATGTTGTTAGAGCTTTAGGATCTGAGTTTATCTTTGCTAATTTCATTGTCTACATAAGAATTATAGGATCAGATGGCTTTATTTGCTTAATAGAACATATTAAGGAGTGTTTGGTTTAGTACTAAAATCTGTGCTAGAGGTTAACATAATGAAGTAGATCAGTTGCTTGAGGCTTGTTATAGTTATTAGCAGTCATATCTGTCCTTGTTTTGTGCTTGTCTTCATCATAAGTCAAATTTATTTTGTAACTGATCTTGTTAGCATTACTATTGGAATCAAGGTACTGAATCATTGCATATAGGTTTAAAATCATTAGAACTAGCTTACTATAGTTGCATTACATCATATTTCATCTACATCAGTCATGCATTTGATCTTAAATCTCATTTAAGTCAACCTTCTTAACTGTTCTTCAAAAGTCAAAACCATGTCTGAACCAGTTTTATGCAGATCTTGCAGACCCTGCACCAGGTTCAATACAGCTAGTTAGGGTCTCATATTTGGTCCATTTACAGTTTGTGGGTGGTCTTCAAATCCACATATCCGGTTTTAGCTTTAGCTTATTGGATAAGCAGTTGCAAGAGCTCAAACATAGGCCAGTTCACTGTTTTGCTGCATCAGTATACGCTGCCCCAAATATGCCCTTTTGTTTTGATCTTTAACTTCTTCATTATAAGTCCTATTTAGCTGAAATTTTAGATATGTAATATCTGGTTGGTGGTCTTGAGAACCATAGTTTTGGTTTTCAGTTTGGCTTACTGAATAAGCAGTTGTAGCAGCTTAAAGAAGGGGGTCAGGTAGAGATTTTGCAAGAGTGGCAGTTAGCTTAATTCTAGGTAGGATGCTTATTAGGTGTTAGAATTAGCTTTCAATAGTTTCTTTAGAGTAGTTCTAGTATTACTTAGCTTCTGTTTTCAGTTGGTTCATTTTAGAGCTTATTTGCTTATTATAAAGTGCTTATTTCCTCAACAGTTACACTACAGCTCTTAATTCTCATACATAAGCCCATGTTTTTATATTTTTCATAGATTTAGATTATTATTTTAGAATTTCCCTGCATTTTTCATAATTTTTAGCTGCTGTTTACTATTTTTTCTTGATTTAAAACAGTTTTTAATCACTTTTAATTAGCTTTTATTGCAAATAATTAAGAAAAAGTTCAAAAAAATAATTTTTCAATTTTCTCAGTTTAAGAAAAATATAAAAGGCATAAAAAAGATTTTTCCATATTTTTCCCCTTTTATTTGGTATTTTTCACAATTTAAATTAGATTAAAATAGTTTTAAATTAGTAGAAAATAGAAAAATAATCAGAAAAATAAAAAAATAGTTTTGAAAATTCTCTTAGTATATTATAGATTTTATAAATTTAGTTTCATAATTTTCCCCTTTGTTTTTATAATTTTTAGTTAATTAGTCTTATTTTTAAAGTTAATAATTAGTTTTTAATTCATATAAAATCCTGAAAATTCCTAAAAAAATAGTTTTAATTCTTAAATAGTTTTCTAATAGCATTTTTAGTATAAAAGTAATTTTAGGATTTAGATTAGACGTAGTTGCATTTTATTCGCGTTTCGTTTTAATCCCGTATTTGCGTAGTTTGCCTTAGTTCTTAGGTTTTCCCTTTAGATTTTAATCCTATATGCTTTCCTTATCCCATAGTTTAGATAACATCATATTATTCCCTTTTCCCATTCAAATCACAAAAATCGAGACGTGAGTTGGAAATTCCATTCAACCCTCGTTCGGAACGATCTCGGTGCTCAAACCTAACACGTTTGAGTTACCCGCATACTACACAACTTCTCTCTATTATTGGTTTGTCTGAACTGTCTTAAGTTTCTTACGGTTAGTCATTCACAAGTGGCTAGCTTGTGTGAGATAACTTGACGGTTTGGACGATATCAGATCACCTTGTTTCTTTGCATCAATACCGCACCTAACCCTAGGTGGGATGCATCACAGTAGACCATAAAATCTTCCACTCCATCGGGTAAGGCTAAGATAGGAGCTTCACAAAGCTTTTGTTTCAAGAGTTGAAAGGCTAACTCTTGTTTCTCACCCCAGTCAAAGTTCTTCTTTTTCTGGGTTAGCTCCGTTAGAGGTTTAGCGATTTTTGAGAATCCTTCAATAAATCTTCGATAATAACCCGCAAGACCTAAAAATTGGCGTATTTCGGTTGGGGTAGTAGGGGATGACCAATCTTTAACAGCTTCAATTTTTGCAGGATCAACGTGAAGACCATTACTATCGATCACATGACCAAGGAATTGTACATTTTGAATCCAGAAGTCGCACTTGGAGAACTTAGCATACAGTTGTTCTTTCTTGAGTAGTTCAAGAATGGCTTTCAAGTGTTCCACATGCTCTTCCTTGTTGCGGGAGTAGATGAGAATGTCATCGATAAACACAATCACAAATTTGTCCAAGTAAGGATTACACACTCGGTTCATTAGGTCCATAAATACCGCCGGTGCATTCGTCAAACCAAATGGCATTACTTGGAACTAATAGTGGCCGTATCGTGTTCGAAAAGCGCTTTTGGAATATCTTCTTCTCTAACTCTCGTTGGTGATACCAGGACCTCAGATAAATCTTTGAATAAACGCTTGACCCTTGCAGTTGGTCAAACAGATCGTCAATCCTAGGCAATGGATAGCGATTTTTCACCGTTAGTTTGTTCAACTCTCGGTAATCAATACACATACGAAAAGATCCGTCCTTCTTTTTGACAAATAAGATCGGAGCTCCCCAAGGCGAAGAACTCGGTCGAATGAATCCTTTTTCGGACAGTTCTTGAAGTTGATCAGACAATTCTTGTAGTTCAGAGGGTGCCAATCTATAAGGGGCTCGTGCCACGGGTGCCGCTCCCGGCACTAACTCGATTTGGAATTCTACTTGCCGAACCGGAGGAAGGCCAGACAAGTCTTCAGGGAATACTTCGGGAAAGTCCCTAGCCACGGGGACATCTTTTAGTTGTTTCTCATCCGCTTTCTTCTTCTCCGTTACTTGTGCTAGAAAAATGTGGCATCCTTTTTCTATGTACTTTGCAGTTTTGACGCACGAGATAATATTCAATCGGGTCTTACTATGATCACCCCGAATGATTAGGGTTTCGCCATCGAGAGGAAGGTGAACGACTTTCTCGTCACAGATGATTCTTGCACGATTTTTGGATAGCCAATCCATGCCAATGACAGCATCGAAGCTACCAAGTTGGATAGGCATAAGGTCTATATCGAACGGGTGATTTGATAAGGATAGGTTGCAACCTCGAAGGATAGTGTTAGTTCCTACTATTTTTCCATCGGCTAGTTCTACTTCATAGGTGGTATCTAGGGCGGTTGGGGTGACTTTTAACAAAGGTGCAAACTTAGAAGACACAAAGCTCTTGTCGGCTCCAGAATCAAATAACACTTTAGCTAAATGATGATTGAGTGAAAACGTACCCGTAACGACGTCCGGGTTTTCTTGTGCGTCTCCATCTCCTAGCACATAAGCTCTTGCTCTAGCAGGGTTGTTGTTGTTATTGTTGTTGTTGTTCCCGCATGACTTTGGGTATCTACTCTTGACATGCCCAGCTTCTCCACATCCAAAGCAAGTTATCCCAATGGGTTGAAGGTTACTACCAGAGGTGGTTGAACGACAATCCTTGTGGGTATGACCCACCTTGTTACACTTTCCACACTTAATAGTGCAATGTCCCACATGATGCAGGTTGCATCGAGTGCACAAAGGGTGTGGCCCAGCATAGCCTCTTCTAGTTGCGGGGGTAGCAGCATAAGCTTGCGCAACTTCTTGCCTACGGTTTTGTTGATTGTGGTGGTTGTTTTGGTTTTGGTGGTATGGGTTGGAATTGTTGTTACGGTGTTGGTTGTGATTGTTGCGGCCTTGGTTGTTGTTGTTACGGTTATTGTTGTGATGGAAAGAGTTGTTGTGATGGTAGTTGTTTGAAGTGTTGCCTCGGCGGTCATCAAATTTCCTTTTGTTGTCATTAGTGCCTTGCACGGATCCATGCTTCAAGACTTGATCCATGAGCTGGTAGGAAATTGTGATCACTTCTTCCACGGTCTTGGGCTTTGATGCAGTAACATTGCCCTCAATGCTTCGTGGTAATCCCCCAATGAGATTTTCCAGTAACTTGACATTATCCGAAACCATGGAAGGGCATAGAGCTTTCAATTCTTGGAAGCGCTTGAAGTAGGTCTTGAGATCATTGCCCTTAGTAGTCAGATGGTAGAACTCATCTTCCAGTTTCTTGATCTCGGTTCTTGGGCAGTATTGCTTCATCATTAATTGCTTCAGTTCAGTCCAAGTGGTTTTGTAAGCTTCTTCCATGCCAATAGGTTGAGCATGGGCTTTCCACCAAGACAATGCATCCTCTAGTAAAGTACCAGTAGCAAATTTCACCTTGCAATCTTCCGAGCAATCGCTTAGAAGAAACACAATTTCAGATCTTTCGAACCAATGAATAAGGCCAACAGCGCCTTCAGTTCCTTTGAAGAAGGTAGGTTTACAATTCATGAACTCCTTATATCCACATTTGCGATTCACCACAGTTTCATTCCGGTTGGCTTGATTTGGGGCTTCATTTGTTCGAGCTGCCTCAGCAGGTCTTGCAGCAAAAGCAGCACCAATTTCATTGGTAACCAGCCTCCGAATTGCTTCAGGGGTCATCTCGGGAGTTTGAGTAGGGGTAGAGGTAGCTCTTGTTCTTGCCATTTTTCTAAAGACATACACTTAGATTTCAGAATCATAATTGTGAATTATTATAAAAATGGTTTCATAATAGTCAAGATCATCACATTATATCAATAGAGTATAATCATCATAAGAAAGAATCACAATATGTTAGAACCACACAAGAGAATATATATAAATGATCACTTCGATTCACACAACCGATAAATAAGAAAGATCATCATACATAAGAATATCAAGAAACAACAACCATAATGTCAATAGGTTCACCATCCATACATAGTGATACGATAACCATACAATGTCACATAAATAGCTTGTTCGATAGTTTACAAAACATGCGAATACAAAGCCTTTATTAGTGCCACATGCGGCAGGCTAAAGTACTAGAAAACTAAGTAGATGAATCACCGATCTAGAGGCTGTCGGTGTGCTCTCACTCGGCGCTGCAGTCACGGACTAGCTCCGCCGGATCATCCACCTCTCATCTCGTGCCTCCAATCTCGCTCCAAATCAGTAGCACGAGTCTCCATGATCATCATCCTCTCGGTATGTCGTCGCAACTCCTCCAACATCTCTCACGTCCAGCAGTCCTAATATATCTGACTCCATCCTCCTCTCCAACACTGTAACTGCCCCACTAGCTCTCTCACTCTGGGCACCAATCCTGTCAAGCACTCCCTCCATCGTGGTCCTCCCGTTGAGGAGCTCTCCAACCTCGTCCTCAATTTTCTCGATCCGAACTAATGGAACCTCATCAACGAATGCCACAACATCCTCAAGCTGATCCTCAACTCGCAGAACTCGGGCAGCTATCAATGGAATGGTATGATGAAGGGGTTCTCCCGTGACAGGGAGAGTCTCAGCAGCAGCAAATAGGTGCTCCCCAAGCTCCATAGCGCTAGGTGCACCTTCCTCCGACCTCCATCGACTAATGAGCGGCATCATGTAGGACCAACGTCTAGCATCGACCCTCCTACGGGCTCGGCTCTGTGTACCAAATATAGCCTGGTAATATGGGTCCGAATGTGCGGGTGAGAGACGGGCTCTCTTCCCAAGAGATGTCACTGGCTCAGTATGCATCACCAAAGGTGATGATGCACGGGATGGGGATGAAACTGGTACAGTGGTGGTCTGATAGATGAACGTGGTAGGTGGTGGTAGTGGTGAAACAGGTATGAGTGGTGGTGCGCAGTGCACTGGTGGTGGAAAAGCAGAGGATGATGGTATGTCAGAAGGTGGAATGAAAGTGATGGGTTCCCTCACCGTTTCCGGCGGTATGTATAAAAGTAGCACCATCCTCACGGTAACGGAATGGCTGGCCAAATGGCGCAGGCTCGTAGGGTTTGAGAACCCTAGCTGCCTTCGCCTTCGGAACGTAGTAGTGGTGATGGGCGAGAAGTAGAAGACACGAGAATCAGCGGGTGAGGGTGTCCGGATACAATGTCAAGGTGATAGCCACCTGCTGTGACTCCAGATATCGGTCATAAGTGGGGGACCAAAAGCGGGCAAACGCTGGGTATGGTCAAAGCATGTGGGGTGACAACGACTTCACCCTCCTCGAAGGGCTCAGTCTCAGAGGACACAGGTGCAATGAGAGCCGGTGCCATGGGAGCAGGGGCAGAGGACATAGCATCCTCCATCTCGATGTCGGAGGTCAGGTCGATAGGGTGAGTAGCGGACGACATGGTACTGTAACAACCCAAAAGAAAATATGCACTTATAAGTAAATAATGCCATGAAGTAAATAAGATTTAGTTAGTCGCGCATAATCTGCCACGCAAATCTAAATGCCTAACTAAATGAAAGCTAGCATTAAAAGTTTTTTCTTTTTTTTTCTTTTTTTTTTTTATCATGCAAAGTTTTACTAGTCATGTATTATCCGCCAAGCGAATCCCATACGTGCAATTGGTACGAAGTAGGCGCGGAGGACGTGAAGTGGTGGTGTAAAATGGTCCATTTGAAAACGTGTTTATAGTCCAATTTGTTTTAGAAATACAAGTTGGTTCTCTATAACCTAGGCTCTGAAGCCAATCTGTAACACCCCCAAAATCACAATGTGACAGCGGAAGACTATTTGGGGTATTACTTAGAGGATCATAGTCATAAGTTATAGAAAATGGCTCTAAAGAGACGTTTTTAATAAAAGGTTGTTACCATTTCATAAAACTCATAGTTTGGAAACACAAAAGGAAATACCACATGTTTTGATGTTACATAAAAGATAGTTTAAACGTTTACGAAATGATAACTTTAATTGAAAACAACACCACTTCAAGCGTCCCATGACGTCCACTCCACGCCTTCATGAAACTCTAATTAGTACCTGAGATGAACATGCTTAAAAAGAACAACAAAAGTTGAGTGATATTCATAGGTTTAAATAAATGGTTGAACACAAGTAAGAGATGATAATTGCTTCGAATACAATCACCATGGAAAACATAGATTATTACTATGCGCTAAGCTCATGACACCAACCTAACTGCATACACCTAATTACTGGTGTAAGTAATAATATTGCCCTCAGAGATGGAATTGCCAATTCCATAGTTAACCAAATATAGTGCGCCCTGGTTATTTCCGATAACCGAGTCGGGGTCGTTAATTCCCATAGTACTATCCACAATATTCGCGTTCACTGGCAAGTGATTAATGGTTCATGATGTAAGGGACTTATGGCAGGCAACTTAGGCTATAATAATAATGATCGGAGGTAAGCATACATTTAAGAAAAGACTTGTGTTCTAGTTTATAGCATGCATCTCTCATGGGGTTTAAAAGAAATAAGTAAAGGCGAGGCTATGAACTCACCTTAGCAAACAGAATCCGAGTAGTGTAAAGTCAAGTAGTATGAGCACGAAGTACCGTCACACGACCTATAATTAGTATGGCAAGCCTTAGTTTATTGTTCTTATTCATGATTTAATGTATTGAAAACGGTTTAAGTATTCTCAAGAGTTTGTGTTTATTATCGCAGTGTGGCAATGGTTAAGTTTAAATAGGTTTCGAAACACTTGTAAGTTTTGGCTCTTGGATAAGTGCTTACGCATATAAATATATGAAAATAGTCATGACGAATAAGTCCTCGGTTTGAAAGCAACCGAATGACTAACTACGGAAAAATATTCACAAGTAAAGTGCTTGTGTTATTTATACGTCATCGGTAAATAATAAATGCTTAAGTTAAGTATTTATAGTTTAAGTGTTTATGTTCTACGATAAGTATTTATATGTGTATATATATATACTATATTAAATTAGTGGGTGGTAAATTAGAAATTAACTATGGTATATTTGTTATAAATGATTTTGTATTATCTTAGTCGAGTTTACGAAAACATACAAAGTATAGAAATTTGACAAAAATCGGGCATAACCCATCCGTAATGTTTTCCCTTTTATTTATCTAATGTTGTAAAAATACTCTTAATCACGGCAATATATAATTTACATTATAACTTAACCATATTAAATGTGGTTTGTGTTAATTTAGTTGAAGTTAACAATTAACTCTTATTACCTCAAAAATATTAGATGTGCACAAATTAAAAATAATTTGAAAGTGACAGGCACAAGGATCGAATCTTGTACCTCTTGCATAGAATGACAGCGCTTGAACCACTAGACCAAACAACGTTTTGTGTAATGTTTTCAATACTGTTGGCATATATTTAGCTTTTAATATAGTGATTTCATTTTACACATATAGCAGTGAGTATGTTCTAGTTTATTTGTGCTTGAAGTGGGTTTTTATTTGGACAAAGCAGGTTGGTAACTCTTGTTAAGAAGCTTCAAAGTATAAATAAGTACTTATCAATAAGCCAAACGAAATAAGCAATTCAAACGCCCCTATTGAGCTTGTCTCGGCCCAACATGGGTCGACTAGGAGAGAAAAGAAACTCGGTCCATTTAACGGGTCGGTTTTTACGACAACAAGTTACGTATAAATTTAATAAGCTAAAGTTAAACAACTAAATACTTTGTCCAATTGAGCCAAAATTTATGTTTTTATTAGACCTATACTTTCTTATGCTTTCTTTTTGTCAAAATGTTCAAATAAACTCATAACATCCCATATGTGTCGATTTATTTGAGAATAAGCCAAAGCTTATTTTCTTAGGGCTTATTAGTTTATTACCAAGCCTTAAATGCCACACAAGTTCAAGCAACACAACATGCAAATCTATATGCATGTATGTCGAGTAGTGTTATAAATCAAGAAGAATATATTTGGTTTTCAAACTTGACTATAGTAACATATTAACAACTAAATAAATTTAGTAAACCAAAAGCACAAGATTCATAGTTTAAGATCCCTGACAGCGATTTGAGTGAGGTTCGAACAAGAAGGAGACCAAGGACAATGTTTATAACCCAAAATTGTTTCCAATCTTTACCCAATACTCCAAATATTAAGCTTGTTTTACCCAAGTTCCTCCAAGACCAAAATCTCCCAAGCACCAACTTAAGTAAAGTGGAGTAATAGTTTTTGTAAAAACTTGTGGAATGAATGTGTGTTTTGGTGATGTTCGTTTATAGGCAGGAAAAAGGAAGCAAAAGGGACTAGATCTTGATGAACCCAAGAACACAATGGTTATTTTTATGCATGGCCCTTTTTAGATCTAATATCCATGTATTATCATGCAAAGTGGCTTTTACAAATTCATAGTTAAACATGTGACATAGCTGAGAATCTTGATTCTTGACAAGCCTAAAAGTCAATTGGGTTATAACTAGCATTCTCCTTTAAACCTTATTATCCATTTTATAAAATGTAAAGACACTTTTAAGATTTCATAATTTAGACATTTGACTAAGATGAGTTAGATGGGGCAGCATATTCGGATTTTTGGGAGAAAGGATGTATTTCGAAATTTACATAATGTATTTTATATCCCGCTTGAGCTTAAATGTGTGTCAGCGGTGTCCGGTTTGACGTTTTTGGCGAAACGTGTAATATATTATTTAGAGCATGTTTTTATTAAGGTAAAAATAAAATAAAATATTAATTCTATCTCGTAAAAATATTTATTTGACTTTAGCCATAACTAATTGAGTGTCGGCACGCAAGGCGACTCGTAAGACAAGAAAATTTCTTGTGAGACTGATTTAGCTATCGGTAAATATCGGGCATGATTAAATAAGACTACTTTCGAGTTGCATAAATTTTTTTTTATGCAATAAAATGAAACGTACATGCTAAAACGCTCAACTTAGCTCAAATAAGTTTCGATAAACAATCTAGTTTATTAATATGAAAGTTGATGATAGTGAAATTTTACGGGCGGCTACAAAATACTCATCATATTTTTGGATAAGTCCTCCTCCTCAACATGTGCATTGTGTATGAAATCGTTTGGCACATGGAGGCAGGAGTGCCTTTAAAGGACTAAAACCAATTCCATTTAAACAGATAAGAGATTTAACTCACAATCTCTACCCTGATCAAAATTTCAAACCTTTTGAGATTTGTGATCCCAATTGATTTAAATCATTTAAAAGATTTTGGGGAAAGACGTGGCTTGATTTAACTTTGAAAATGACAGATAAGGACCATTTTAAGACATTAAAGATTGTTAGTATCAGGTATGATTGTTTTATGAGATCTTTAAGTAAAATAATACAATTTCACAATCAAACAAGAACTGAAAAAATTTCATTTTGAAAGACCTTGATTCTAAAGAAAATCATACCATGACATAACATTAAATCTTTAGATCACCACTTAATTATCGTACAAAACGGAACTTTTGGGAAGAAATATCGTTTGAAAATATTTTATTTTAAATCACTCTCCCCCTCAATCCATGACAGAAGTCAATAATTGAGTGACTTAGGTTTTGAAAAAAAAAATCAGTGATTTTCAAAAATTAGTTCAATTTATTTTCAAAACAATATTTTTCCATTTTCAAAAACAATTTTATTCAAAGTTTTAGAAAAATGGTATCCCTGCACAAAGATATGTTAGGTGGAGAGAATCATAAGTTGCTTTTGTTGATGTTGTTGTAGGGCTTGGAAGAAAAACCGTCTGCTGATGCAGTGAGACTTCTTCTTACGTTGCATTTTGAATGCCAACTGAGGTCAAATTAAGCTCTGTTTCTTCAATCACTTAGAAGAAAACCATCTGCTGATGCAGTGAGACCTCTTACGTTGCATTTATGCCAACTCTCCATAGAAGTCCAATTAAGCTTCGTTTCTTCATTTGTCAACCCAAGATATAGTTACCCTTTCCTTTCGGCATCCAATCATCTTCAATTGTGGGATCCGGATCGAGAACATTCTTTTATACCAATATACCTGCATATGTTAGTGAACACACATACAGATATATGGTGGTCGACATCACCCAAACAACAATCGACTAATTAAAGTCAATTCAACATAACAATCAGATCATATAAGGCATGGGGTTTATGTGTTAATCAAACACTAATCATCTAAACCTAACAATCATATCCTAAATTCCTAGTCCTTCTACTGAGGCAAATATCATTTTTAATTAAGCACGAGGATATTAAGAGCCCGTTAGATGATGTAGATTTGGAAAACATTATCCCCCTCAATCCATGACTCATTTTATGAAAAGCTTAAAAGTGCTGAAGTCATTGATTGAGATTTCAATCTTACAAAAACTCTGAATCTGATTGTTTTTAAAGCAGCTCATTATCCACCATTTTGAAAACAACAAATATTTTTCTGAAGAATTTTAGACGGAAAAACATTTGTGTAGGAATACCAGTCCTTCGACATACTTTCCTCATTTTGTTTTTAGGAAAAGTGCACGAAATATTTGAAAATTTGTTTAGCGCAGCACTTTCCTTTCTTTAAGAACGGGTTGCTATCGGAAATAATAGCAAGCCATGGTTTTAAGCACGGGTTACAGTCAGAAATAACTGCAAGCCATTGTTTTAAGCACGGGTTACAGTCTGAAATAATCAGCGTAAGCCATATTTTGTGACATGTTTTGAAAAGAATATTTACACCTCCGCTCGCGAACTTCATCTATGGTCTCATGCCATTATTGAATGACATTTCTAAGACCGTAGATGTTATCGATATCAGAAGACATGTCTTGAGAAAACATATTTTTGGTATTTTTGAAATTTTTCAGATTTTTATGGGTTTTTGAAGGTTTTATATTTTTCTATTTTCTTTTTGTTGGTTTTATATTTTTGTATTTTGTTTTCCGATAAATATATACAAGGATAGAATAGATGATATAGTTAAAGAAGATGATGATACGAGTACCGAGATAAGGATATCGAGCAAAGCACGTCAGTAGAAGATAGAAGTCATCAACTCTTAAACATTCACCACCAAAGCTTCCGAGGCTATTGAATCAAGAAAGAAATTGAACCATCTGAAAGTGAGACTTTGGCAGCTTTCCCCCAAACCGAAAATCCTTATGTTGAGCAGATTCGAAGCTCTATTTCAAGCTTGTTTAGCCAGTGCACAAAGAAGCACACCATTATCATAAACCCAACTGATCCTTTTAAGAATAATCACCGTGATTCTTCGTTCGAGGCTATATCATCCAATAGAACAACAACAACGTATCATCCCACATTTAAATAATCTTCTCAAATTTCCTTTCCACTGAAGTCCGAAACGATCCATTCCAAAAGGTGTCAAGAGAACACTTCCCCCGTGTAGTTGAAATGATGCAGTCCGTCTCTTAGTATAATGCTCAAGAACTCTCCCGAACACACTTCATGAGGGGAATGAAGAACGCCTTCCCATGTTCACATTTTTCTTCCCGTGACGTGTATGAAGCTCAAGAACCCGGTACATCAATATCCAAGAACTCTCCGAATACACATCATGCCCGAGAGAAAACACCTCCCAAATGTTTGTGGTAAACACTTTCTTCCCTCGATGATCGTGTATGATGCTCAAGGACCCGAAGTACACACATTCCCCAAAGAGAGAACAACCGATAACATTGAAGAAGCAGCCGAATCACTGATATCTCTGCGGATGACAATCTCTCGGATGTCAACTCGAAATAAGTGATTATATCTCTGAATCACTGATTAAGCCCTCAAGTGAGACACTGAATACCCAATGTACACAATTATCTCTCCCCTGATGATTGCGATAACATCGAGATCATCACACACCAATGTACCTCTTTTATCTTCAGAAACTTTCATTTACATCACTTCCCCCACGACATTGGAATAAGAACACTAAACGCTTTGATGAGTAAAACCTTGAGTTTCTCTGCGGTCATGACATTTGTTTTCCCGGGATATCTTCAATCACTTAGAAGAATTAAGTTTATCAAGTTTACTCGTCATGAGTCAAACCTTGAGTTTCTCTGCGGTAATAACACTTGTCTTCCCGGGATATCTTCAATTACTTAGAAGTATTAAGTTCATCAAGTTTACTCGCGTTTAGATATGTGTCTCCTTCCCCCTTGCTGGTTTTGATACTTCAGAGTCAGCAAATTACTATAAGCCCGTATACTAGAAATTTGTTGAGAAGAACACTTGAACTCTTGTGAGAATCAACTTGCTGAAGACTCTCTCTGACTATTTTTATCAACCCTTATGTAGACAATTTGAAGCGACCACTGAAGAAGAAAACCCGATATACCATACTTGAAACTGAAGTCAACTTCCCCACATTTGTATCTTAAGCTTGCACCTAATGATGGAAGAACGGTGTATAGAATTTATGCTTCAAGCAAATCTCTAAGTACTCACTACCCAAACAAAGTATGAGACATTAACACCTCTTGCGATTATCCACACCGTCATATGCCGTGACTGAGTAAAACAATGTAACTCCTAATAGTGATAGTTAACCAGGTCTTCAACCATCCACCTCGACTGCGGGTAACTAGATAAACCAAGTCTTCAACTCAAATTCTTAAGCCCGAGCAAGTTATCAAATAAGAACACGCTTTGTGAAAGTCAACTTCAATCTCAAATAAGTGATAAATGATTAAATTCTAAGTAATCAACTTGTGTCAAATGTCCAACATGTGAATAAATGTACAACCGATGTACATTGACCCACTTAATGAACCGGAACAAATGATTCCTCAACATCAATTCCATCTTCCTAAAGATATACATATAGAGACTGATCCGGAAGATTCACCAATAATGTCTTCAAGCGGATGAGGAAGTCATTTTCCTTAATGTTCATGTGGTTGATTTACAGAGTGCACAATAATCCGTGAAGATTTGGTAAAGGAATACCAAAGAGCGGATCATTTTTCATGAACAATAATCCGTGAAGATTTGGCAAAGGAATACCAAAGAGCGGATTATTATTCAATAGTGCAATGTAATATAACAATAGTCAAATAACAATGCCTCCCATAAACCGACAATCTGTTTGATAAATGCCCATATTAAGAAGAAGTCTTTAGATCGTTAAATGCAACTCGTCTTTAGTCTTCCAACATGTAGCAGAAAATGTAGAACATACTGTAGACTCGACCTTCTTCAAGATTGTCCAGTTGGGGAATAGATGGTTAACATCTTCAACTCACACCAAAAAGCATCCCACCAAAAAGAATCCCAATTAACTTACATCTTGCAAATCCCTTTAACTAAAATCCCTCCCAATCAAACAAGAACAGAAAGATGTTCATCAAGGAAATCAAGCAATCAGCCGCAACGAACACACAAGATGGTAACACCAAACTACCAATCACATCAAACAAGTACAGAGAGATTGTTCGGAATCATCATGTTGATGTATACGTGAAGCATTAACCGAAGGCACTTTGTCGATAAACTCATCAATCCGAGTGAAGATGTCAACCCACGGCTCTTAGAAGAGAAAAACTCCATGTGAAGATGACCCGATAAGAAGAAGCTCGGTTCTTAAATGAGTTTAGAGCCGTATGACCATTTTTATTCTCAAATATCAATCAACAATGCAAAAAATTCACACTTCTTCTTCCCCTCAAGAATTGCATACGGAGATGCCATTCTTGACTAAATAAGTGAAAATCATCCGAATGTTCTATTCACACTTCTCTCCGCAAAATAAGCACATGATGTCGCCATCTTCATTATAATCAAGCACGTGGAATGAGAAAACAATCAGTGGTAGCCCGGTTCACTTGATGACTGAAGCGCATGGAAAAAGTATGAAGCATGTTGATGAGAATGGTCATTAATTAGAAGATTTCTCTTCTTTCCAAGATAATGTGCACTGAAACGTACACATTTCTTCTATTTAGAGTACGAGGCATGAACTGTTGTGTTCATACGTCATAAGAAGATTTCTCTTCTTTTGAAGATAAAGCGCACTGAAACGTACACTTTTCTTTTCTTTAGAGAACGAGGCATGAACTGTTGTGTTCATACGTCATAAATCTCTCTCTTTTCATCTACTCTTGGCAAACTTGTAATCACCCCATTATCATTCAGTAGGCTCTTTGTTGTGACAGCTGATGGAGAAAACCCGATATAATGAATTTGACCCTGAAGTAAACTACCCCGAACTCGTGACTTAAACTTGCACATATGTAACAAAGAGCGGTGCTGAGAATTCATCCTCCATTGAATCTCTAAGTACTCTATACTCTTCATCCAACCAACCATCAAGTAATAGACGTACATCACCTCTTGAGAATCCACAATTCAATGTGACACTGAGCACTACAACGTAACTCCTTAAAGTGATAGTTATTTTGTGGTGGTATGAGCCCAATTCCTCCAAGTGGTAAAAAAAAGGTAAAAGACACCCAACAATAACTAGATTTCCAAGTCTTCATATTTGAAGATAAGCTCGAACAAGGATCTTGAAGAATCTTCATCCAACCATCCCCGATACCTTCAGATACTAAGTACACTCGCCCGTGATATTTCACTTCAACCTCAAATAAATAATACTGAATTAACGCCTCTGTCACATCTTTTGAACAACTCAAATCTAGCCTTCTTTGACCTTTAAATGAAGTTTGATAATGGTTTCATCCTGACCATGGTTAAAAGCACGTAACCCCGTAAAACCTTGTAATAGCCAAACTGCCATGAGGACAATCCAAACAAACACCCAATTTATGAAGTACACCCTTTTATCCCTTCTTTGAAGTAGAAACCGTAGCACCAGCATCAAATAAGATCCCGATATACACTTTCCATTTCTCCAGGATGGTTTCATCATCACGGGATTTTACAATTCTATGGTTTAAACCGAGAAATAGTTTCTTTCGCGGGATTTTACAAGACCAAGAATAAACCGTAAGATAGATCCGACCAGGATGTTTTCATTGTCACGGGATTTTACAAGTCTATGATTTAAACCGAGAAATAGGTTCTTTCGCGGGATTTTACAAAATCAAGACAAAACCGTAAACAATGTCAGCTTGAATGAGTTATGACAACCTTGGTTTCGATGAATATCTGTTTTAGGGGAACATGCAGTGGTTCTTCAACGGTTCATTATCCAACATCAACAAAATCATCAACCATCCAATAAACACTTTGGAAAACACATCAATCACGCATTCTGTCGGCTATTGTAGACACCACAAGGAGAAATAGACCCGATATACCAAACTTGATCATGAAGTAGAATTCCCCATATTTGTTACTTAACCTTGTACTCATCCTCGTGAAAAATAAACGGTGTACCCAATGTACAAAACCTCTTGACGTATCCTCAACTGCGTGAGACACCGAAGTGATAGTTACGTTGTGGGTTAAGCGAGAAAGAATCACAACCGTAACTAAATAGCCAAGTCTTCATCACACTCAATAAACGCCCAAACAAGTCATCTTCGCGGAAGGGTAGAAAGAAAGAAGACGAAATAAGTAAACGCTCTCGGAAAAACCTCGCTTCAACTCCAAATAAGAGATACCGTCCAAACAACCCCGTAGTCAATCCTAGTTTCAATAATAATTCAAGCCTTGACAAAATATTTTGCGTGAAAATGTATATACCAAAGTACCAATTCGCAAATCACAACATATCTCAACACCTCACCAACTCACATCATCAAGGCTCATGTTCGACAAATCTCTTCAACCAATTCTCATTAGTCCATCATTATCATTGATTCGTTGGAACAACTCATTAATGTCAACAATTCGTGCAAGCCGTGAATTTGTATCATTCGTGAAAATTTTTGAGAACCAAAATTACCACATATTATCATAAATTTGTATATCCAATAGTTATTTGGATAATGAATTCCATTTAAGCGTAGATAACATTGGATTTAATTTGCATTAAAAAAATATTTGGACCCCAATCCCAACGAGATATAGCATTACCAATTAAACGAATGTACCTCAAATCCCACGTCCACGGATAGGCCCATAAATAATCGGATACAACAGTTAACACAACCCATGATCAAAATTTGAGTCACAAAGCCCAAATCCCACAAGTAACATAACCGTTAAGCCCACAGTGTCTCTGGTCCAGTTCACGTGAAACCCTAATCAAGAGGGTATAAAAGTGCACTCAAACAGATACTTTACCCTAATATTTCTCACTACAAACCTAATCTCACAAAAAACAATCCACCCCCATCATATATTTACCTAATACTCTGGATTATCACCATCCCTCCTCATCTAAATATTTTCCTACCTTCTCAACCATTCGACCAAGAATTCATCCCCATCTTATCTCACATATCAAACATACAAGCACAACACTCCATTAGTTGATGAAACACGCTCGCCACAAGGATGGCAGAGGCATAGAACATGACATTCAAGCTCTATAGATGAGTGACAGGTAGGTTTTAATTGTCTTTTATTTGATATTGGTCTTTGAACGAATCAAAGGGATAAAAGTAACACACTTGTTACATTTTATTTCTTGAATTATTCGGATAGCATCACATACAAGATATCAATGATGATTGATGGTTCCAAAATAAATCTTGTAAAGATAAAACGTGAACCGGATCTGAGATGTAAGTTAGTTTCTTGTCGAGTTTGGTTTGTTTGATTAAACGATTTGAGGGGAGGGGATTAGAATATATGTTGGCTCGATGACATGGATCTGATTATAATTTTCATTTACATCACGTTATGGTTCCTTGATGCCATGAACTAATGATGTATACATTAACAGTTAAGTCCTTTCAGTTAGTTTGGCTCATGATGTTAAGACTGAAGCCAGAACGAGAGTCTTGATATTAAAAGGATGAGGCTTGAGTCATGAATAAGATGGTATAGATTTCGACTGACATACTTTTTCATTTCATCTGTCAACTCGCATACTCTTGTTGAGTCAAGTCGTTTCATATAGTTGTAACAACATCAGATTAGTCCAACTTGCTTTGACAACTCGCATCTGCTTTGCATTGATATCAACTCGCATCTTATAAAACATATCAGCAGCAACTCACTCAAAAGCAAGTGCAATCAAACCATATGCGAGTTAAGTAGCATTGTAACTGACCAGAAACCCAACTCGCTTTTGACCATACCAACACGCATTTGACCAAACCAACACGCATTTGACCTGACCAACTCGCTTACCGAACATTGAATCTAGACAGATATCAAAAACTCGCATTAAGTAATGCAAGTAGGCAACTAGCATTCAACCAACTCGCATATGGCAAGTCGCTTAGTACAAGTTAACAACTCGCATCCATGAAAGACCAACTCGCATCCAAGAAGGCAATGAACAGCATCCAGAAACAAAAATAACGAACTCAAGTTTAGACCTATTGATTTAACCAGCTTGGATCATTTAAAATTGTTTAAAACTTTACACGTAAAACAGGTTTGGACTATGTCAATCGTGAAACAATGACCACTCACAATATTACCACTTATAAAATAAGATTCAAACAATACAGCATAAAAAATATTTTTGGAACGTGATACGAACCACAAATATCCATCAACAAACAAAACCCGTATCAAACCTCATATTAAACCTCTTCAAAAACTATGCAAATCATCAAAACAACACAACCTTGGCTCTGGTACCAATTGTTAGGATCCAATATTTATGTTGTTTGATGATTCGGGTGGTCTAAGATTGTGATTAAATAAGTAAGCCATTTTTAAGTGATGAAGAGAGTTGAGAGGAGGTTTCTTGAAGAGAGTTGCTATATCAAATGAAAGGTTTATTCAAAGAAGCCACACCCCTTCCATGGATGGAAGGGTATTTATACTAACAGACTACACGACCTCCTAACGGCCTGTGGATCAAGTATACAGTGGGTAAAGACCCGTCCTTCCTCCACGGTGTTACACTAAACTATTCTACGCTACTAATTAACAAATAAACTACTAAGTAACGTAAATAACGACAAGTCTACGAGCTAACTTATGCTAGATAATACTTGGGGTGACCGACTCTTCACTATGGAATTTTCTAATTCCTAACATGGTAAAATTCAATATAAAGAAATATATACTTGTGTGTAATCTATAGGTAATCATAGTAAGTGTTCATAAAGGCTTGGTGTAAACTCTTGATGCGATGCACAAATCATAAGAAAATGATTTCCAACCCATGGTTTATGTTTGAAAAATCACTTTAAGAACAATAACATATTGGTAATCCTTTCGGTCCTTATCCTAATGATTATCCTTTAGAAAATCCATTTGTTTGTAAAATGTTCTTATTAAACTCGTTCCTACGAATCTTTCTACCTTTCGTGATGAAAATGTTTCTAGTCTTGTTTCAATAAGTAAACATGGTGGTTGTCAATCACTATATCCCCATACTAGTTTGTCACTTAACTTTTTGGAATAAAACACAAGAGAAATCCTTTCGGTCCTTTTTCTTAAAACATGTTTTACCGACAAATCAAACAAGACTAGAATTTTTCCAACAAACTTATTTAAACAAGATCATTTATACATGCATCACATATGAGAACACTTAGTATGATTTCCTACATCCTTACACACAAGTATATTCAAGAACTACTCAATGATAATTATAACAAAACACAAGTAATAACAAAGTAATTCCAATAACTCAAAAGAATAGAAATCCATAACAAGTTTCATAGAATACCTAAACTTCTGGGATTACAAGAACTAGAATTCGTGGATTATAGAAACCACACGCCTCCAATCACCTAGCTTAACCGTATAACTCCGAATGATCAAAACAATGGATGAGAATGAGTCTCTCCAACCTCCTTGACGTTTTACAGTAGTAACTAAACTTTTGGGATGAATAAAATGGTTGGTAATAGTTTTGGTGTAAACTATTACACTTTGGTTTGTGTCACACCTAGACTACTAAGTCTAGGTTCATTATATAGCCAAAGTAACATAACTAACTGGCCAAAAACGTTCTCTACAAGTAAATAACAGGAAATGATCGGCCTCCAATGATTATGGGGAGTTAAGGCAACATTAAATGCAAATTTGTGTAACTCCAGTTCATGCAACCGGATCGGTTGCGCCTTCTTCACTTCGCCCAACCGGATCGGTTGCGGGATCCAACTGAACGGTTGGGCGCCTCTTGTACCCTCAGATTTGACTTTTGTTGACTTTTCTTGATTTGCGCCTTTTTCTTTGTTTTCGTTGACGATTTCCAAGACGAAACTTGATCTTAACTTGTTGTAGATACTTAAAAATCTTTGCGCTTCCTAGTCATTGAGTCCAAGAGCTTTCTTACTTGACTTCCTTCCTCGGGAATACTCAAAACGTGCATGAAAACTTCATTTCTTTGTCTTTTGTGATACCTGGCTACATACACATACACAATACGCAACTTTTGCACTTTTGCAACAGTTATTAGTAAATATAGCCTATTATCATACACAAAACCAATAATAACGCTACTAAAAACATGTTCATTTTGAGCGTTATCAAATCCCCGCACACTTAAGTTCTACTCGCCCTCGAGTAGGTCTAACATTTGCAAAAATTGATTTCAATGGTCTTGATACCGTGGTTCCAAAAATTTAACAATCATTTCAAAATAAATAATCATTAATTTGCTTTTAATATGTGAAAACTTCAAAATGAACCAAACACTTTAGATAACACAACTAGAACACCTCACGAATGATTTTAAGAATTCACTCAGCACTCATATATTGGTGGGTATATGTAAATCACTCAATGCCTAGTCACGATTAATGCTTTTTACCATAAGCTTGTACAAGTATCAAAACAAAGAAAATAAATTCATCAAAGAGGGCTTTTATTCGGGTTATAATGTTAAGGCTTCGGGTTTATAAAAGGTATGGATAAGGCATGGGATAGTTTATGAAATTGGTGTTAAAAAGAAAAATAAAGTCAAGTCTAAACCTCCATGTTGCTAGTCATCATACAAACCACAATCCCGAAAATGATTATATCTTCCTCCTCTTCTCATATCGATCTCCAAACATATATAACTCAATTTAGCTCATTGGCTAATCAATATTTTTCATATAGCTCATTGGCTATAACCATTTTTTTTTATTATTTTCAAGTTCCCCCACACTTAGTGTAAGCATACACCACAAAAAATACAAATGAGAAAGACGTCTCCTTAGTTTTTGTTGGAGAATGGTACACACTATAGACAAAGTGTAGCTTCTTCATAATCATCAAAAACAATCCAACACTCCAAACAACTAGCAACAAACCAATAGACATGACATGGGTTGGCTAAGGTTTAAGGTGTAAAATCTTCTTGTATTTTTTTTGAATTTAACAAAAATGAAAAGATTGGCTCGAAGGGTGTACTAAGGGTATCTAGTGCTAAGAATGAACACTAACAAATGGGTCCATATAAGGTGGTTAACTAACCGATGTGGTTAGCTAAAATCATTAGATGTAAAATGGAAGGCCATTTGGGTTAAATCCTACGATGCCTCTTATCACTTGAATATATTTTTATCACTCGAGAGTGATTTTAACCGTAATGCATAACAAGTGCAAGTTCTAGAATCGACACAATCACCGGCACACTCATAGCAAATATAAAACAAAAGATGTGTTTTATACAAAAAGAAACCTCACAATTAAGTGGAAAAAGGCTATAATGCGTGCTAGAAAATGCTATCGAATTCATAATGAATTACTTCTGTAATTTGGCCCAAATCAAAAAATTTTCAAAAACTCATTTTACCATTGAAATACCCAAGTTGTTTTTAATATATCTCAATAACGTGTGAAAACAACTAGACAATCAAGGGCGATTTCCTGCTAAATATTAAAATCCAAAAATTGAAAATAAGACTAAAAAAACTAAAAATTTAAAAATCGTATCATTTTTTCCTATTTTCTTCCCTCCCCCATACTTAAGTTTTGCATTGTCCTCAATGCAATAAAAATGAACTTCAAAGTAAAGAAAATGGGAAAAGAAATAGTCAAAAAGATACCACGGGATAGAATATGCGATACGCATATTGGGTCATAAGCAAGCATGTGAGTTATCCAACTCCAAATATTTGACCAACAATAAGCTTCCGTAACGTCCATCCTGCAAACAAAACTGCAAAATACGCAATACACAAAACAAAACAAACAAACAATCCAAATGCTACTAAAAATATGAAAAATAAACAAAGTATGATAATCATCCTAAAGAAATAGTTAAGAGATAGAGATAATATTGTTCAACACAATAACCATTGTTTTTGAAACCATAAATCAATAATGATCCACGATCATTCCCACGATCTTAAAGGCATTACATTAAGTTCCTCTGGTAGTCCTTCTAGCCTCCCACTTCCTACATCTCTCAAGTGAGCAAATTCTTCAGCTTCCGTACTCTCGGGCATAATTGGTTCGCTAAACAAGACCATTCCCATTGGGTTGAATAAACCAAGGATTTTTGCAATTTTAGTAATGAAGTGTCCTCCACAAATGTAATTTACGCTGCCTAAGGTGGTCTTTTTATGAAGGTGTTTGGCAATCAACCATGCTACATCTAATGATCTTAACGGATGCCTTTCCTCAAAAGTGAAGAGTACCCATAAATCATCCTCGAGAATTCGGTCCACTTCATACGCCCTGTGTAGTAGAGACTCAACTACTATCCTGTGAAACACTTGCAAAAGTGGCTTTTTAATTTACAAGACTCTACTTTCACCATATGTTAGCTTACTTTCCGTGCTTATTTTCCTCCAAATTTTTTTTTATCAAATCCTTCCTTTTCCTATCACTAAACATAATTATGTATTTGAAATCCCGATTTCTCAAATCTTCATCCGAGTATAATCCTAACAACTTGCCAAATTCCCATATCATGACGACATGTGCTTGACCTCCCAACCTGAAAGTAATGCATTTGTCTGAACAAACTCCCACAGCTGTAATATCTAACTTCATTTCAAAGAAACACATGAATTCTAAACACCATTCTTTGTATATGGCCTCATTAATGCTGAGAGCCCTCTTCCACATTTCTGTAGTTAGAATCTGTTTATTCCATAATATTCTTACCAGGAACACTTCCCAATTAATAATCCTAGGTTGGTGTACCTCATTTCCCCCAATAGATAACAAAGCATCATTGAAATACTTTCGACGATCATCACTCTCTCCTTTCCAAAGAAGATTCGGGTGGCACTCTGGGATTGGTATTTCTGCTTCCTTCTTTCTTGCTCTTCGAGTTCGTGATGCGATCCCTTTTCCTAAAACATTCTTCACAACATAATTAAGGGATTAGTGGTTAGAAACATGCAATATTGATGTGGGAATCACAAATATAAATCAATATGAGAGTGTTAGAACAAACGGAAAGGTCCACAGAAGCCTCTAAGGTCTACTTAAAAAATTCGAAAATTCCCACATCAGAACGTGGAACCGTGATAACATCAAATAGTCCTGAATATTAAGTGTCAATTTCCCCCGGTAATGCTCGTTATTTATATCATTTATATGGATTTACGCGTGTTTTCCATTGTTTTCCACTTTCAGGTAAACTACGAGCATTGGAGCTAAAGAGACGCGGAAATGGAAACATATCTAAAGATTTATCACAGTATGCTATTTTGAAGAAGTTACGGCGTAACTCGTCTCTCACATTACACCATAACTATTGCGTGACTCAGTATGCCAACTTATCAGAAGATTACGGCGTAACTCCTTCCAGAGGTTACGACGTAACTACATTAGGTCAAAAGAGGTTCCACACCGCTGATACTTACGCCGTAACTGCTGCATCACTTACGACGTAACCGAGTTTATTAAATACTATGGCGTAACCACTCATAAGGTTACGCCGTAACCAGCAGATCTAGTGAATTTTATGAAGGAATAGAAGGTTACGGCATAACTCCTATATTAGTTACCCCGTAACCCAGATCTGGCCTATAAATACCCCACGAATTCCAGCATTTCTAATCATCCCATTCCACACACGATACTCTGAGAACGTGGTAAAAAGCTCAAGGCAAGTCTAGAGGAGCATACGGAGCTGTTTCCAAGGTAGAAGTCACTCCATTACGATAAGCATTAGCGTTTTATATTTCTTTTACTTTCAATTCATGTATTTCGTACCTTTGAATATTGAATTGATTTGCATGATTAATATGAGCGGCTAAGCACCTTTTGGTGCTAGCCTAGTTATGATTCCTTAATTGTTTTGTTTGCGTTTACCTTTACTTCCGTACAATTATTTCTAAGTGTATGCATGCATAGTTCATTGGTAGTCACCCTTGGTTCGGTAGTTTTGAATGGCGGTAGAGGCCAATTGCCTAGGAGATATGACCAACTGACCCTAGGTAAGCGGACTGAGACGGGAAGGGTAAGATATGACCAACTGACTACCCTTTCTACTTGTGCGATTTGACCAACTGATCACCTATCGTTTGGATGAACTTAAGAATTGGGGGGTGTAGTGTCTAAGTTCCTAATGGCCGGGCACTCACTATTATGAATCTAGCATGTAGCGGTACTTAATGACTTGGCTTAGGGGACCAGGAACAACAGGACTTATGACGGTGCGCTGATTTCTCCTGTGATGGCATCTTTGCTGATAGGTTAGGGCGAATTGACCAAATGTTGTCCTCTCAATTTTGACCCCACCTGAAGTAATTGGAAGTCGGTGAGGACGTAGACATAACTAACTTGGATGATTAACTAGGTTAGCACCACTTCTCTCTATTGATTTCTCTTTACCATTTATCTGCTTTCATTTACTTTATTCTGCATTAGTAGTTTAATTAATTAAATCCCTATCAAAACCATCATTATTCTGTGACACTAGACTTAGTAATAATCCAACACACATAGCTCTTGGGACGACCTCGGCTTTACCATTTACTACACTACACACGACCGGGTACACTGCCCGTTAGTGCACTAGGGTAGACCATAGGTATTGCGAGACACTATAAATTTACGACCTGGTCAGTAAAACCTGCATCAAACCGGATCGGTTGAGGAGCAACCGGATCGGTTCCACCTGCTTCCTCTATCCAACCGTTCGGTTACGCTCCGCAACCGGATCGGTTCCTCGACATGCAGAAGGCTTTGCCTTCAAATCCATTTTCCACTAGATTTTCCTAAGTCCAATTCACTCTTAGACTGCATTCTAACCTCATCAATTCCCACATCCTCAAATTGTTCCTAATTCGTTTCTAAAGACTTCCAATCATCACATATTCATCTTTCTTAGAACTTAACAATCTAAACCACAATTCTCAATTACTTGTTCTAATCAACAATGTGGCATCTAAAATTCATTAAAAACGCATAATTTATCAACTAGGAAACATCAATTGCAACTTAATTTGATTCAATGGCATAACCTAATTAAATCCAAAAATTCAATCATCAAATACTCATTCTATGTTGAATCAATCACTAAAATTCTGTTTGCAATGCATTCCTATATGAATTACCCACTTAATCCTAAAAGATTACAACTTAATTCGAATTCTATCAAAAACCCCCAAATTAGTGACCTAATTTGTAATTCGAATCAAATGCTCTAATTAAACCTTAATTAAGTTAATTGATTGTAGATGCTTACTTGCTTAGGTGCCATGATGATCTTCTACAACTTTTACAATCTTCAAATAACTTCTAATGGTCGAATTTTGCAAAACCCAGCTGGAGGATTAGTGTATGTGTGTGTGTGTTTTTTTTTGGGAAAAAATGAATTTTTGGTATATATACTTGCATGCAACCGGATCAGTCATGGACACAACCGTTTCTGTTTGCATTTTTGCATAATTTTGCCTCTTTTACGTTACTCGGGCATTTTACCTTCCAAACAACAATTGTTTACTCAAAAAATTGATTAAAGATGCACACAACATTCATCCAACCATTTGGAATTTCAACAACATCTATCTCAAAAACTAAATCATCATACTCATAACTTAAACTAAAAACTCAAAATGCATTAATTAAATAACTTCAAAATAATAAGAGCAAATAAAAATGAAATGAAAAACAAGAAATCCTAAATGCATAAAATTAAAAGTTCATGAAAATCAAGCAAACAATTGCTTGTTATTATGGTGCCTTGCTTCTCCTTATTACTCCTCAAAATACTCATGCCTTAAGATGTCCTCACTTAGAAATTTCCAGGTTAATTCACGGTGTGTTTTGTAAGTTTTGAACTTCCTTACAAATCTTCTCCCATCCAAGCATAGTACATCAAATATGACGTGCCATTCTTCATCTCCATCCTCTCTTTTGTAAACACTCGACCCCTCGGGTCCCCATTCCAAATTTTTGAGTTGAACCGGGAGAGAACCTAAGAAATCGGTTAGCTTCCTGTAAACAAGGATGTTTTTGAATGGATTGTAAAATGCTTCCACCGCTAGTGCGCGTTCCATCTCATCCTCAATATCAAAGTATGGTGGAGCTAGTGGTCCATACATCGGGTTTCCATGGACATCACGTCCAATTTCAAGACAAGTCAAGTCATCGTCCGCTTCCATCAATTCTAAATCCTCCATGAATTCCACAACTGGTCCCCTCGGTTTAGGATAATAGGTTTGTTTTGAGATCCCGTCATCGATTGTCACCGTTACCCTACCCATATCTATGGTTGCACCACATGTGCGTAGGAACGGTCTTCCTAGTAGAAGAGGTAGACTCTTATCAACCGGAATGTCTAGAACTAGAAAATCAGCCAAGTAGGGTTGATAACCAATTTGAACTCTTACGTTTTTCACCTCCCCCATCGCTTTTACTTGGGAGTTATCCGCCATGGTAAGTTTTTAGTGATTTGGTTGTGGCTTACTAAGACCCAACGTCTTAAATAATGGATAGGGCATAACATTGGCGCTCGAACCGTGTCCGCCAAAGCATACATTGGTGTGGTCCCATTAACCTTAATCGGCAAAAAAAAATCTCCCGGGTCTTTCTCCTTACGTGGCATACCCCTAAACAAAATCCTATCTCTATCTTCCTCGATAGATCTTTATCCTCCAATCTTGCTCTTGCTAACATCACCGCATCTAGTTTCTTGCGGTATAAAACATAATCTTTTAGTACCTCAATTACGGGCTTTTTCTCATTGAGCTCGAGAAATTTTTGTTCAAGGTTTTCCAAGATGGCTTCTTTTTGGTCTTGGGTTAAAGGTTTGAAGGTGTTTGGTGTAGTGGGTGGTGAAGGTGTGTAATCATTGTTTTTGTTGGTGGATGTGGTAGGAGTTAATTTCTTGGATGAGGTTTTCTTTCTATTAGCCTTGCCCATCTTAACGACTTCCACATTCTCCTTTTCCATATTAGCACATAATTCCACAAGCATTTCATTCACCCATTTCTCCTCTTCCAAGTCGATGACGTTGATCCTCATCTCCCCCAAAGCAAAATCCACTTGACATTTGGTTGTTACAAGAAACTCCCGCCCAAAACAAACATTGGGCTCATCAGCGTTTCCTTCCTCCAAGACAACAAAATATGCTTCGAAAATATGACCATGAATGTTAACCTTGAGATTCTTAACCATTTTTCTCCCGTAAGCTTCGTAATCCAAACGTACGTGGCCAATTTGATCAAGAACTTTCTCCACAATATAATTTTCACCATAGGCCATGTTTAGTTGAGCGTCCCACGCACTCACCCCTTCGACACTACAAGGTGTTCCGAACCTCATAAGTGGTGAATCATACTCTGTTAGTTGTGCTTGCGTGAATACCACAACTCTACCCTTCTTAGGAAGATGAACTTTTCTCTCTCCCACTTCTTCCATACTATCCGTATCAATAGCCAAGTCCTTCTTACTCTTTTCCAAAATATTCCCAATCTTCTCCAAAGAATTCCCGGTGTCTTTGAACATCTCATCCAAGTTACGTAGGTACTCAGAAATTCCGCTTAAACTATCCATAACAACTATCTAAACAAGACAAAACAAAACCAAAGACAAAAATCCAAATCATTAGCGTTAGAGTTAGTCAAAACCAAAGCACACTACAGAAACATATACTAAACAAGTAAAGACACTTAACAAAACTAAAAACACAAGCTAAAACTAAAAATTAAAAAACTAGAAAAATTTTACCGAGAGCTCCAACCGGATCGGTTGGCTCACCAACCGATTCGGTTAGTGGTAAACTTCTTAACCAAAACTTCCAACCGGATCCGGTTACGGGCTGCAACCGAACGGTTGGATCGATTTCCAAAAAAAAAATTTTATTTTTTTTTAATAATAAAACCTGTTAATTTAATTTAATTAAAGACCATTAATTGTACTTAAACTCTTAATTAATTGAGGCTACTCATTATCCTTATTAATTATAAATAATAATTAAATTAATTAATCAAAACTATATTAACTAATCTACTTAACTACTCATTAAAACTATTAACCCATAAAAACTGAAAATTAACTAATGTAATAACTGCAATTAAGATAAAATTAACTAAATAGTAAATAAACCTAAAAATGATTAAAATATCAAAAATCTAAAAATTACTAAGAAAAGCATAACAATCTACAAAACAATCTATAAAAATCAGAAATGACAAGAATTAAACTAAAAACTATAACACAAAACACTGGATAAAACAAAACTATAAAAATCAAAAAATAAAAACTTTTCCGAGAGCACTAACCGGTTCGGTTAGCCTCTAAACCAAAATTTTTTTTTTTCTTTCTTTCTCTTGATGAAATTCAGTTTTAAATTTACCAATTTTACAGAATCTAAACAAAATCAAATTACTTAAAATCCAAAATCCCCGCAGCAGCCTGAAAACTTGATGTGATAACTTACCGTGTGTGCAAGTTTTAAAAATTTATAAACACGAATTATCCGATTATTACTATAAACACATACGAGCAAGTATACTCGTTCGCGATAGCAAAGGAGGGTAAGTCGAGATCATCCCAAGGGATTTTGCTTTTGAAATTGTTTTAAAGGATTGGTAACAAGAAAGCTTTGTCAATGCTCTCTCCAAAAATGATGGTTTTGGTAAAATTCAATATAAAGAAATATATACTTGTTTGTAATCTATAGGCAATCATAGTAAGTGTTCATGAAGGCTTGGTGTAAACTCTTGATGCGATGCACAAATCATAAGCAAATGATTTCCAACCCATGGTTTATGTTTGAAAAATCACTTTAAGAACAATAACATATACGTAATCCTTTTGGTCCTTATCCTAATGATTATCCTTTAGAAAATCCATTTGCTTGTTAAATGTTCTTATTAAACTCGTCCCTACGAATCTTTCAACCTTTCGTGATGAAAATGTTTCTAGTCTTGTTTCAATAAGTAAACATGGTGGTTGTCAATCACCCTATCCCCATACTAGTTTGTCACTTAACGTTTTGGAATAAAACACAAGAGAAATCCTTTCGGTCCTTTTTCTTAAAACATGTTTTACAGACAAATCAAACAAGACTAGTATTTTTCCATCAAACTTATTTAAACAAGATAATTTATACATGCATCACATATGAGAACACTTAGTATGATTTCCTACATCCTTACACACAAGTATATTCAAGAACTACTCCATGATAATTATAACAAAACACAAGTAATAACAAAGTAATTCCAATAACTCAAAAGAATAGAAATCCATAACAAGTTTCATAGAATACCTAAACTTCTGGGATTACAAGTACTAGAATTCGTGGATATAGCAACCACACACCTCCAATCACCTAGCTTAACCGTATAACTCCGAATGATCAAAACAATGGATGAGAATGAGTCTCTCCAACCTCCTGGACGTTTTACAGTAGTAACTAAACTTTTAGGATGAATAAAATGGTTGGTAATAGTTTTGGTGTAAACTATTACACTTTGGTTTGTGTGTCACACCTAGACTACTAAGTCTAGGTTCATTATATAGCCAAAGTACCATAACTAATTGGACAAAAACGTTCTCTACAAGCAAATAACAGGAAATGATCGGCCTCCAATGATTATGGGGAGTTAAGGCAACATTAAATGCAAATTTGTATAACTCCAGTTCATGCAACCGGATCGGTTGCAACACAACCGGATCGGTTGCGCCTTCTTCACTGAGCCCAACCGGATCGGTTGCGGGCTCCAACCAAACGGTTGGGCACCTCTTGTACCCTTAGATTTGATTTTTGTTGACTTTTCTTGATTTGCGCCTTTTTCTTTGTTTTCGTTGATGATTTCCAAGACGAAACTTGACCTTAACTTGTTGTAGATACTTAAAAATCTTTGCGCTTCCTAGTCATTGAGTCCAAGAGCATCCTTACTTGACTTCCTTCCTCGGGAATACTCCAAACGTGTATGAAAACTTCATTTCTTTGTCTTTTGTGATACCTGGCTACATACACATACACAATACGCAACTTTTGCACTTTTGCAACAGTTATGAGTAAATATAGCCTATTATCATACACAAAACCAACAATAACGCTACTAAAAACATGTTCATTTTGAGCGTTATCACTGTTGCAGAATTTGTGAGCATGTTCTTGTATGGATGAGTCTTTACAATGTCCACAGCAATATGACACGAAGACTCAGAGCACGTGAAGTTATCAAAGTCCACTTTGAGATTGTTCTTTCCAATCTTCATCCTGTAACCGGTAGGGAAAATGTCTTCCATTGTGAGTACATTTGGTGCGTGAACGTTTTCCATCGTGACGTCCATATTGTGATCTGAAAGATATTGAGCCAACAGAACCAACATATCGAAAGACATTACGTTAGTCAAAAGTTGGTTTTATTGTCCAATTATTGAATATGTTATGTTGATGAATGTTACGAGTCCAACGTCACTTGTTTGTCCAATAGTCCAAAGAAGTTGTGATAAGTTTCGTGAGTTTATTAATTTTGAATTTTAAAGTCCAAATTTTCACTCATTTACACAACATATTAACCATTAAAGCTTATTAGTGACATTTTGGTTTTGTGACGTTATGATTTATTTATTTACAAGTTTGTACGCGTAACAATTCATAATTATGGTTAAAATAAGGCTTAAGCGTAAAGTTACAAGCTTATGCGTAAACAGTTGTGATCATACGCGTAAACATAAGGTTATGCATAGGAACTCTTCTTACGAGTAAGAAATATTATGCGTAGGAAAAGAGCCCTTGGCATAGAGCTTACGCGTAAGCGTTGTGGGAGCTTATGCGTAAGGTTTACTCGTAAGAGTGAACCTTATGCGTAAGACTCAAGTTTACGCATATCCTTCACAGGATACGCGTAGTCCCCATGTAGAACCTTAAGCGTAAGAGTTACCGTAAGATTTCTCTTACATGTAACTTTCTATGCGTAAGATGATCCTTATGCGTAGAGATCCATTTTTAACCTTGATTCTGATTTTGCACGCGTAATAACCTAAAATAAATTCATTATAACACATTCATTAACATTTTATTCAACTCCTTTTCATGATCACATGTTATCACATTCAGTAATTGTTACGCGTAGGATTTGCATACGCGTATACTTAAACCCTAAAGTTTCAATTTTACGAGTAAGAAATCTAGCCATGGAAATTGCACCAAAATAATTTTGGGATGTCTTAGAGTCTATGTGAATGTGTTGCAACAAGTTTTAACATCCAAAACCTCAAGAATCAAAAACCCCTAATTCATACGAGTGTTAAACCCTAAATCTCAATTTCATACAATTCATGTATCTGGGCAAGGATTAAGAGTGATTTAGGTCAATTAAGCATGTAGCAAACATCATACAACCATCTAATTACACAGAAACACTCACAATAGAAAACCCCCAAATCTCACGCATAAACCCTAATTTTGAAAAATGGTTAAATGATGCAACTAGGTAGATTTTGTTGTTGGAAATAGTTTTAGAATGATGTTATCAATGTTTTGAACCACTAATTTCACAACAAACACCCAAAACATGATTGCATGTTCATTCGCATATGCGTAAACATGAAATCACGCCTAGGGACAAATCTAACCGTTGGTTTTATGTATAAATTAAAACCTATGTTTAGAATATCACTAAGAATCATTAACCACTTACAGAATTGAAGATTGAAACACGGATTTGTTGTTTGAATTATAGGCGTAGGATGAGTTGGTTGGAAAAGTTAATGTGTGTAATAAATGTGTTAGAAAATTTGGTGGAGTGATTTTGTTAAAAAATATTTTAAACTTTTGACAACTTTAGTCCTTCCACCTCAACCATTTTCATCCGTAGCCCATAATTTTCATTTTGGTTAAATATGAAGTGTAAGTTTGGAAAGAAACGTGACGACACTCCCCCTCGACTTTAGAAATAGAGAAATTTTACAAATTTATGTCCGAGGAGTGTCAAGAACCAAGAAACGTGTCCACCATTATCAAAGATACAACCGGTATAGGGTAACATGCAAGTACAAGGTTTTATGAAACACCAAATATTTACTTTCTCCCCCTCAACACTTAGCCGTGAAAATATTGAAATATTTGAAAGTGTGAAGTGTTGACGGAGGATTTGTACTTGCCATGTTTAAAGAAATTTGGAAAGAAGAATATTTTTGAATTTTATAAATTTAATATTTTTGTATTTTATTTTTGAAAAATATTTACAAAAGAGGTTTTGGTGTTTGACTGGTTTTAAGATTGTTTTAAAAGTTCGTCCAGTTCTTCTGAAGTCAAACACCTCATACCAATTCGGTGAACCAACTCAATAAACCTAGCAGGAGCTAAGGCTTTTGTAAGAAGGTCTGCCAGTTGGTATTTAGTACCCACAAAATAAAATTCAACGGTACCCTTTTCTACATGCTCCTTGATGAAATGATATCGAAGATCGATGTGCTTGGACTTCGAATGTTGAACAGAGTTGCACGATATCGCAAATAACTTCGATTGTCGTAGTAAAGCATCGGATTCGTCAAATATGTAACCATAGTCTTTGAGTTGTGTTCGCATCCAAATGACTTGAGCACAACAACATGGCTACATATTCTCGCCGGTTGAGGATAGTGATCTACAATCCTGCTTCTTCGATTGGCATGACACCAGTTTATCACCAAGAAATTGTAGAGCTCCCAAGTACTTTCCAAGAATCTAAGCAACCTGCGTGATCGGCCGTCTAAAAGCTATTAGTTCAAAACCGAATCCTTCGGATACCGCATCCCAAGTTAATGGTTCCCTTGATGTATCGGGATTCTTTTAGCCTCAGAGTGAGTTTCGATTGGTCGCGGCCCGATAATCGGAGCAAAGATATATAGCAAAGACAATATCAGGTCTACTGGCCGTTAGATACATGAGAGACCCAATGATACTTCGGTATTTGGTAGGCTCAACCAATTTCCCATGCAAATCAAGTATAGTTTCTTGGTATGTGCCATTGGTGTGGCATAGGTATCACAGTTTTGCATTCCATTTTTGTTTAAAATTTCAAGAGCATATTTGGATTGACTTAAGAAAATACCACGGGGTGATTGATGAACTTGCAGCCCTAGAAAGAACGTAAGTTCACCCATCATGGACATTTCAAAATGTTTTTTCATAAGTTTTGAAAAAGCGTTTGAGTACTTTAGATGTGTTGACCCAAAAATGATGTCATCCACATAAATTTGAACGATTAAAATGTGTGCCCCGTGATATTGTATGAATAGTGTTAGGTCGACCGATCCTTTGACGAAATTATGAGAGATAAGAAATGATGACAACTTACCATACCACACCCGAGGGGCTTGTTTGAGACAGTAGAGAGCCTTGTTCATTTTGTAGATGTGATTAGGGAGCTCTGGATCAACAAATCCTTCTGGCTGACTAAATTAGACTGTTTTGTTGGGAATTATATGAAGTACGAATTATGTTATTGTTTCTGCTGAATGGATTCTGCCGAAGGGTATGGTTTCTGCTGAAGACATAGTTCTGCTGAAGTTTAGTTTGTTTCTGCGGAAGTTATTATTCCGTGTTTAGTTTATTTAGTTTGGATATACATGAGCTTTATTAGGAAGTGATTGGGTATATCTTATTTAGTTTTATGTTTATACGTTTCTTGAGAAACGGTTTAGGGTTTTGTTTAGGGTTCCTTGTCTATAAAAGGAACACAATAGAATGAATTATGGACGTGTGCTTAAGCAAGTTTTTAATATAACGATCCATAGAGGATCAAAGAAGTTCTTAGTTATCAGAGTTTTATACTTGTGTTTATATTCCTTCTGAGAATACAAGTTGTAAAGATTTTCTTTTAGTTTGTTTGTGATTACATAAGCAATACTAACGATCTCTGGCTCAAGATCTATTAAGGTCTTGGTTTTCAACAAGTGGTATGAGCCTCGTGAGAGTCTCTACGATACTAAGGGCAGTTTTCTTAACTCCAATACATCCAATACATAACTCACTATGCACGGATCGACGTTGATGTTTGAAATCACCAACAACCATAACACCACCCATCTGCAACATCTTAGTCTCTCCAACAGCAATGCTAAGTTTCCTTACCTAAAAGGGAAGTATGACCTTTGGGCAATGAAAATGCACGACTGGATCTCTAACATTGATTGAAACCTATGGAGATAGCTGAAGGAAATAGTTTGAAGAAACTACCACCGATGCCGGTAAGATGACTCATGTTCCTCCCAAACTGGCGAAGAGTTACTTGCGCGCTGAGAGAAACCAAGGTTAGAACCATTCTTCTTCAAGCTATTACTGAGGATCACTTAAGTGATTTTCACTTTGTGGAAGATGCCAAGGACATATGGTTAGCTATTAAGGCTAAGTTCGGTGGGAATGAGGAGTCTAGAAGAATGAGAAAGTCCATGCTTAGACAACAGTTTCAAGACTTTCAAATCACTGAAGAGGAAGGAATTCATAAGGGCTACGACAAGTTTCCAAGATTTTAAGTCAGTTAAATCAGCTGCAGGCAAAGCCGGATAATGATGACTGTAATTCTAAATTCTTGAGGTCTTTACCTCAATCCTGGCTACAAGTGAGCATTGCTTTAAAAGCAAAAGGTGGATTAGATATGCTTACTTTTGATGAGTCAGATAACAAACTTAAAGCTCTTGAACATGATGTAAGAAGTCCTTATAGATCATCATCTACTTGCCAGTCACACAGATTAGTTGGAGCTTCTACCCCCAAGATGAGTCATGGTCCAAATCCAACTTACTCATCATCATCTTACACTACCACTCCATCAAGTTCTCAACTGAGGTATCATGGAAGATGTGCTTGGATCCTTCTTTGTCGATTATGATCCTCGGCAAGAACCGGCATATGAGGATTTAGATCGAGTGGATCCACTGGAGATGGAAGAGATGAAGAGTGGCGGCGGTGTGGCTATGTTGTCCATGGATATCAAGAATTTTGAGCGCAAAGATGGCAGAAGGTTTGGATTCCAAGGAAGAGATCCAACGAGGTTTGACAAAAGGAAGGTCAAGTGCTTCACTTGTCAACAGATGGGTCACTTCTCCAGAGAGTGCAAAGACAGAAAGTGATGAGACGAGATACTCTACTTATCGGCAGAATCGAAAGAGTCTGAACTTCAAAGGATCAGAGCTTTGGTCACTCTTGACAGCAATGTGGAATTTGGAAGCATCATGAGCGGGATAATGATGGTCCCGATAATGTTGGTTTGATTGCAAGCGTACTTCGAGGATAGGCATGACAATTGCCTTGATGGGCATCTCTCGTGTACAAACTGCTTGTTTGTTTGGTTGTAGTGAGCGTTATAATGAACTCAAATAAGCTTATGATATTTTGAAACCTAAATATAATGAATACTTTGTAGAAGTTGAAGCTTATAAACAGGCTTTAAAAACACTAGAAAGACAAAAGGTTTGGTTTGAGAAGAATCAAATAGCTTATGCTGAGAAAATAAGTGTGTTGGAAAGGGATCTTGAATGTGCTAAGAATGAGTTGAAATATTCGAGAAGTTGAGAGCGGATGTAGTGTCAAAAATTTAGAACTTAAAGAGAAACTAGATCTTGAAATAGCCGGGCATAACGAATGGTTATTAAATGGAACAAAGTTAGCTAGTCATTTATATAGTAGTCAAGCTCCTAATTCTGGGATAGGTTTAGGCTTTAAGAAATATGTAGGATTAGAAGCTAGAGATGACACACGTAAATCCACACCAAGCAAGCTTAGCTAATTATGTTAAAGAAGGTGACCTACATGTGCGTGGATCTATTAGAGGAATACCTATGCTGTTGACCTTACCCTTCTCGATGACTTTGATGGATCACATCATCTCTATGGCAAAAGTCAAGCTGACTTGCTGCACCCGATACTTCTTCTAATGACTTTGTCTCTTGTGTTAACAGTGACAAGTCCTCCGAGCAAGGGTCTCCAGAGTGTGATTCAAATGACAAGTCTGACCTTCCCAAGTCTACACCCACTTTTACCCAAGATTACCAATAAGCATGTCGAGTTGCTTGCCAAGGAATCATCTTCCAAGACAGTTGCCTCTGAAGACTTGCTTTTTAATTCTTTGCATAATAATTCTGTTAAAAACAATTCTTTTCATGGTTTTGGTTTGAATACTTCTGCTTGTAATAGAACATCTTTTGGTTTGAATAAATCTTCTAAAAAGAAGACATGTTTTGTGTGTAGAAGTAAATTTCATTTAATTAAGGATTGTAACTTTCATGAGCAAAGGATGGGTAGGTGTGATGATTCTAGGACATCTAGACCAATGTGGACCAATGTTAATGCTATACCACCTTATGTTCCACAAGCAACTTTTACTAACTCTCCTTTTCCTTGGAGAAGACCAGTTGCAAGACCATATGTACAACCAACAAGTTCATATTTTAAGAATGGTAATTGGCCTGGATATGTTGACTCAATGATTGTTGGGAAAGGGTCTGGTATCTGGCGTCAAGTCCTCAGCGAGTTGTTCTTGGAATCAAAAGGGACCTAAATTTCAATGGAAACCCAAGAACAATGGTGGATCTTATACATCTGCACGGCATAACTCATATGATCCACAAGGCGTGTTCAAGTCAAGAATGACTTAAGCCTCCATAGTGTACTAATATTTTTGTATATTTTGTTGTTGTAGAATCATCCTCTTAAGCATAAAGATGTTGGCATTGTTGATAGTGGTTGTTCAAGAAGTATGTCGGAAACAGGATATGATGCATAATTTTGTATCAATTGAAGGAGGAGGCAATGTAACCTTTGGAGGAAGTGATGGAAGAATTATTGGGAAAGGGACCATCAAAACACCTCAACTGGACTTTGAGAATGTATACTATGTCAAGGAACTCCACCACTTCAATTTGTTCTCAGTCTCACAAATCTGTGATACCAAGAACAAAGTACTCTTCACAGAGGATGAATGTCTTGTGCTATCTAAAGACTACAAACTCCCGGAAGACACTTCAATTCTACTGAAAGTTCCTCGGAATCACAATCTCTATACATTCAACTTAACCGATGTTAAACCGTAAGGTGACTTAACTTTTTTGGTGGCTAAAGCATCCTTGGATGAGTCTACCAAATGGCATAGGAGGATGGCCCATGTCAACTTCAAGACCATAAACAAGCTCTCTAAAATGGGTCTTGTTGAAGGTCTTCCTTCCAAAGTATTTACTAATGATCATAATTGTGTTGCCTACAATAAAGGAAAGCAACATAGAGCCTCATACAAAGATGTGACTGCTGTGAGCATTATTTGAACCTCTTCAGCTTCTTCATATGGATGTTTGGTCCAACTCAAGTTCAAGCATTGATCAAAAGTATTTTTGTCTAGTGATCATCGATGGTTATAGAAAATTTTGTTGTGTATTCTTTCTAAGGAACAAAGATGAAACATCTCCAAGTGTCGAAAGAGTTCATTACCCTTATTGAGAATTAGTTGAACAAAAAGGTTAAAGGAATTCGGTGTGATAATGGGACAGAGTTCAAGAATGCTATACTTATAGAACTCAGAGGTCTAAAGGAATCAAAAGGGACTATAGCACTCCAAGAACCCCACAACAAAATGGGGTGGCGAAAGGAAAAATAGGACCTTGATAGAGGCAGCAAGATCAATGTGGCAGACTCTAAGTTACCCACCATGTTTTGGGTGAAGTCGCTGTACCTTGTTATGTATCAATAGAGTGTCCATTACTAGACCACACTTCAAAACCATATGAACTTCTATGGGAAAGTTCCCGCTATACATTACCTTAAACCTTTTGGTGTCAAGTGACAATTCCAATACAAGTGATCCATTGGTCAAATTTGATGAAAATGATGATGGTTACATTGTGGGATATTCACTCATAGTAAGCGCGTATGAGTTTACAATTTATCTGCTAAAAAGATTGAGGAGACATTGAATCGAGGTTTTAGAAGACAAGCCTAATGTTCAAGGGCGGTGGTCATGTTTGGTCTTTTAACCTTGATTACTTAACAGATTATTTGGGTTATTCTAGACATATGGCTAACCAACAAACAGATACTCAAGAGTCTCCAACTAACAATCTGCAGATTCCCCGATGCCGATTCGACAGGAGTTTGAAGATGATGAACAACCCATTGTAGTGCCTTCTTTCTCCCCTAACAATTTTTCATGTGACACTTCTAAAGTTACTTCATGAGAGTGAAGACGAGTCCATTATGCAGAGGATCTTGCTAGGTTGAAGAAACAAGAGTATGCGGCTAATCTAGATGCTTTGAAGGAATGTGAGGAGAGTGCAAGTGAAACAATAAGTGGAAACCTCAATTCTATTGAACATGATCCGGTTTCTCCTATCATTTCTGGCGAAGGCTATGCTTGTTTCTACTCCCATTTCTACTAGAGTGTCCACAGACTTTGGAGATCCTTATACTCGCTTTCCAAGACCCTCAGATCTTGGTAATAATCAACCCAAAGCTGGAATCTTCACCTCACCTTATTATGACACTGATTTTGAAACTACTATGACTAATCTTGATTCTTCCATTGGAGTCAACACCACTACTACTAAAAGGATTCACAACACTCATCCACAGTCAAATATTATTGGTGATCCTAATGCACCTGTTAGAACAAGGGGTACGGTGGCAAGTTCTAAATATGGTCAAGTAGCTTTTCTCTTATGTCTCAGATCAAATAAAGAGACAATCACACGCACTATGAACATTGTCTCGCTTTGCTTGTTTTCTTTCTCAAGTGGAACCAACCGGTGTTACTCAGGCTCTTGAAGATTCAAGTTGGCTTGAGGCAATGCAGGAAGAGATGCAACAATTTCAAAATCAGCAGGTTTGGATATTGGTACCACTAGCTGATGGCAAGTATGCAATTGGTACTAAATGGATTTTGAAGAATAAGAGAGATGCAAGAGGTGTTGTCATTAAAACCAAAGCAAGATTGGTTGCTGGGGTTATAGACAAGAGGATGGGATTGATTATGATGAAGTGTTTGCACCTGTGGCTAGAGTTGAGGCCATACGGATTTTCTTGGCTTATGCATCCTACATGGGATTTATGGTATATCAAATGGATGTTAAAGGGCCTTCTTGTATGGTAAAATAGAAGAGGAGGTTTATGTCACTCAACCTAAAGGATTTGAAGATCCCGATCATCCTACTTATGTTTACAAGGTTGTCAAAGCTCTCTATGGACTACATCAGCACCACGAAGCTTGGTATGCTAGGCTTTCATCGTTTCTGCTCAAGCATGGATATCGAAGAGGTGCCATAGATAAAACACTTTTCCAAGAAGAATTCCTGAGACATTATTCTTGTTCAAGTGTATGTGGATGACATTATTTTTGGATCCACAAAGGAAGCTTGGTGCTGGGAGTTTGAGGAGCTAATGAAGGGAGAGTTTCAGATGAGTGCCATGGGAGAAATGACTTTCTTTTTGGTCTTCAAGTTCAGAAACCCGATGGTATCTTTATAAGCCGTGACAAATATGTGAGGGACATATTAAAGAAGTTTGGAATGGAAAGTGTGAGGACCGCCACTACATCCTATTGAAGCTCTAAAGTCAAAACCAACAATGAAATAGATCCACCAAAGGTGAATGTACACCTTTACGATCTATGATTGGTTCTTTGATGTATCTAACGCCTTCACACCCGATATTACTTTTGGTCGTAAGTGTGTGTTCTCGACATCAAGTTACTCCACTAACTTCCCATCTCAATGTCAGTAAGAAGATCTTTAAGTACCTCAAAGGCCAATCTCATTTAGGCCTTTGGTACCCAAAAGAAATCTCCATTTAAGCCGAAGCATATAGTGATAGTGACTATGCTTTGGTGCAACTGATAGGAGGTCCACCACTAAAGGTTGCCAATTCCTTGGAAAGAGATTGATTTCTTGGCAATGCAAGAAATAGACTATTGTGGCTACCTCATCTACCAAGCGAGTACGCTGTCGCCGCCAATTGTCGTGGACAGTTCTTTTGATTCAAAATCAATTGTTGGATTATGGGTATAACTTCATGAACACAACAATTTTATTGATAATCAAAGTACCATATGCATTGTTAAAAATCCAGCTTTTCACAAATAACAAAACATATTGATATCAGGCACCACTTTATAAGAGATGCATATGACAAACATTTGATAAAAGTGGTTAAAATTCACACCGATGATAATGTGGCAGATTTGTTAACAAAGGCTTTTGATGGACCAAGGTTTCAACACCTTGTGGTCCATATTGGTATGCTTAACCCTTAACGCGTAAAGTTTAAGGGAGGCATAGGCCTCGTGGGAGGCATATGCCTCAAGGGAGGATTTGTGTATACTTTGCATTGTTTTATGTAAATTTGTTTGATTTTTGGTTTATGATTCTCGTTTCTAACACTAACCTAATGTAATGATAGTTTGTTTGCTTTGTTTGGTTTGTGTATTTCTCTCTGTTTGTTATGATTTGCGATTGCTTATCCATTTGGAATTTACCATGATTGTTAAGTTGGAATATGGTCAAGAAAGCTCTAAAGCTTGTTTCTACCGAATTCAAAGTGTCAAGTGAGTTATTTGTTTCTACCGAAGACAAAGTAATCGAAGTTACAATGTTCATTCAAGAAAAGTACTGAAGCAAATTGTTCATTCATTCATTCGAGAAATAGTTTACACTTCACATAGTACAATCAACATCATGTAACTACAAGGAAAGTGCTTTACATGAACTACTAATCCTAACCTAGTTGATATCATCTATTCCAACATCTAACAGGCGTTGGATATGCATGATCGCTCACATCTTTCACACTAGATGCTGGATATGCGTTTGTGAAGTCTTGAATAACCACCCATTCATTCTATCTCGATGACCGGATATGCATGACCGGTACGACGAAGAAGCTAAGGATCAAAATGGGAAGGATGGATTGATGAAAACGATGATGATGAAGATGACCACATATGTCCTTTGTGCTTCATCCTGTGATTTCACCAAAAGCAATTCTTCCAACTTCCTTGACTCCTTCCTTTATACGATATGTGATGATGCACCATGATATGAAGCATGAAGTGCTAGAACCACCTCTCTATCCTTGAGTGGAGTGGGATTTCTAGCACGTGGCCTTTGTTGAGCCGAGGTGCTGGAGGTTGGGAGTAAGATGTTATCTCCTTACAGGAGTCATCAGAATCATCAACGGCAATGGAAGACACATTCACAACTGAGTCTTCATAAGGTGATACATAAGAACTTATGGATGAGTTGTCTTCATCATTGCCTGGATTGCTTGACAAATAGTTCTTCTTCCACCTTCGAGACTGCTATGGAGGATGTATTGTCATCTGATGAAAGGGTGATTCGGGAGGATCTTCTCATGGTTGATTGTGGTTAATTTTGGAGCATTGATGCAATTAGGGTTTGTGATGTTATTTGGGGTTTTGATGAAGAGTTATGTGTGCATTGGGATTGTTTTATAGACAGCTTCAAGACTTAATGAGAGTTAATGCGATAGTGAAACAAGAAAAGATATTTACTCAAGCTTCTGAATACGTGATCTGCTTCTGCTGATTAGTATTCTTCAGAGATTGATTAGTGTTTCTCGCGAAGTTGAAAGTTAATTTGGGAAAAGTAGTAATACACGCCACTCCGGTCAACATTTGACCAAAATTGGGAAAATACTACTTATTCTCGGTTTGCATATCTTCGCCTCATTAAACGCTTCCCCATTACTCACATTCAAAACACTTCCAATTGTGTGACTCTTAACCCTAACTTTCAATTTTTCTCATGGCGCTTCAATTCAAGCATGATCATAGTAAAGTCGCCTTCCGGGAAAGAGAAGGGTGATGAGTTGTATAGACCAATGGTAGAATTCTTACAGAGGTCCAAGATTCATTATGCTTTAACGCATTCTTCTGAAGTGATTTTATGAATCGTTGGTTAAACAATTTTGGGCAATCAAAAGAGGAATGATACGAGATTGTAGCTATTGTTGATGGAACAGAGTATATTGACAGAGAGCCGATAAGAAGACAACTCCGTTTGGATGATGCAAATGGGGTTTATCATTCTAATGCGGTGGATATTCTTGCCGATTAAGAGCTATTGGATATCGGTGCAAGGATGATATGTGGTTGAAGAATCAGTTGTGTCCTATGTGGAGATTTTTGGTTCACACCTTGCTTCAATGTATAAGCAATAAACCGGAGGATGGGATCAATTTTCTATGCAACTGGGATGTGGTATTGTTTGTCTTTCTCAGGGTTTGACTTATAATTTCTCTAAATATATTTTTGATAATATGGTTGAAAATATAGATAGGAAAAAGCATAAGTTTTTGATGTACCCTAGATTTCTTCAGATAATTTTAGACATTACCAAGACTTTTATCCCATAGGAGCTTTAACTGCTAAACTATTTGCTTCTATGAGAACTAAGTATGAGGGGCACATCATCCTTTGCTAGCGGCTATGTTGCTTCAGGGCAATGCATCTCACAAGAAGGAAATTTTGTTGGTTTTCCACCTTCTACTATCTGTTGTGCTGCGATGGGAATCCATTAGTGACAATGGATGAAGGCCCTTCTAATACTGCTAAAACCCATTTTGTTGCTCCTGAACAACATTTGTCCACTCCTTCACCTAGACCTAGTCCACCATCTACACAGTGTACCCTCATGATGAGGTGGAGACCTGACTTTAATAGATTGCCTACTCCTAGTCCTATTAGAGATCCTTTTGATGATTCACTGTTTCATTCATAGAGCATGTTGATGTTTCTTCCGAAGGCCCAATGATGCTCCCATTCCCACAGCAACTGTGGTGGAGTGAGGACCCTATTACACTTACATCTTTATATGCTTTAGTGAACAGGTATGGAGTCAGATCACCGATCTCAAAAAGGATCCGCAGAGACTAAATCTAAGATTGGTGGTGAGATTGTAGATTTGAAAAGAAAGGTTAAGGACTTGGAAATACAACTGAGTTAGAAAAGAAAAAGGAGACTGGAGGTTTCTTCTGATGAGGAGGATGTGAATGCTCAGTTTGAGTCACTTGATATGTTGGCTAATGTGGCTCAAGAATCTAATGTCTCTATTTCAAAGGTTGGTACATCCGTGCAGCAAAAGGAGCCAATTTTGTTTACTAGACGAAGGAGAAAGCAATCTGTGCATAAGGATACAGTTCAAAGTGTTTCAACCATCAAGAACATATTGTTGTGGATACTCCTTTGATGGACATTGCACGCACATCCGAAGAATCTTCGAAGTTCCTGTTATGGATACTCCTTCACCGATGCTATTTCGAATCTACCGATAAAGGGAAAGGAGTAATGGTTGATACTGAGCTTGGTCCAGATCTAGTCGGTGAACAGGAAAGGTTAGCTCAAAAGAGGATGTTAGATGAATGTGCCAATTTGAAGAAAAGTGCTGAATTGGCTAAAACAGATAAAAGTCGAGTCTATTTCTAAATTGACTCATGAGAGACAAAAAGAATTAGACGCATTGGCTACTCAGATGCCTGCTGAACACTGGGATGTGTATACTCAGCAGTCGCTTTTCTAATCCTTCCATTGCTCGAGTATTTTGGGAGCGACTTTAATAGTGATGATTTTGTGGCTCGATGATGCTCTTGGACTACAAAAGAAGCAAGAAGCTATGGCAAAGAGGAAAGCTATGCAAACTCAAAATATCATGACTAAGAAAATGAGAGCACAATAACTGCAAGCTCCAACAAAAGATTATAAGCGAGAAAGTAGTGAAATATCGAGTTGCTCTCTCTATAACTCTCGTATGACCATGAAGTGTGTTAAGGCTTTATCCGATGCCGAAGTTAATCGTAAATCATTGAGGCACATAAATCTATGGTTAAGGAATCTTCAAGGGTTAGTTCTTTGGATCTCAATGCTGCTGATTCAACATTTATTCAAGAGGGATCTTCGATGTTTTTCCGGGGTCTCATGATGTTTTGGTAAATTGGTCATTGCAAAGGATGAGTGAATGTGATTCATCGATTGATCAAACGATCATGGAATTTAATTTTTTGAAGGAGATCTTACATCCTGGTGGATAGGCGACTTGGATACGCTTATATACTCTTGTAAATAAGTACTACCATTCTACTGCACCTAAGGGTTCGGTTTATATTTATTAGGTGATCTTCATGTTTTGTTTGATTCAACATCTCCCAATGGTAAAGGATACTTTATTTGGAAGAACACTCACTTATGGCAGGTTACATCTTGGAGATTTTATCCTCTGCCTCGTGTGCATGTGGTTGAAACAAAGGGTGGTATTACTGTCTGCATGTTTGCTGAGAGAACGTATCCATTATCTGTGAAACTTATGAAAAGAATGCTTCTTCAGAAGTTGGAAGTTCCTCAAGATCTTGTTGGCAATGATCTTTTGCATGCTGAACAATGTGTCGGTGTTATTAATAATCAGCTTATGGCACATAGAAGTTCCTCATGATTCTGGTATTTTGTAATTTGTATGATTTGTAATTTTTGTTTCTTTGTTTTCTTTTTAGTTTAAAAAAAATGTGTATGTTTTGTTTTTACTAACTTTTATTGCAGGTTTGTTGTATCTTATTGTTGGTTATTAACTCACCAGATATACCTTGTGTATGTCAAAGAGTTAGCTAGTCCAAAGGGTACAGCTTTGGTAAAGACACCTCAAATCGTTGATAGTCAGTAATGGTTTGCTCAAAATCATAGGGTTTGCAACCACCCATGCTTCATTGTTGAGTGTTGTATGGTTCTCAATTCACCATGATTTATTCCTTTTTGGAATCCAAGAATTGACTAGCCCACATGTATATGGCTTGTGGTAAAGGCAGTGGAATACCATATTTGGTAATCAGTTCACCAATTTTAAGAATTGACTAGTCCCGAAAGCAAACGGCTACGTGTAAAGACATTTCAAATCCGCTCATGGTTGCTTGGTTTGCTAATAAATCGATGGTTATGCTGTACCATGGTTTTCAGACTTAAACATATGGCTACTCCAGTAGTGATGGCTATTGGTAAAGAGACATCAAATCCATTGTTTTCAATGATTCACCTCTCACAGGAGTTAACACACCTGGATGTGATGAGAATAGTTTGAAACTTTTATGTTTTGATGTACATGTTGTCATTTGTTGTTGCAAAGATATGGAGTTTCAGAGTTTCTTCATCAAAGAGATGATTTTGTTTTGATTCTTTGCTGATGATGTTCGAGTACAATCCTCTAGTGCCGCAAGGATAAAGATCTATCAAGAAACTGGAACTTAACCAAGTCAAATTCCAGTTTAGGGGAGGATTGTTGGGAATTATGTGAAGTACGAATTATGTTATTGTTTCGCTAAATGGATTCTCGCCAAGGGTATGGTTTCTGCAAGACATAGTTCTCACTGAAGTTTAGTTTGTGTCTGCGGAAGTTATTATTCCGTGTTTAGTTTATTTAGTTTGGATATACATGAGCTTTATTAGGAAGTGATTGGGTATATCTTATTTAGTTTTATGTTTATACGTTTCTTGAGAAACGGTTTAGGGTTTTGTTTAGGGTTCCTTGTCTATAAAAGGAACACAATAGAATGAATTATGGACGTGTGCTTAAACAAGTTTTTAATATAACGATCCATAGAGGATCAAAGAAGTTCTTAGTTATCAGAGTTTTATACTTGTGTTTATATTTCGCTACAGAATACAAGTTGTAGAGATTTTCTTTTAGTTTGTTTGTGATTACACAGGCAATACTAACGATCTACGAAGCTCAAGATCTATTAAGGTCTGTTGGTTTTCAACATGTTTCTTTCAGTTTTCCATTTAGAAAAGCAGTTTTGACATCCATCTGAAAGACCGTGATGTTCATGTGAGCCGCGAATGCCAGAAAGATCCGAACAGCCTCAAGTCTAGCAACCGGCGCGAATGATTCCTCGTAGTCAATCCCTTCTTCTTGTTTATAACCCTTAGCCACCAGACGTGACTTATTTCTGATAACCATACCTTCAGCATCCAATTTGTTTTTCCAAATCCATTTCAGACCAATAACATAGACCCAAGTTGGTTTTGCAACCAATTCCCATACTTCAAGACGTTTAAACTGATTAAGTTCTTCTTGCATGGATTCAATCCAGTTGTCATATGTCATGGCTTCCTTAATATTTTTGGGTTCAGCTTGGCAGACGGTAAGTGCATAAATGCAATATTCACCGTCACCAGGCGTTGTCTAGTTACAACTGGTTGATTCGGGTTTCCATTAATGTTCATAAGAGGATGGTCTTTAGTCCAACGATGTGTTGAGGGTTGATGTTGATATACATTCTGCAGATTAAGAAGATTCAAATGGCTTGTAGATGATTCCGCAACATCAGGTATGGTAGTTTCATTTGCAAACGGATTGAAGAACGCATTTGGATCATAATCTACAGGTGGGGGTACTTCATTGTTCGAAGATCATCACCGGTTCAGCGTCATTAGATGCGGTTTGTTCAATTTGTTGTTGTAGAATCAATTGGAGGTGCTTCTTCAACAGTTGTTGTCGTTCATCGGTATTGGATTATTATCGTGTAGAGCAATGTGAAACATTTGATACATCCGGAGCACGTTGATCAATATCATCACTAAACAGATGAGCAAATAGTTGTTCCATTTGTTGACGAGTAAGTTGTAGGCTTGGTTCAACTGATGATGGGGTTTGGGGGAAGTTTAGACGGTTATGTCCGGGTTCCAAGCTATTTTGCTCGAAGCCATTTCGTAAGCTCATCGAAATTTTCATGAATCGTTTCCATAATCTCCCTTGTATGACGATTCCGATCCGTAACCCTTAGAGTTTTCACAGGTATCCAACAAAGACTCCAATGTTAGCTTTGGCTTTGAGCTTACCAAAGTCATCACGATCATTATTTGGGTAACAAAGGGATCCAAATACATGAAAGTGTTTGAGATTCGGTTTACTGTTGTGGATAAGCTCATAAGGTGTTTTGTTGTGGCGTTTGGTAATCATTAAACGATTCTTAGTGTAGCATACAGTTGACACGGCTTCAAAATTTAAGTAATCTGAAGTTTTGCATTTATCAACATCGTTCTTGCAGCTTCCACTAACATACGGTTTCGTCTTTCAACAACTCCGTTTTGTTCTGGTGTTCCTGCAATTGATGTTTGATGCTCAATTCCCACTTTCTCATAATATGCACAAAGAGTTTGATTCACAAATTCAGTTCCTTTGTTTGTTCTGATTTGTCTGACTGTGTTCCGGAGCTGAACTTGAATTTTCGTGAGAAAGGTGATGATCATCTGTGGAGCTTGATCTTTGCTTCGAAGAAAATAAACCCAAGTCCATCTTGAGTAGTCATCTACAATTACCAAGATGTAGCGTTTGCCATTGATCATCTGCACACGCATCGGGCCACACAAATCCATGTGAAGAAGATGAAGCACATGCTGTGAGCTATGTTCCACCTTTGAAGGAAAGTAAGCACGAGTGCTTTTCCCTTGTTCACAAGCTGAGCATAGGTGATCTTTAGAATACCGAAATCTTGGGAGACCTTCAACAAGTTTGTATCATGCAAGATTGGTTATGGTTTAAAAGTTTAAGTGTGAGAGTCGACGGTGCCATAGCCAAGATTTTGTAGATATTTCCTTTGAAAGTAGGCAGATGGGAGATGAAGCAATCATGTCTTGCATTGAGACTGTATAAAGATTGGATGTGCGGGTACCAGACATAAGATCGTTTCCTAGTAGATCACGAATGAAACAAGTTTTCTCCCGAAAAGCAACTTCCAAATCGCCATCACAAAACTGACCAACTGAGAAGAGATTGTGACCGAGACCTTCCACATAATAAACCCTTCTAATTTCGATGTTACCACTGATGTAATATCCGTAGCCCATGATAGTGCGCAAAGAGATCATTCCCGAACCTGACAGTGCCAATGAACTTTGAAACAAAGTTTGATAAGAGTTTGAGATTGCCTGTCATGTGTCGGGAACATCCGCTATCAACAATCCAGAGGATGATCGTATCACCGTGATTACCAATGCATCGACAACGATGGAATAGAAGTAGATGTGGAACCCAAAGAGTTAGAGGGTTCTGAAGTAGTTATAGTTGAAACACACATGTTTATGATTTTACGTATCCACTTAAAGCCAAGTGTATTATGTAACCATTTCTGCCATCTCCAACTAGTCTTAGCTTTTGTCTTAGTAAATGCACTAGGTGATAAGTTCTTCCTAGGAGGTAAAGGGGGTTCTATGGGTACATCAATGATCGTAGCCAGAACACTAGAGGGTAGTTTACCTAGCACAAACTTAGAAGCATTAGTGGGCCTAGAGGTATTCCGTTTTCTATTATTCTGCTTACGAGATAAGAGAGCATTAGCAACACATTTATCATGACAACCAGAAAAAATGCTTTTACGACAACCAACACAAGAAACTTTGTGACAATCCGTACTTTCAGGTCATTTCTTGACACGATTCATGTCTCATTATTTCAACATTTATCGTAAACTTGGTTTACGTGTTTCAAATTCGCGTAACCTTGGAGGTTTAGCGGCGAATTCATGATCATGACATCACATACATTTCATATGGACTATGAGTAGTCTACATTTTATTGACATCATTTGCATCTCATTAGTATATTCATGACATTTTGTTTCACCTTCAGCGCGTAATTTTTATGTTTAATAATCCTTATCGCGTGAGTTATTATTTTGTATATTTAATCCGTTACTTTCAAAAATGATCCCGACGTATTTTTATACTTACATTTAGTTCATAAAAACTATATTTTTAGTTTTCCTAGTGTTTCAAATTTATTTCGTACATTAATCGTTAAAGTTTAATTATTACGTCATTTTTCTTAAAAATTGTACGATAATTATTTTGTCACCCAAATTTTACAAGGAATGTATTTTTACAATTTTTATCATCTCATTACATTCTATTTTGATTTGCTAAAAACTTACTTGTACCAAAAAGTTACCATTTACCCTTAATTATACATTTTTCCTACACATTACTTACACTTTTCTTGAAATTGTTACAAGTAAATATTATATACTAGTAGAAAAGAAAAATAAAAGATATTTTGAGGGACAAAAGCCCCTAAAATCCGGCCTAAGGGAGGGGAGACATTAAAATGGGCATGGTTCATTAATATTATGTCTCTACACTTACTTAAAAGTCTATCTCAATTATTTTTCTCATACATTTCACATATCACCAAGTTAGAAAAAGGTTTTCTCTCCTTTCTTTGGGTTCTTCAAACCGGCCACACATCAAGATCACAAAGGGATCATCAATTTTGCAAGCTCTAGTGTTTTAACAATTTAGATAACACTCTTTATAAGGTTTGAAATAAAAACCTAGGGTGTTTAGGTTAATCCTTGATACTTACACCTCTTCATTTTCATTAGTAAGTATGTTTTTATCATTTTCATGTTTCCTTTTCATTTTCATATGTTTCTTTTCATTTTTGGAGCTAGTATGCAAGTTATGTGATTTATACCATTTATTTCATGATTTTTGAGTTATATATATTTATGGTCATCCTATAATTATTCCCATGGTATTCTTTGGTCTTGATGATGTCTAGGAACCCATGACACCCTAAGAAGGTGTATGGTAGGATTAGATTAGCTTTGGAGTTGATTTGAAGGGATTAGAATAGGTTTTGTCCGAGAAAAACTATTTTTTTGATAACTATAAATTGTGTTCTGTCCTTGTTTTAATTTTCTGGAAAAACCGACAGTAGGCACGACATTTTGGCCTTGATATTTAGAAAATATACTTTAAAACGAATCCGTGGCCGCTTGAACGGATGAAAACGGACTTATAACGAAGAAGTTATGGATTTTACAAGTTTGACGACGAAATATATTATTTTCAGAATTTTCAGCAAACTGTTTTTACATTGTTTGGGTCAAAAATGAGCCTTAAGCTTCACAAATTATTTCGACTTGTCAAAAATATATTAGTATACTTTGATACGAAGCTAAGGACGTATAAAACGTAGAAAACGGATTTGAAACGACAAAGATACGCACTTTTTCATAAACTTGCCGTAACTAATTTTCTGCACACAATTAGCCAAAATCACCAACTTCACCCCTTAATATCTTTATGATCGAGACCTTTTGGACGAAAACTTCTGAACTGAAACTTCTAGATATCGATACAAACTTTCCAAAACCGTCGAGTTCGTTCTCTAACGGTCGACGTACACCGTTTTACGACTATTTTTCCGGAGCCATTTTTGTTAATTTCATGATATTTCCGATGACATTGTTTTGCGACGAAAAGTGTAAATTTCACCAAAAATCATTATAAAACCATTATAGGATGACATTTTAATGTAAAAACATGTAAAGTCATTTTTAAAGGGTCAAGACGTCAAAAGAGTATTTTTCGACGACGAGTAATATTTTCAAAACTCGTAAATGGTATAAATAACATACGAAATGCATGCATAACATTACATTGCAACTCATTATATGTCATATCATTCATCATAGGTCAAGATTTGCGTATCACATTACATCTCGGTGTACTCACTTTTGTCTTCGCATCATTCCACCAAGTGAGTTTCATGGCCCCTACTTTTACTTGCTTTCATAACTGTTTTGGGGGAGATACATGCTCAAATATTTCCATTTATTTTTCACAAGTACTTTGTATTATTAAGGATAATTTCTATCATGATCACCATTGTTTTAAAACCGAATGTTGTACTAAATTAATTGTTCTACGTCGAGTTAAGTGCTATTGATTATGTGCTATTGTTCTACGACGAGTTAAGTGCTATTGATTATGTGCTATTGTTCTACGTCGAGTTAAGTGCTATTGATTATGTGCTATTGTTCTACGTCGAGTTAGGTACTATGGTATATTCATTGAGCTAACGGTCTTGGTATATTCATTGAGCTAACGGTCTTGGTATATTCATTGGTCTAACGGACTTGGTTTACGATTATGGACTAACGGTCTTGGAACGATTTGAACATACACTATATACATTTTGGCAATGGGTTGTGAACACACAGGTTGCAAGTTTTGTATGGGCGGGACTTGGAACTGAGTGGATTCACAATGCCTTTGCTGCATAAACGATTTCGATACATTGAGCCATGCACTATTATGTGAATTCATTTGACATCATGCACTTGAACATTAACTCTACATATTCGGCATGGGTTGTGAACACACGTTGCAAGTTTTGTATGGGCAGGACTTGGAACTGAGTGGATTTACAATGCCTTTGCTACATAAACGATTTTGAAAGTCTTTACATTTCAACGATTTACAATGCCTTTGCTGCATAAACGATTTTGAAAGGCTTTACATTTCAACATAAACTCTATGAACTCACTCAACCTTTGTGTTGACACTTTTAGCATGTTTTATCTCAGGTATCTAAGGCATTCACTTCATGGCATGCATTTGGACACATCATGGAGTCGTGGTGACGACGCGTCTCACTTGGGTTTTACATACTTTAACACATCGTTTGAATTGTAACAAACTTATTTCCGCACAAGTTGACTTTCATTTGGGACCTACTTTGTAAACTCTGATTGTTTTATTAAATCAAACGATATATTTTTCAAACGACACTTTAGGTCGTTCAATATAACTGTGATTGTGATGCTATGACAGTCAATCCCCAGGAATTCCATTCCGCTGCAAAACAGGTAAATTGGGGGTGTGACAAACTTCAAACATAACATTTAAATTACTTAAAGGTTCAGCATTCGTTACATCACTTTTGCTATTACATTTGTCTAACGCAATGTCTAAAGTGGGTGCAACTTGACTCTTATTCAAAGTCCTAAGGTGTTCTTCTACTTCAGAGGTCTTTATTGTTCTTTTCTTACGTCGCAACTTCCTATTCTTCCTTGTGGTGCTCTTAAGCTGTGAAGTTCTAGCGTTGGGAAAAGAGGCAACTATTCATGTTTCATGCACATTAGTTTCTTGCGATGTTTCATTAGGCAGTCTAAGAATTCCTGGTGCAATTATGTTTGTGTTACTATTCCTATCTTGTTTAAGTTTTACCAACTCTACTTTTAGATCATGGATAGTGTGAAACAAATCTAGATTTTCATAACGAATGAGTCTATTTCGTCGTAAAACATCTTTGGTATATGCAAGATGATCAACAACATCTTTTGACGCTTGAGCACGAGTCTTTTTGAGTAAATCAAATATGACACCATATTCCTTTTTAACTTTTAAAAGTTCTTGTTCATATTTTGAAATTTGACACTTTAAAGACACTTTTTCATCATCCAATTGCTCAAGTTTTGGATTAAGAGTTTTGGTATGCAACTGGTTGATTTTGTTTTGCAAAGCGAGTTCTCGATTTTGACAATCTTTTTTACACCATTAAAGATGACGTTTTGCATTTGAAAGCTCGTTTAACAAACGCTTATTTTCAACCTTTAAGGATTTGATTTGTGACACATTATCGGTATTCTCAACATTTACAAAAGAATCAACATAATCAGCAGTGATATAATCAAATGCATATGCAACAGAATGTAATAACACAACATTTATGGTATTAGCACGGATAACATCTTCCAAGAGTCGATCGACATCTTTTCTTAACATTTTCTTTTTACGTTCGGTATTTGAAATCGATGTTTCTGTTTGCTCGAAAACTCTTTTCATAAGTCCAAGCTCCTTGTGAAAATCCCTTTCCCAATATATTGCACACATTTTCAAATTCCGGACATGAGGTAAAATTCTTTTCTGAAAAATATCTCTTTGTTCTCTCGCATGAGGCGATTGAAAATGCTCAACTTTTATTTCAGAATTGATTTCAATTTCACGTTCCAAAAGTTTGATGTCCGAAATGAATGTTTCAAAATATTTAAGAATTTGACATTGTTCAGGTAATGTTTTTACTTCACTGAGTGAAGGTAAAGGACCATTAATTTGTGCAATATTGGGTTAAGGACCAACATTAGAAGACTTAGAAATAGGCGTGATAACCCAAGGTGTGTTAGAATTATCCTGTTGTGCGATGAAAGTTATGGCTTTCGAATAGTTAAATGGCTTGTTATAAACAACATTTTCTAATTTTGACCGACTCTCGTCTTCTGCATCTAATTCTTCCATACGATTATATTCAACAACACTCATAATGGAATCATCAATTGTATGTTCTGCACTGTAAACTTGAGGATTTGGTTTGAATACTCTGTGTGAAAACTTTGGTTTGTAATCAGCAAGATTCGGTCCATATCCATTTGGATTTGGTTTAAAAGTAAACTTTTGAATAGTTGTGATTGACTCACCATGTTTATAAACAACATTTCAAAACTCTTTGATTTTGTTTTGTAAGTCGAAAATTTCTTCAAGATAGTCATCTATTCGTTTCTTTGAATACTTTTTGTATTCACAGAACTGTTTTTGACAAGTTAACAACTCAGACTTGGCTTTTTGAGTTTCCGAAGTGAGAGCATTAAGTTGTTGTTTATGATCATATTTCAGTTGTTCTATTTGAGACAACAAAGCATTATTGGATGCAACTAGATTACATATATGTTTTTCCAAAGATTTTTCATTTTGGTAAGATTTAGCAAAAGCGACTTCAAAACCTTTTTCACGTTTCTCTTGCGTTTGAAAAATGTTGAGTTGGAATTTTAAGCATTCATTATCCTTAGTCAGTAGTTCATTTTTATCTTTTAATTGCTGATTGATGTCAAGGCATTTTTCCATTCGAGATTTTTGGTCATTAAGTAAGGTCATGAGCTCAAGATCTGGATTAGACAAAATTTCAGCTTGTTCAACGTGAGTCTCAACATTATCATTAGTCAGATCCTCAATTATAACCACGAAGTCAACTTGATTATCAATGGTAACCATAAGGTCATCTTGATCGTCAAATATAACTACGGGATCTATTTGATTATCATCGGAATGAGATGTAGACGGCTCATGTTGAACACTCTGATCCTCGTCGGATGCAGATGTTGGCGGAGATATCAATCAGAATGAATATAGATTGATCGGTACCGAGACGAAGCTGTCATGTCATACAACGGGCCTCATCACTCATGTGGAGTTCTTGCATGTTTGCCATTAACATCACTGCTGCATTAGCCTGCAAGTCTTCCATGTCATCATCGACTGCATTAGCCATGAAGATCTGTTCCTTGTTGGTAAGAGTTCCACCAGCTTCATCCTTGAGAGCCAAGAGTAAAGCCTCTTTGTGATAAGCGCTGCCTCTTGTCCTCGGCTTAGGGCATGCATTAGCCAGATGACCCTTCTCATTACAATTTTAGCATCGGAAACCATTAACCCCAGTCTGAGCATTTCCCTGATCAATCACTCGAACCCGTTGTTGTGGAGAACCCTTGTTATTCCTTCCATTAGCATGAAACCCTTGACCACTACTCATCTGACGACCATTTCCACGATTCTGAACCTCAACCCTTCCATTGTTAACAACAGCTTGATTTCTTGTGTTTGATGAGGTACGAATGCGATTGTTGGATTTGTTAGCAAATCGACTGAAGGCTTTTGCAAGCATTACAAATCCTTGATTCATTGCATCGAAGGCTTCTGTATCCTCATTTGATTCACTGCAGAGTGCCTGATCATTGTTGTTGTTGTATGGAACCAATTGAGTTTCTTGTGATTGTTGTTGTGAAGGATCATATGGTGTAATCTGGACAGTTGATTGTGGAGGGTTTGTGAAGGTTGTTGGCAAGGTCGGGAATTGAGGATAACATGCTTGAGCCCACAAAGCAAGAGTTTGATTATCCGGGAGTGAAGGCGAAGCAGGGACCCCACGGATGATTCTTTCTTTGTCAACTTCCTTTTGGTGGTGCTTCAAATAGTCATACAACAATCCGTATGTAGCTTGATGAAGATTCTTCGCTGGGGATGAATATAATATACTTTCCCAATCAGACCAAGACAACTCAGGAACTTTGTGTTGATTGCAATCCTTGGCATGATGATATTATGTTTATCCAAGTCATTGATGATGTCTGAGAACCGATGATGATATGACTCTAATGTCTCCCCGGGTTCAATCATGAAGTGTTCATATGCTAAGTAGATTTTGGATTCCAAATCTTCTTGATTGAGTTCGATGCCTTCCATTAGAAGATGAATGTGCTGCCACATTGCTTTAGCAGTCTTTGGAGCATCAACACTTCGAAGAATTGCATTAGGTAATCCCAAAAGGATATATTGCATTGCAATTTCATCGGCTTCTAAGTGAAGAAGTTGGTCAGTAGTAAGTTGATCAAGACCGACAACGTTGGTAACATCATCTCTTGGTGGATTAGCATTCGGATCTCCGGGTACAATGAGAGTAGGCATTTGAAAAGGACCTTCAAGGATGACCTTCTTCAAAAACTTACCATGTGGCTTCTTTAGATCACAAAACCTAAAGAACCTGATCACCCATTGATCATAATTTCCGGGAGTGAGCATTGGAGGTCTGTCAAAGGAGCCAGCTTCATGAATGGATTGTTGGCTACTTAAAGCTTCACACATCTTTGCAAACCAAGAGGGTTCCTTTGGTATTGTAACATTCATAGCATACTTGGCGGGATACTGATTTTGAAAGTATGTATAATGTTGTACTTGTTGACGAGGGTTTGGTGGAACCATTTGTGGCGGAAGAGGATTTGCTCCTTGAGGAAAGTGTTGAAATTGTTGCAATTGTTGTGGAGATGGTGGAGGATATTGTTGATAGAATTGTTGTTGTTGTTGTTGAGGATACTCATGAGGAAAGTAGCTAGAGTATGGTGGTTGAGACATCTTGAAACTTGTGTTGATGATGGATCTTTGTAGTCGAATGAAACTTAGAGTTTGTTGATGAAGTAACCTTATGCGTAGAAACCAGCTTAGGCGTAGAAATTAGCTTACGCATAATAACCACCTTACGCGTATACAAGAGCTTAAGCGTAGTGAAAGCTTACGCGTATACTTGAGAAAAACATAGCTTAGGCGTAAACCAAAGACTTAGGAGTAGAAACCTTATGCGTAATACTTCCTTAGGCGTAAGACAAGCTTAGGCGTAGGAAAGGCTTAGGCAAAGAGTATTCTACGCGTAAGAATTAAGCTTAGTCATAAAACTAGGGTTTTACCCAAAAATCCTTTACACTTATACTAGTGTAAAAGATATCCAAAGTCGAAGTGTTTTCAGGCTTATCCAAGCAAGAAAACACTGAGTAAGCCAACAGCACTGAAGATCAAATGATGAAAATGTTACGGTAATGTGACTGCTTAGGCGTAAACTTTGTGCTTACGAGTAAAACTAGGGTTTTGTTACTAGTAAAAAGTACAAACTATCACCAAAACTGATGTTTATGCCCAAAAGTGTTTAGAAACCTGATTTTTATGATGAAATAGCTTAAATATCACCAAAATAAAGAGAAATTTTGAAACTTGATGATCCAAATCCAATTTCACCCTTACGCGTAGACAGAACCACACGAACAAAAACAAGTTTTAAAACTATGCTACACATGTAAAGTTTGAAACTTGATGCAAGAAACGTAAACTTTAACACGAAATAAACCTTAAACCACAAGAATCTTGAGTTTTTAAGTGTAAAAATTAAAGCTTTAAACGTATGAAAGGTTTAGAGCACAAAAACCCACGCGTATAACAAAAAACTTCAAAAACAAATATGTTTCACACAACTAGATGGCGATTGATACCACTGTTAGGTCACCATAATATAACACAAACATCAATAAATAAGAAATAAGAGGTATAGGTGATCGGTTGAACAAGAACAAACACACACGTATGGAATATAAGAAATGTTATGCGTAGAGTATGGAAGTAAATGAACAACCAACCTTCAAATGAAGATTTACAAGGGTATTTATAGGGGAAGGGACTAGGGCAACACTACAAGTTCCCTTCCTTCCTTATTGGACATGGGCCAAGGCTTATGGGCTTTCTACATAAGCCTTGCCATTAATACAAACATAAAAGCCTAATTAAGCAACCTATTATATATTGATTACTAACACTTGAAATATAGTTTAGGAGTGATTCCAACACTTCTCTACACCCCCTACATCTCCAAACCCTTTCATTGATAGTCTTGAAGATATTCCACCTAAGAGCATCAATCCACCACCCTCAATCCTCGACATAATGGATAAGGATACACCTTTACCAACAATTCCACCACCTCTTCCGCATGAATTCACTTGGATCAATGAACTTCTACCACCTCTTCCATACCATCTCTTTTGCGAACATTGCCAAAGCTCTAGGTAACTCACTATTGAAATTAGGGACAAGATGCGATTCATTCTTAACCACATTCTAGGTCTCATTTCCTTCATCAAGTTGAGGGCTTGGAAGGTCTAGACTCCGAGTTTGCGACCATGAGGGGTGACTTTAGGGCCGTCCTCAATACTCTTAGCGGTGACTTTAAGAGTGAGCTCGATGGTCTCAAATAGTTTTTCTTGGGTAAGATATCCAGCATTGAGAAGACCATCGAAGACTTACAGGCCGATGTGGTGCTATGCCAGCGATCCATGGCTAATGGAGGTGGAAACGTCGGTAATAATGCTCCAAAGATTGATGTTCCAAAACCATCACCGTTTGTGGGAAAGCGGGAAGCTAGGTTGGTTGATGATTTCTTGTGGGAGATGGAGCAATACTTGGAGGGCGACAACATTACAGATGATGACTACAAGATTAATATGGCAACCCGATATTTGAAGGATACTACGATGTTATGGTGGAGACGTTGATATGGAGATATCGAGCAAGGTACGTGTACTATCAATACTTGGGCTGATTTTGTTGCTGAACTTAAAAAGCAATTTTGTCTAGAGAATGCTAAAAACGAAGAAAAGATTCTGATTCATAAACTTAAGCATTCTGAGATGATCCGGGATTATGTTAAGGAATTTACTACACTTACCTTGGAGATTCGGGATCTTTCTGACCAAGACTCTCTCTTCTATTTCCTCGATGGTTTGCAAGGATGGGCAAAGAAGGAGTTAGAAAGACGTGGAATTCAAGACCTTGCTACAGCTATCGCCCTTGCCGAGGCCTTGATTGAATTTAGTACGAGGAGGGAAACATCTAAGCTGAAGGATCGAAAGGTAAACCATGAGAAAGGTGGGGGAGAGAAAGTCGCTCAAGCAAAGAACGATAATGCACCTAAACCACCAACTAGAAAGAACAAAGACGTGAAGACGACCTTCAAGAGTGGTGGATGCTTCATATGTGACATACCTCATAGAGCTAGAGATTTCCCTTAAGAAAGCAAGCCTTAACGGAATGACGGCTCATGAAGACGAAGGCACACGTGATGGTAGATACATGAGCTTGATGAGGATATTGAATGCAATCAAGGCCAAGAAGGAGGTGCAAAAAGTTGTAGGGAAAGGATTGCAATATGTAGAAGCAACCATCAATGGGATCAAGGTACGTGCTCTAGTTGATTCCGGTGCCACTCATAATTTTGTGTCGGTTGATGAAGCTAAGCGGCTACGGATTAGCGCTACGTGAGGGAGAGGAAGGTTCAAGCTGGTAAATTCGAAGGCCAAGCCAATGGAAGGAGTGGATAAAGATGTTCGGGCAAAGATTGGAGAATAGGAAGGGACAATTGACTTGTCGGTGGTCTCGATGGATGATTCCATGTGGTTCTTGGGTTGGAGTTCCTCGATAAGGTACGAGCTTTCCCTATGCCATTTGCTAATTCTTTATGTATCTTAGATGGTGGAAAGACTTGCATGGTTAGCACATAGCGAGATTCTAAGTGTGGAGTAAAGACCCTTTCGGGCATGCAATTCAAGAAAAGGTACAACAAGAGCGACCCTTGCTATTTGGCGGTAACAAGGCTAGAGACGGATGGTGAGTCGGGCAAAGTAGAGGTACCGAAGGAGATCGAACGAGTACTTGATAAGTTCAAGGACGTGATGCCCGAGGAGTTTCCTAAAAGGCTACCACCAAGGAGGAAAGTGGATTATACCATCAATTTGGAACCGGGTTCTAAGCCACCCGCCAAAGCCCCTTACCGAATTCCACCACCGGAGCTAGAGGAGTTGCGTAAACAACTCAATGATCTATTGGATGCAGGCTATGTTCGACCCTCGAAACCTCATATGGTGCGACGGTGCTATTTCAAATGAAGAAGGATGGATCCTTGCGGATGTGCATAGACTATTGGGCACTTAACAAGGTAACGATTCAGAACAAGTACCCTATTCCTCTTATTGCGGATTTATTTGATCAACTTGGAAAGGTGAGATACTTCTTTAAGTTTGACTTGAGATGGGGGTACTACCAAGTACGGATAGCGGAGGGAGACGAAGCTAAGATGACATGTATCCCGAGGTATGGTTCTTACGAGTTCTTAGTAATGCCTTTGGCTTGACTAATGCTCCCGCTACATTTTACACCCTCATGAATAAGTTATTTCATATGTTTCTTGATAAATTTATGGTGGTATACTTGGATTACGAGACAACAAACTTTATGTGAAATTGGAGAAATTCTCTTTCACCCAAGACGAAGTCGAGTTCTTGGGACATAAGATCAAAGACGGTGGATTGATGAAGAACGGGGCAAAAGTAAAAGCTATCCAAGAGTGGGAACCACCAACCAAGGTGACGGAGTTGAGATCTATCCTTGGCTTGGTAAACTATTATCGAAGGTTCATCAAGGGGTAATCGGCAATAACATCTCCTTTGAAGGACTTATTGAAGAAGAACAAAACTTGGATATGGGACGAGAAGTGTCAAGCGGCGTTCGAGAGTTTGAAGAAGGCGGTTATGGAGGAACCGGTATTGAGATTACCGGATGTGACCATGCCTTTCGAGCTACATAGAGATGCATCGTACTTTGCTATTAGAGGATTTTTAATGCAAGACAGACATCCGATCGCATTCGAGAGTCGAAAGTTAAATGAGACAGAAAGGAAGTACACAATGCAAGAGAAAGAGATGACGGCGTTCGTCCATTGCTTGAGGATTTGGAGGCATTATTTGTTGGGTTCAAGATTCGTGATCAAGACAGAAAACGTTGCCACGAGTTACTTTAAAACCCAAAAGAAGTTAAGTCCAAAGCAAGCTCGTTGGTAAGACTTCCTAGCCGAGTTCGACTACCAATTGGAGTACAAATCGTGGAAGACTAATGTAGTAGCCGACGCATTGAATTGCAAGGCGCAGTTTGCGGCAATCACCCAAGTTCAATTATTCCTCTATGGCCGAATGAAGGAAATATTGGAACATGATCCTTTTTCCAAGAAGCTCGTGGCCTTAGCAAGAGATGGAAATACTCAGAGATTTTGGCTTAAGAGAGACATGTTCTTCACCAAAATAGATCGGCTTTACGTACCTGAGTAGGGTGATCTTAGGCGTGAAATCTTGTAGGAGTGTCACGATTCGAAGTGGGCCAGTCATTCGGGGATTAAGAGAACGTTGGAAAAAACATTAATCGAGGGCACTTATTATTGGCTAAGAATGGAGGACAATGTAGAGACATTCGTGCGGACGTGCCTTGTTTGCCAATAAGATAGAGCAAAAGAAGTTCGGATTGTTGGAGCCTCTACCTACGCCCAATGGACCATGGGAAAGCGTTTCAATGGACTTTATCACATGCTTACCGAAATCGGAAAGGAACGGGAGTATTATTGTGGTGGTCGATCGATTCTCGAAGTATGGAAATTTCATTGCCGAACCACCTGATGTTACCGCGGAAGATACAGCTAAGCTTTTTCTTTAAGAATGTGGTGAAGTATTGGGGAGTGCCATATGTGATCGTTAGTGATCGAGATCCGAGATTCAGGGGGAGCTTCTGGACGGAGTTGTTCAAGGTCATGGGGATGGATTTGAACTTTTCTACGAGTTTTCATCCCCAAACGGACGGGAAAAAGGAGAGGGTAAACGCACTATTGGAGCTCGATCTTCGGCTCTATGTAAGTGCCAACCAACATGATTGGGCTAAACTCCTTGATGTTGCTCAATTCTCTTACAACATGCAATGGAGTGAAGCCACGAGGAAGAGTCCTTTTGAGTTGGTCACAGGGCGCCTAACCATTGACTCCTAATGCCTTAGCCGCATCATACGAGGGGAGTATCCCGACCGCTTATAAGACGATAAAAGAATGGCATGAACAAGCGGACTTGGCCCGGGCTTCGTTGGACAAAGCGGCTAAGAAGATGAAGAAATGGGCAGATGAAAAAAGGAGACACGTCGAGTTCAAGGTCGGAGGTCAAGTAATGGTGAAGCTCTTGCCTCAACAATTCAAATCACTAAGGAAGGTACACAAAGGTTTAATACGGAGGTATGAAGGCCCTTTCCCGGTGATAGGACGTGTTGGAAAGGTGTCATATCGACTTCAACTAACACCCATGTTGAAGATTTATCCGGTCTTCCACGTTAGCCTTCTCAAGCCTTATCATGAGGACGAGGAAGACTCGTAACGAGGGGTGTCCAAGCGGGCACCAACAGCGGTTGTTACTTCGTACGATTGAGAGGTTGAGGAGATTTTGTCGGACGGTACGATACGAAGGCGAGGAGTGCTTCAAGGAGTACTTGATCAAGTGGCGTAATTTTCCCGATAGTGAAGGAAGTTGGGAAGTCGAAGACTTATTGTGGCAATTCGCGGAAAAGATCAAGAAGTATCATGAGGATGGCATGACGAGGACGTCGCGAGCTTAGGTGGGGGAGGATGTCACGACCCGCCTATCTTTTACAAGTATGTTCGGGATTCCGGATTATTCCACACTTCTCTTGGAAGGTATTGGATAAGCTTGGAAGAGTTTAGAAGCCTACGGAAGATGCTGGATAATCTTGGAAGATTTTAGAATAAGTTAGAATAAGTTGGAAGCTCTAGAAGCTTTAGTAGCTTTCATGAATCTTGTAGAAGCTTGTACATAGTAGTATAAATAGATGTAAGCCTCATTTGCAGAGGGCATCCAACAAAGTTCACTTGTATTCTCTCTTGTAAAGTTTTAAGTAATAAAAAGCATTTCCTTTCATTCCACTTGTTCCTTTCTTTGAAACTTTCTTTAGCTGCATACATCGTTGAGTATTCGAACAAGGTTGGGCTTAGTCGAGACTAAGTGTCGCACGGAAGACCTTGTAGAGACAAGTCCGTGATATTAGCCTAAGTTAAACTAGTTTGTAAAAGAAAAAAACAAACCAACAAAGTTGTCTGTTGAGCCAACAACCACGGTTTATCGCCCTTTACTCTAGTTAATAAGTTCGACTAAATAGGCCACTGTGTCAAAAGTCAAAACTATGCATTATCCGAAAAAGGCAATCTATCTTGGAAGGGAAATAATTAGCACACTGCTTTACAATTGAGTGTGCCAATAAATTTTAAGAATGTGCCGATCACTTACCATCTTGAAATGAAACAATTTAGGAGGCCACTAAAGTATAGTTAATTGCGATATTGTAAGAAAAGTCGTGTTTACTCAACGATCGACTCAATTATGTAGACAATGACTCATATTAGTTTAATTTTTATACGTAGTATTTATTTATTAGTATAAAATAAATTAATCGATAACGGCTTTCTATCATAATTTTATTTTGCATTGTATCAAAAAATAAATTTGAAGATACCTTGTTTTCAGATTGATAGCTTGCTAACGTATAAGCGAGCTTGATAGTCGCCCATTGGTTTTCTTGCTTTAATATTGTTTGAGATGTTTTAAGTATTCAATTAAAGTCAAACGTTTAAATTAAAAAAATTAACCTCCAACAAATAGCTTAGTGGTAAGATCGCGAGGTTAACCTGGTGAGGCCGCATACATTTGAGTCAAAATTGTTAGTCTGTTAGTATTAGAATAGCATTAGTATTGGCCCATTGTATATTCGGCCCATTATGTATCCTATATAATCTTAATCTTGATGTACCAAACATTATTATTCATTCAATATACACAAACTTACATGGTATCAACCCAAACCGATCTTTTTTTCTGCTTCCGCACATTTTTTTTAGCATTGTTTCTCGACCAAAGTGTGTTGTCGAGCTGTGTTTGTCGACCAAGTGTGTTGTCGACCTAGTTTTGTTGACTAAGTTTTGCTCTCAAGGATCGTACTACGGATACAGCCTACGATTTAATAATAATTGTTCAACCTATTAATTTATTCTCTAAACCTAGCTACGATTAGTGGAAACCAAGAAGCACTCATTACACCTACGATTTAATAAGATTATACAATCCAGGAACACTCTGTGCTACTACTGTTGCTCTACACACTAGCTACGATTAATAGTTTATTCCACCCTCATTAATAGTCTACTGTTGCTCTAATAGTTTATTCAACTCATTAGTTTATTCGGCTCATTAATAGACCCCACTAATTACTACCATTACTACGGATACAACTCCACCTTCACCTGTCCTCATGTTATCCGATAAACTTATGGCGATGAATCACTTGACTACTTTTGTTCCGATTAAGCTTGATGTTGATGAGATGAATTACTCATCATGGGTATATTATTTTTCTCACCTTTGTCATGGATATGGCATCTTGGATCATCTCGTCGATCCAGAAGCGTCCTCATCTACTACACCTCCTCCTCCCCCGACTAAGGATGCGGAATGGCTCAAGGTTGACTTCATCATTAAGTCTTGGATCTTCTCTACACTTGCCTCGAATCTTCAAAAACGGTTGGTTGCTCTTAATCCCAAATTTGCCAAAGAGGCGTGGGTGTGTCTTGAGGGGATTTTTCAAGACAATAAACGCCCTCGAGCTATGGCTTTGAAAGCGGAGTTACGTAATCTAAAGCTTGGGGACTTAACAATTGACGCATACTTTCAGAAAATTGAGTCGATTGCCTTGGTTTTGAATGGTCTTGGTTCTTCTCTTAGTAACAATGATATTGTTACGTTTGCACTTGAAGGCTTACCTAACACGTATGATGTGATTTCAACCGTTATTGCTAGTCGGGAACCCTTTCCCGATCTCAAGACGGTTCGTTCTTTGTTGACCACGCAAGAGATGCGCATGAAGTCTAAAGTTCAAGACTCACTTGTGGATGCTACCTCCGCTTCTCCTATGGTTTTGTTGGCAATAATACCCTAGCGTCCGTCTAATCCGTTGGAAAAAGTTAACAAACCTTGTTTTTTGTTTGCTAAAGGTCACTGTCGTTTTGGTGAGGCGTGTCGGTATCTTCACAATGGCGTTCATGGTAAGTCTACATTACTTCCTCGCAGTTCCGGTTCTGTGGATATGGATACCTTGCAAAAATTATTGGCTAAATTGGGTTTTACTAATTCCCAAAATACTACCGCCATGGCTCCCTGCTATGCATCATGCCACGGCTCACATGCCTCCACAGGCCCAATATACGCCGGCCCAGTTTATGCATCCACAACCGGCCCACATGTCACCTTGGGGGTCCAACACATTTGGCTTGTCATCCTATGGACTATCTCCTTCGGCGGTTCCGCAACAGGGGGCTCATTTTTTGCCATCGGGGTTTACTCGCACTGGTCACCTCGGTCACAAAGAGCCTGGGGTTCAATTTTGCGTCAGACAACAGCATCAACAGCCGGTTCAGCAGCAGCCTGGGGTTCACTTCGAGGGGTCTTTTCCTGGTTCCAACGGTTCGGTTCAGCTAGGGCAGTTTGTGCAAGGGTTTCCACAGCAGATGCCGGTTCAACAGCAAGGGGTTTTTCATCCAAGTCAACTTTTGGCATCCGGTTCACAAGTTTCGGGTCAAGCTACCGTTTTGCCACATGCTTTTGCTACTAACACTCTTCGGAACCGTCTGGCGGAAATTGGAATATGGATACATGTGCGAGCTCTCATCTTAATGATTATGTACATTGTCTTAGTGATATTCTTAATGAGTGCATTTATCCGTCACGCGGTTGGTGATGGGCGTTTCATTCCCGTTACCAACTCCGGTCATAGTATCTTGTCAACACCTTTTCGTCCTCTTCGTTTAAATAATGTTTTAATTACCCTCATATCGTTAAAAACTTATTTCGTGCGTCAATTTGTTCGTGATAATTATTGCACTGTTGAATTTGATCCTTTTGGTTTTTCCGTGAAGGACTTCATAACTCGACGGGTACTCCGCTGTATAGCACGGGTGATCTTTACTATTACGAAGCCTTAAGCCTTCTCCACCTCGCTTATCTTGAGTCAAGATATGGCATCAACGACTTGGACATCCGTGAAGTGAAGTGTTGCGGCGTCTTGCGTCTAGTGATTCTATTTCTTGTAATAAAGAGAAGCTTCCCGTTCTTTGTCATGCTTGTCAGCTTGGTAAACACGTGAAGCTTTCGTTTGTTAATTCGTCTAGTTACTACTTGTTTTGACATTATTCACTGATTTATGGACCTTCCCAATCCGAGTCTTTCTCGGTTTCAAGTATTATGTTTTGTTTCTTGATCATTATCTCGTATGTGTGGGTTTATCCATTAATGAATAAATCGATGTTTTGTCTAAATTTTGTTTCAGAGTTATGTTCAGTACTTTTAAGTGTGAAATTAATTCGTTTCAGTGTGATCATGGTGGTGAGTTTGATAATACCGCCTTTCATAAATTATTTTCAACCCATGGCATCCAATTTAGATTTTCTTGCCCCTGCACCTCTCAACAAAATGGAAAATCTAAACGCATGATTCGTACCATCAATAACCTTATTCGTACTTTATTGTTTCAAGCACATTTACCACCCAACTATTGGACTGAAGCTCTTAATATGGCTGTTTATTTATTGAATATCCTACCTTCCCGTGCCATTAACAATGGCATACCCTTTACCCGCCTTTTCGGTGCTACACCTGATTATAGTGTCCTTCGTGTTTTTGGATGCCTTTGTTACCCACATATTGATACCAACCATAAATTTGGGTGTGTCAGTTACGCGTGACTCTTCTGGGATGTTTTTGTCACAACGTAAGTATGCTCTGGAGATTTTAGAGCGTGCACATATAGTTGGTTGTAATCCTTCTCGGACTCCAGTTAACGCTGAGTCCAAGTTGGGTGATGATGGTGATCCGGTTTCTGATCCTACGTTATATCGGAATCTTGCGTTCTCTTCAAGATCTCACTTTCACTAGACCGGATATTACTTATGCCGCGTGCCAGGTTTGTTTATATATGCATGATCCTCGAGAGCCTCATTTCATTGCTCTCAAGTGGATATTACGGTATGTCACCGGGACTTTGGGTTATGGTTTACTGTTATTTCTCTTACTACCGAGTCCTTGGTTGCTTATTCGGATGTTGATTGGCTGGTTGCCCTACCACCGGGTCTACATCCGTTATTGTATTTTTCTTGGCAACAACTTACTTTCATGGTCCTCTAAACGCCGTACCGACAATCTCGCCCGCTTTGAGGTGAGTATCGGTGTTGCCAACGCTGTTTCGAGACATGTTGGCTTGAATTTACTACGTGAGCTTCATACACCATTATCATCCTGCTACTGTTTATTGTGATAATGTGAGTGCAGCAATACTTGTCTTCTAAACCTGTTCAGCATCATAACCAAACATATTGAGATTGATATTCATTTTGTTCGTGATTTGGTTGCTATTGGTCAAGTTCGAGTTCGCATGTTTCTTCGGTCGTATGCTGATATTTTTACCGGGGTTACCATCTCCTTGTTTTTGATTTTCGTGACAGCTTGAGTGTTCGGTCTCCTCCCGCTCAAACTGCGGGGGAGTGTTAGTCTGTTAGTATTAGAATAGCATTAGTATTGGCCCATTGTATATTCGGCCCATTATGTATCCTATATAATCTTGATGTACCAAACATTATTATTCATTCAATATACACAAACTTACAAAAATGTCTGCCCTTCCTGAATAATCTGAACATGGAAGAACTACATCCGTTTACCCATTTAAATTAAAATATTATAAAATCGATTAGGTTTAAAAAGTGACTCGTGCCGAAAAAGTATCCATCTTTGTTGATTCAAAAAGATAGCATAATGCATTAGTGATTAGAATCAAGGTTGTCAAAATCGCGATCCTGCTCGTAGGATCGTACGATCCTACGATCCTACACACAAAAAACGATCAGGATCTTAACAAGATCGTAATCCAGGTAGGATCGCAGCAGGATCGTAGGATCGCACGTAGGATCGTAGGATCGGATCGGATCGTATATGATCGCATATTATTAATTTTTTATTTATTATTTTTTTTTTTTTAAACTTATTAAGTATAAGCTCATGTCTTAAAGCCCAATGACTAGGATTTTTTTTAAAAAAAATATTATCTTGGTGTCAAGTAATTAATTGTCTTGCAATATTAATGAGTGTAAAATCATTATGTTTTAATGGACTATTTAGAAATAGTTTAGATGTGTCTTTTTGGGTTTATTATGAAAAACGATTTTATGCTTTGTAAAATATCAGAAGCTTGTTTTTGAAGTAAACTATCTACATACTTGACCCAATTTTGTTTATATTTTATTTATATGTTACATATAAAAGCATGAATATTCTAATTTAATTTATTTGGTCATCAAGAAAAAAATTCAGTAATATTATCAGAATATTATAATTTAATTTATTTGGTCATCAAGAAAAAAAATTGTGTTGTTTCATTTTCACATACAATCCTTTTATCTTTTTGCATTAATCTATATATTGTAACAAAAAAGTTACAAAATCACGTGCTAATAAATTAACATTTTCTTTTTGCATAAATATTATCACGAAAAACATATAATAAAAAAATATTAAAACAAGAAGTAGGTGCACTGCATTACCTATGTAGTAACTTTTATGCAAGTATGCATTGCAATATATCTAATATTCTACTACTACGGTACTTGAACATATAATTTTTTCTTTTATCATCAATTTATATTCGTTTATCATATGAAATATTATATAGAAATATAAAACTACAACCCCTATAAAAAAAATATATACATTTTCATAGGATCTTACGATTCCGATCCGATCCTACGATTACGATCTTGCAAAGCCGAAAACGATCCTAGGTAGGATCCCGATCCTGACAACCTTGATTAGAATATGCCATGGTCAAATGACTCTTTGACCAAATTCATTCAAAGTTTGCTGCTTTCGAACGATACGGAGTACTACATTTATCATCAAAAAATACTAGGGTAACATAATAAAACTACAATTTGGATTGACAAATGAACTAAGATTACTATTTCATAGATCATCACTAGGTAGTTTAAATTGCACTATGAAATGAAGTTAACATAATCATTGCAGCTTACGTGTAAGACGTCGAGTTTAGATGGTAGATAAATCAAAAAATACACTTAAAAACTATATAGAAACAAAAGAAATCACAAAAATACGAATTTCTTACAAAGATTAAGCTAAAAATAGCAAAGAACTTTTTTAAATATACTGATTTATTACCTGTATTATTTTTTTTTTTTCACTTAATTTAACAAACTTTATTGCTTTGTTAATTTTCACGAATCTTTATAGGCAACCAGATAAAAAGTAAGAAAACCGGAAAAAAGCCAACGTGGCATATTTAACACTTGAGTAAATTGCATGGATCATCCTTCTAGTTTGTCCCAAATTGCATCTATTGTCCCTGGTGGTTTAATATTACATTGACAGTCCTTAACTTTGCAAAAAAATACACCTATAGTCCTTAGACTTAACATATGTTAATTTGCTCCGTTAAAATTATGAATTTTTTTATAAACATTTTTATACGTTTTCGTCCATTTATATGTTTTTATACGGTTTCTTACGTTTTCATTTGTTTTCGTCCTTTTTATCGTTTTCAAACGTTTTTATCCGTTTTATATGTTTTCGTCAGTTTTTATATATTTTCATCCGTTATCATACGCTTTTATCCGTTTTCTACGTTTTAGTCCGTTCTAATACGTTTTCATCCGTTTTCTTACGCTTTCGTCCGTTTTTATACGTTTTCACCCGTTTTAACACGTTTTCATCCGTTTTTATACATTTTTTGTCCGTTTAAAAGACATTTTTATACGTTTTCGTCCGTTTTTATATGTTTTGGTCTGTTTTTATACATTTTCATCCACTTTTCACACATTTCATACGTGTTTATCATTTTTGTACATTCTTATATATTTTTCTACGGTTTTGTACGTTTTTATACATTTAAGTACATTTTTATATGTTTTTGTGAGTACAAAAACGGATAAAAATGTAAAAAAACGTATAAAATTGGACGAAAACGGATACAAAAAGGATGAAAACGTATAAAAACGGTTGAAAAATGTATAAAAACAGACGAAAATGTATAAAATGGACAAAAACATATGAAAGTGTAAGAAAACGGTCAAAAAAATAAAAACAGATAAAAACAGATAAAACGTATAAAACATATGAAAACGTATAAAGCGGATGAAAATGTATAAACACGGATGAAAACGTATAAAAATAGTCGAAAACGGATAAAAACGTAGAAAACGTACAAAAATGGATGAAAACGTATAAAAACTAAGGAAAACGTATAAAAACGGACAAAAACCTATAAAAGTAGATAAAAATGTATATGTTTACATATGGTATGTAAATTGGTTTAGAGATGGGATGGGAATGGTTTTGTTGTTTGGTTTCCCGTGTTGAATGGTAATGACCCATTGAGATTGATAAGGATTAAGAAGCTCGGGTAACAATTAGACAAAGACCATATTGTTACGCCCCGTGAACGACACGACCTTAAATACTCAAAATTTGAAACTTTTGCGCGGAAACGACTTAACCTTTTCGGACATTTTGTTACACTTTTGACCACTGACAAGCATTTCGTAAATGATTATACCTCAAGACTATTTTTAAATTAAACTAGACTTATTTACCTTCGAAATGACGGGTGGCACGATCCGTGAAGACTTACGGTTTAAAAGATGTGATTTTTCATAGATGACCAAAATCTAAAAACCCTTTATAAAATTTTTGGTCTGAGCATATATCTTAAGATCTATGCTCACGGAAAAACTCCTTGAAATCAACTTTCTGGTCTGAGCATAGATCTTACATTTTTAACTAAAATTTCTGGGTTGAGCATAGATCTTAAGATCTATGCTCAAGGAAGAACTTTTGCACAATTTTCAGAAAACTAACTACCCAAACATGACACCACATGAAAACTTTCAGAAATCATTAACACGTCATAAACTTCATTTTTATACATTAACGAGTAACGAGTGTTATGCCAAACGATCATTTTGACCCATTTGCAT
>OU343224.1:15315713-15391764 GCA_910596185.1 Chrysanthemum makinoi
ATTTTGGGCCTAGAAGGAAAGTCCTCCAAAAATGGGTTTGAAGATGTAGGTGGTGTGGAGAATAGCTCTAATGGTATGAGAGTTGGAGATTTAGGAGGTGGATGTTTGGATGGGAGCCGGTGGCGGAGAGCTAGCAATGGGAGTTTTTGTTAGTGGTGGAGTGGTGACTACAATAGGTGATTTTGGAGGTGGTGTAGGAGTGGTCAAAGTGAGAAAGTTCTCATCTCTTATGGGATATGAGATGGTTAGGGGAGAGGAATCGGAAGATAAGCTAATGTTGACAAAGCAACATGGTCTAACACTCATTCTAGCCGTTTTCTAGCAAGGTTTGTTTGATGGAGAAGACTTAGTCATTTTTGCTTAAGCTTGTTCTAATAGATGAGAGGAATTGAGAAGGTGTGAGGATGATCATCTTAGAAGCTCTTAATTTATAGGATTATGAAATTATGGAGAAATGTGTTTGATTTGATGTTAAACCATAGAAGAAAGGAGGTTTCTAATGATTTGGAAGGGTTTTTAATGCTAGTCATATCATCTAAGTCAAGCCATACAAGAAGGATGGAGTGAAGAGACAAATATATGCAATAAATGTGTTCCAATGATTGTAGGATCTTGAGGATCTGATCACCCACGGATTACAAGGAACCAAATTTTTGGTTCCTTCCTTTATGAAAAAGGGTTCCTTGGGTGAATTTTTGAAATTTTTGAATTTTGGTGGAAAATTGATATCCTATATGTCTAAGTGTGTTAAAGTAGTTCTAATATGGATAAAAACTAATAAAAACTATCCTAGAAGCAAATAATGGTATTTTGGAATGTTGAAATTAGCGAAATTTAGAAAATTACTTACAGTCACCACGTCACCAATTTTTTAGACAGGCTAAACCAAAATTTTGGTGTCGTTTGGTCCGCCTGTATAGGTCTGGCGGCACCAAAATTCTCAACAGATGGAACCAAAAAATTGTCAACAGACGGAACCAAAAAATTGGTGCCGTCTGATCATGGTGCCCAGAATTCTTCACAGACCACTTTTTTGACCATCGGGGACTTTTCTGAAACTGAAATTTTTCTTAAAACATATGGAAATAACTATTTCTAGTTAGGAATAGTCAATAACGCATACACAAACATAGTGGAGCATTGATTTTCAACAAGGGCTAATGATTTTCCCATATAAGTGAAAATGGGTAAAATTTGATAACGGCCGTGTGCTATCCCCCTGCATGAACCGGTTAGAATACATTAATGTTTCAAGTTAGTTTATCATCCTACAAAGTAAAAACACCCAACTAATATCATACATCATTGTTTTTGTCTTGTTCCAAACACTCATTTAAACCTCACTTATCCAACTTTTTGTAAATATTTGTCATCATCCTTCCAAGGCTCTTGAACATCCCCTTGGTTTGCTTGAACTCCACCTATTCGTTCTCAATCTCGGGAAGAGATGCATAGTACTCATGTGGTTGTAGCCGAGAGTTGGGGAGACCGTCTTCGGAGCTATTTGATGATGATGATGATGAAGGAGTTGGAGGTTTTGGCCTTTTACCTTTTACCTTAGTCTTGGACACTCGCTTGTCACTCAAGGGCACAAATATGTGAGGGATGAGAGAAAAATCTAGCTTCAACCCTTTTGGACTTGGTGGAATGGGTGCAAATGCTCTATATAGATGGGTGAGTAGCATCCCGTATGGAAGAGCAACGGAGCCTTGAGTAGGGATATCTACCATTCTCCTAGCAATATAGCAAGCTAAGTTGAATGGTTGACGAGTGGACAAGTTGTAGAGCATGTGACAAAGGCAAGCATTGATATGGTCTCTATTTCCTATGGTGCTAATGATATTTGCTCAAAAGAGTTCCTCTCACTTTTTGAATTCGGGCTTGAGCTTATTGAGTTCCATACCGTATGGATCTCGGTTGGCTTCCTTTCCCGATCGAGTGACACAGGTTGGTGCTATCCTTTCATTGAAGAGGTGCTCACGAATGACGTCCTTGTCTACCAAAGGATTTTGGTAGGGAAGAGAGCGGTCATGGATAGCATCAAAGATAGTGAGTGACCACTTATCCGAGTAAACACATGTACCACAACAAGGAATTCCTAGCACTTGAGCAAATTGGTTTAGAGAAATGGAGTAGTCATTTTGATTGATCCTAAACCTAAGATCCATTTGATTATCCTCATTTGTGAAAGAGACAACACTAGCATAGAATTCTAGGACAAACCTACGACAAATTGTTTCATCGATGTCAAGGAGACAATCAAAGTTGATAGTGGCTAGTTCTTGACGGAGATTAGTTTCGTCGACAAAAAAGGAATGAATGATCCTACCCACATGGAAATACCTTTTCTCTAGACTTAAAGATTTCAACTTGTTCTTTGGTGAGGCCCTTGGTTTTGTGATGTTGAGGGATGTAGTTAAGAGTTTCCTTGTGGTCATAAAATTTTGCGGCTACCATGTTTGTTCCTATGAGCAAGAATTTATAAGTTTTAGTAAAAACGAAAACCAACTTAGTGTTTTTGTTCTAGTGTGTGCCTATATGAAAACAATTTGGAGTTGCGTTTATCTCGACTCATTTTATGCATAAAATGGTTTTTAATGGGGGTGTTTGGCAAAAGGCGAGAGATAACCCAAACACTCCTAATTCAATGTGGCTTCATTTGAATATACCCAGGAATGCGTATTAGTTATGCATTACCTTTAGTATTCAAGATACATTATGCAAGTGATGAAAAATTACATTTCTATTTGTACTAACAATTAAAAATTGTTTTCCTACAAGTGAGAAGCTTTTCAAAATTTTGACATGGGGTTTTTGTTTAATTAGAATAATGCCTTATAGTAACTATCTTTTAATTAGTGGGAAACATGATTAGTTTATGCAATGTGACAATGTAGTACATAATTTTAGTAACTAGTTATGCAATTTACCAATTGAGTTCATGTTTTGTACAAGAATATACATAATCCCCATGTAATGGTTTTTTGCATAAATTAGAATCCTAGACTCAAAATTAAGAGAAGTAATGTGGTTAGGATACTTACAATGATGTTTTCTTCATGTTTTTGGTTCGTTTTGGTAAAGTGAATTGTGAAGAAGAAGATGTTTTTTTATTTAGAATATTTGCTACTATTGTCACCACAGACCAGACGGACCCAAATTTTTGGTTCCGTCCGTTTGGTCATTTGGTATCGTGGGAACAATAGCAGATATAAGCTAAATTCTTTTGTTTTGGTTATTCTAAGGTTTAGGCTAAGTTTTAACTACATGTTTGGTTCCATTAATCCTAATTCAAGTCTAAGAAGATTAAATGGTTCTCGTTTGATAGGTTTAGTTTCTCAATTGAGATGTTTCCTTTTTGAACATTGTTGCGAAGGAAGTCATGGCGGATTTCAATATGTTTCGTTCGAGCATGTTGGATGGGATTTTTGCTGAGATCAATAGCTCCTTTGTTGTCGCAAAGTATAGAGATATCGTTGAGATGAATTTCGTAATCCACGAGAGCTTGCTTCACCCAAAGAGCTTGTTGACATGCTTTTCTTGTTGAAACGTATTCGGCTTTAGTAGTTAAGATAGCTAGAGCCGTTTGTTTCTTTTCAAACCATGAGGTGAGACAATGTCCAACAAAAGTACAAATACCACTCGTACATTTTCTACCGACATAGTCACCGGCATGGTCTGAATCGGCATACACTATAGTTTCTAGACCCGTTCCTTTGGGATACCATAATCCTAAACATGTCGTTCCCTTAATGTATCTAAATATCCGTTTCAAGCCTTCTAAGTGTGATGCTTTGGGATCTTCTTGAAAGCGAGCACATAGACAAATACTAAACATAATGTCGGGTCTACTAGCCGTGAGATAGAGTAGCTACCGATCATTCCTCTATATTTAGTGTTATCTACCGATTCACCTTCCTCATCCTTGGTGAGTTTTGTGTCTGAGGACATGGGTGTTTTAGTTGGTTTTGAGTCTTCAAGACCAAATTTCTTAAGCATATCTTTTAGGTATTCAGATTGGTTAAAGAATATGCCATATTCTAGTTTTTTAATTTGAAGTCCTAGGAAGACGTTTAACTCACCCATCATACTCATCTCAAACTCGTCATGCATGATTTTAGAAAAATCATCACATAGCTCTTGACAAGTTGATCCAAATATGATGTCATCAACGTATATTTGAACTATAATAATGTGTGATTCCCTTTTCTTGGTAAAGAGAGTATTATCTACCAATCCCATGGTATATTGTGTTCTACTAAGAAAGTCTTAAGCCGATCGCACCAAGCTTTTGGTGCTTGCTTAAGTCCGTATAATGCCTTCTTAAGTTTGAAGACATGATATGGTTTTTCAAAGTCGGTAAAACCGAGAGGTTGAGCAACATATACTTCTTCGTTAATGAACCCATTTAGGAATGCACTTTTAACATCCATTTGAAATAATTTAAATTCATGAGCACATGCATATGTAAGTAAGATTCTAATAGACTCGAGCCTAGCTACCGGTGCATAAGTTTCGTCGTAATCAATCCCTTCTTGTTGATTATAACCTTGTGCGACAAGCCTAGCTTTGTTTCTAGACACTACACCGTTTTCATCCATTTTTTTTCGAAAAGCCCATTTCGTTCCAATTATAGTTTGATTTTTAGGTTTTGGAACTGTAACATATTGGATTTCACATACACATGATAACACAACCACAAGTAGGCGTATAAGATGATCTTCTAGAGATTTGGGAACTTTTAGTGAGAGAAAGAAAAATCTTACTATGAGTTCCAACCCTGTACCTTGGAAGGTAGAGAGTATTTATAGTCTTAACACAAATCGCCACCTAACGGGCCGTGGATCAGGCATACAGTGGGTAAAGACCCGTCCGTCCTCCACGGTATTACTTAACTAAATACTATTTAACATTAAATAACTACGACTACGAGCTTTCTAACGATTACAAATACTTGAGGTGACCGACACTTTAATACCTGGATTTACTAAATCCTAACAATTTCCCCCTAAGGGAGGTCACCTAAAATTACATAGAATACAAACAGATATTACATTGAGATTGTTCTTGGATTCTTGTTCATGTTCTTTGTTCTATAGCTCGTAGTCTTTGATTCTTCATTTTGCATGTTTGGATAATCTGAGTGGAGGTCTTTAACTGATCCACGTGATACTGAGTTTTGAGCCAGCTTTGAGATCATCAGTTATCATAAATCTCTGACTTATCCTTTGTGGTGTTGGTATTATGTGATGTTGTGACTTTTGGACCGACATGCTCACATTCTGGATCATGATATATTCTTATCAGAGTAGCGGAAGCTTTTGATGATTCGTGATATTGGCAACAGCGTACCAGAAGCATGGAGTGAAAATATCCGAGTCATTGATGCACTAATCATGATTTCTTTAGATACGAATGTGTTGTGTGAGCATGCGGCTATGGATTGACCGCTTCATTCTGATCAGCTGCAAACGTCGGGGTGTAACTGCATAAAACAGTTAGCAATAAAGCGTACGAAAGTGTCTTTGATCACTTTCGTTGAATTGAGGTACACGGCCCACGGTTCCCCGTTGATCAGTACAAGTACTGCCTGTGATCATGTAGAATTCCGAAAAATCTCCTTGACAGGGTTTCGCAGCTGTTCTAGCCGTTCTCAAACCGGAACGTCTCAAAGAAGACAACACGGAGTGAGTGAACCAGCGAATTGAGATTGACTGATTGATAAAAGAGATTTGAAAAACAATCATGTATCGCTCAATAGAAATTGTTTTTGCAATACAACGAAGGTTTTAATGAAAATCAATTATCAATCATAAACACCTTTTATTTTAAAATATTTTTACACAGTCGATGTGCTAAAGAAAAGAGTTTTTAAGCACAACGACAGGTTTTTCGAAGGTATCCGTCAATCCATAACCTGAACCAGGATTGATTCAAAAGATTGAATCGCCCCATTGTTTCTGTTCAGTTGTCACATGGTTGATCTATTGGATAGATCTCACATGCCACCCACCGGGAGCTTGTTTGATGTTGGCTCCAGAAGGCTTTCCATCTTCATTGTGATTATGTATGCATATCACTTAGATGTTCTGGCAATACCACAAGGATAATGCGTAGGACTCATAAGATATAATCTCTCTTTCCACATTGTGTGAAACAGAGAGTCTTCATTGAAAGTGTCCTAATGAGATTTATTGATGATCTCGTGGCTCTAGACTCAATTGTGCATATTTGGTTCCTATGCCAGAGACTAGGGAGAGGGTCTCCTTCTTCAATACCAACTATCTCTTAGAGAAAGTCGATAGATTATGTCGGTTCCCCGTGAGAATGAAACAAGTCCTTTTAAGAGGAACTTGAGTGGTTTGAGAAGTTGTAGTGCGGTGCGTCACTGGGTCCATGACTGTCACAATTCTCAATTTCCGGTCATTGCTCATATTTACTATTTCATCGTTTATCATAAACTAGGTTTACAAGTATCAAATTCACGTAACCTTAATGGTTTAGCTGCGAATTCATGAACAATCATCAAGGACATTTCATATAGACTAGGTTTAGTCTACATATCATTAGCATCATTGTCATCATATTAGTTCATGCATGATTTTGTATTTTACATTAAACGCGTAATTTTCATATTAAATAAACGCTATCGCGTAACTAATTATTTTGAACATCTGATCCAATACTTCCAAAAATTATCCCGATATATTTTTTATACTCATATTAAGATTATAAAAATAATATTATGAGTTTACCCGGCGTTTTAAATTTATTTTGTATATAAATTGTTATATTTATATAATTACGACGGTTTTCGTAAATACTACACGATAATTATTATTTCACTCAATTTTTGTAAGAAATGTATTTTTATAATTTTTATGACTTCAATATATTTTATTTTGATCCGTTAAAATTTATTTTTAGTTAACGCTACCTTACAAGTTCAAATATATACCTAATTACCAAACTATGCTTACAATATACATCTATTCTACATCTAAATACTTAATAAAAAAAATGATCACTAGTTAATACAAACACACCCTTGTCGACACAAGGGTGATTCACACCATTTTCATCCTAAATATCTACTTACAATTATTCTTATATACATTTTATATTTACAAACATACACACATAACTAATATCCAAAGTGTAAAAACAAAATATCTCTTCCTCCCTTCTCCCCTAGAACCGGCCACCATGGAGGAACAAGAAGGTGATCACCATAAATTTTCTAGTCAAGTTTATATCAATCTAGACACACTCTTAGTTAAGGTTTTGAAATAAAAACCTTGGGTGTTTAGGAATAATCATTTGTTCATAAAACCTCATCAAGTAACTTGTAAGCATCACATATTCATTTTTATCTTTCATACTCATGTTATGTTCATATTATCATGTTTGGGTAAAACATACAAGTTATATGATGTCTATACCAGTTAAATTGTTTATAAGCTATATAAATTTATATATGTTATCCTATAATTACTCCTTGAAACATATCACTTTTGGTGATGTCTAGGAACCCATGACACCCTAAGAAGGTGTATGGTAGGATTAGAATAGCTTCGGAGTTGGTTTGAATTGGTTAGAATAGGTTTTGCGCGAGAAAAACTCATTTCGACAACTTTATTTAGAGGTCTGATCATATTTGTTAATTCTGGAATTTTCGACAGTTTATAAAAATTCTTGGGCTAGACATTTGGAAAATACACTTTAAAACGCAACGTGGCGCTTGAACGGGTTAAAACGGAGCTATAACGAAGAAGATATGAATTTTTCAAGTTTGACAACGAAAATTATAAAATCCTGAAAATTCAGTATGTTACGTCCACTTTTGCGAGTCAAAAATGAGGCTTAGGCATTATGAAATGTGTCGACTTATCAAAAATATATTAGTATACTTTGATACGAATCTAAGGATGTAGAAAACGTAGAAAACGGATTTGTAACGATTAAATTATACACGTTTACACAAAGTTGCCGTAACTTTATTATATAAGAAAAACTAATATATTTCTATTAGACACATACTACGGCAACGAAGGACCATGTTGAGGGTCGTTTTTAACATGGATGTAGAACTTTTTATAACGAGATGTCTTCTAGTAAAAGTGAGTTCGCCTAGCCTATTTTCCAAAATGTCCAACCGTTCGTCAAGCGGAGTAGTAACGAATAAAATACGGTCACTTAAACATTGCCGAAAACCACCCTTAAACAATATTTTGGATACAAGTACCATACTTTACCTATGTTTTTCTCCATGATCGAGACCTCTATGATGAAAACTTAAATGCTAAAACTTTGAGATAATGATACAAGCTTCCCAAAACCATTGAGTTTGTTTCCTAACACTCGATGTATACCATTTTACGACTAGCTTTTCAAGGCCATTTAGTCACTCTCATGATTTGTCAAATTATATTGTTTTACGACGAAAAGTTATAGATTCATAATAAATGATGAGTGTGTAAATACTCATCATTTTTGGTCAAATCTGAACTGCAAAACATTTAAAAACACTCAGAAATGCATCAAAATACTGAAAATATCCAAGGATTGTATTTTATATGTTTCAAATGCAAAATGTTTAAAAACAGATGAAAAACGAGCTAAGTTTGCATAATTGGCAGTTTCAGTCCCTCAACTTTCAAATCTTGACAAAATCAGTCCCTGAGCAATTGTTTTGGAATAAAAGTCAACCCAAGTCCTTTTAAAATCAAAATTTATCAAAAATGATCCTTGGGTAAAAGTTTGGAGAATTTACAAGTTTGGTCCTTCAAGTTTCAAAATTGGCAAAATAGTCCTTGGAAGTTTAAAAATGGAAAATTATCTTTTATGGTCCTTGTAATAATGAAACTTGGCAAGTTTGGCCCTTGGAATAACTTTGGAATATTGACAGGTTTAGCCCCTCATTTTTCAGAAATTACAATTTTGGTCCTTGTGTTATTAATAAACAAACCCAAAAGGACCCTTTGTAGTATTTACCCCTGTCAAAACAACCCGTGACCCCCCTAATTGAACCCTTGGTCTATTAATAAAACCCCGGTCAAACACCCAGTCAAACCCAGCACCTGTTTTCCCTCCACTTCACCTTCTTCACCCACCCTCTGCAAAACCACTCACCACAACCATACCTCCAGCTCACATACCACCACCCTTATCACTCCACCTCACCCAACAATCCAAGTAACAATTAATGCTTCCCCTTCCTTGCACTCAATCGAACCCAACTGGCAAAATCTCATTTTGGCGCCAAAAAGCCATCAACGGCTAAAATCCATTCTACTCATCCAATGGCTCAAAATAAAAGTGGGAAACACTCAGAAGGCACGTGGGAAGAATTTTGATGATAAATAGAGGGAGAAAAGACAGAGTTGGGAGTAGTTTTTAGTTTTAATTTTCTTGTATGTCGTTTTTAATTTAATTATCTTAATTAGTTTCTAAAACTGTAATCTTAAGTTTTCCTGTATTGAACTAAAGCCATTTAGTCATTGTAATTTACTTTCAAGTATTAATTAAAGGTTTTATCAAAGTTGCATGTTTTTATGTTTCCTATTATAAAATCAGTTTACATGTTCTTAAATTCAAGCTTCAATTAGCTTATTTCTAATTCAAATAAGCTTACTTAAGCTACTGATAGCTTTTGGTAAGCTTACAACTCAAGTGCAAGTAAATTGGGTACCTGGTCAACGAAAGTCAAACTATGGGGAATTTTGGGTTAAGCAGTTATGGAAATGGATTTGGGTTGATGCAGAGCTGGTTTTGGATTGGAATTGGTTTAAAAGGGTAGGTAGTTTGGTTATGGTATAGGGAAGCTCGCAAATAAGCTGGACTACTTGTGAGTACTTCATCTATTTCAACACTAGTATATTTTGCTTAATCTAAATCTGTCTTAATTTGTTGTTAGCTTTAGTTTAGATCTGCTAACTTAATTGTTTTTAGGTTATATTAATTCAGTTTCAGTGTTAGAATAAGCTAGATAATCATTTAAGCATAATAGTAACAAAAAGTTTGAAAGTACTGTTTGGATCATTGGACAGATCTGAGTTGAGGTTATATCGTGCATGGTGTATCTTGGTTCATTTACTATAGCTTAGGTCCAAAATACTTAGATTGGTCACTATATTGCACCTTAGATTGCTCAAAGTCAAAATCACCTTCAATCAGTTTCAATTTTCATATCAGTTGGATATTTAAAGATCAAAAGCTTGATTTATGTCTAGATAATGTTAGAATAGCTTGATTTAACTTTGTTTCAGTCTAAAACATCATAATCAGCTCTTCATTTCAAATCAAAGTTCACATTAGTCAACAATTTCAAAATCTGTCAAAGGTCAAAAAGTGATTTAGTGGATTTTTGCAAATCTTTCTGGATTTTTCATGCACTCAATTCTGATCTAAATTGATTGATATTTTGGAATCAAGAACTTCAACTGGTTGAGTTTTTAAAAATCATTTTTGAAGAATTTTAGTAATTTTCTATAAGCTCCTAATCAGCTTGTCAATTAAGCCAAAAGTGCCATGTGCACATACTCAGTGATAACTGAGTGTGCACAGGTTTGTGCAGAGCTCTCAACAAGCTCATGAGAGCTTGTCTTGGGCTAATATTTGATTTATAAGCTCCTTGCTAGGTCCACTTGAGATTGTGATATCTGGTCTTGGGTTCCAACTAGGCTAGATAGCTTATTTTTAAGCTTGAAATAAGCACCCAGGGACTGAATTCACTTGTTTGATTTTGTACTCATAAGCTTGTAGCTGGTTATCTAGAGGTGTAGACTAGTTGATTTAGGTTCTTTTCACTGAATTGTAGCTTAATCTAAGTAGGACGTGTAGCTTCTGGTGCATTCTAGAGCTTATTAGCTTATTATTTAGAGCTTATTTAGGGACAGTTTGCACTACAGCTTCATAATCTTACACATAAGCCCTAGCTTTTATATTTTCATAGATTTAGAATAATATTTTAGAATTTTCCTGAAATTTTCATAATTTTTCATCACTGTTTAGTATTTTTCCTATTTTTAAAACAGTTTTAGGACTTTTAAATAGCTTTTAATACAAATAATTAAAAAGCTTCAAAAAATAAGTTTTCAATTTTCCTAGATTAAGATAAATATAAAAAGCCAAAAAAATATTTTTCCATAATTTTCCTAGTTTAACTACTAATTTTTAGCAATTTAATTAGTTTTAAATAGTTTTTAAATCATAGAAATTAGAATATAAATCAGAAAAATACAAATTCAATTTTCAAAAGTTTTTTTTAGTTATTGTAGATTTTTGAAAAATAGTTTCACAATTTTCCTCTTTATTTTCATAATTTTTAGTATTTTAATTTAGTTTTAAAAGTTTAAAATTAGTTTTTAATTCAAATTTATAAAAGAAAAATCAAGAAAATCCAACTTTAAAAATAGTGATAGCGTTTATTTAATATAATTTAGCTTTTTAATTTTCTTTTCAGCTTATTATTAAGCACTTATATGTTTTTTATATTTTTCTTAAGTTTCTATCATATTAAAGTATTTTTAGGAATTTTCTCAGATTTTTCCTTTGTCATCTAGTACTATCATAACCCCTTTCTGTTCAATATCACCCGATCACTATGCGTTTAGCTATTCAATCGCACAGCTCGTTGGGACTTAACGACCCGGGGAAACACTAAACTCTCCTGGACTTAATTGCTTTGGTTTTAGGCTGTTAGACTTTTATTACGGTTGACCATTCACAAGTGGTTGACTTGTGTAATAAACCTGACCGTTTGGGACCAATCAAATTTTGGCGCCGCTGCCGGGGAGCTGTGCTAATAATCCTACGTTTAGCAGATTAGTGATTTGAATATTCACTCCTTGTTCATACCATCTATATATATTTATATTTTCTTATAAAAATCCAAAAACATCTTAAAACCTTAAAACCCAAAAAGATTCTTCTTTTCCCATTTTCATAATTCCCTTGACTCTGAAATTTCTTAGAGTCAACTCTAGTGTATGCGCACGCGCTCTTCTAGGTCTGTGAGCCCATTTCGTGAGCTTGTCAGGATTCCAAGAAGGCATATCCGTAGACGTTCGCCCCATCATCGGATCTGAGATCGGACTGCTCGCACTACTTCCGGTATCATGGCGGAAGAACGTCCTATGTGCGAGCTTCTCCAGGCACCCATCGATGGGTATGGAGATGCTATTGTTATTCCAGCCATTGTGGCTGAAAATTTTGAACTCAAAACCGGGTTGCTAAATCTTGTAACCTCAAGTCAATTCTATGGTTTTGAGAGGGATGATCCTCATGCTCATATTCGATGGTTTAACAAGATTGCATCTACCATCAAATACAAGAATGTCCCTACCGATGCTGTCAAACTTCTTCTGTTCCCATTTTCCCTCGAGGGACAAGCTCGGATTTGGCTTGAAAAACAACCCCCTCAATCGATCGAAACATGGGAAGACCTGGTGAAGAAATTTGTGAACGAGTTCTATCCACCTTCTAAAACCACGAGTCTTAAAAATGAAATCATCAAGTTCACACAAAAGTTTGATGAATCCTTCAGTGAATCGTGGGATCGTTTTAAGGAGTTGCTCCGCAAATGTCCTCACCATGGTTTCTCCGAGTTGATGCAACTCGATACTTTCTATAATGGAGTGAGTCAATCTGATCAAGATTCTCTCAATTCCTCCGCTGGAGGAAATTTCTTGAGCAAAACTGTAAAAGAAGCTTTAGCGATAATTGAAAACAAGTCTAAAGTCCGCACTGCACGAAGCAAACCGGTTGTTTCCCAAGTCAGTGTTGGTCCTTCTGCTTCATCGCCCGTGAGTCAATCTAGCACCGATGCTAAGATTGACAAACTCACGAAAGCAATTCAAGCTTTGGTTCTCTCCAACCAAAAGAAAGTTTCCTTTCCACAAACTTCACCTCCTGCTGAAGTCAAGAAAGTGGAAGTATGTGTTACTTGCGGTGGCCCCCATGCCTATTACAACTGTATGGCCACCGATGGTAACCCTTTTGAAGCAAACGCTGTGGGCGGGATTTCCAATTCAGGAGGCAACCAATACCGTGCTCCTATGGGCCCGAACCACCGTCCTAACCACTACCTGGACCACCCGGTTTCAACCAAAACCAAAACCGTAATCAAAATCAGAATAGAACGAACCAAGGTTTTCAAAACCAAGGTAATTTTAGTCAGAATAACGGTTTTCAAAATCAAAGTCAAAATTTCCAAAACCAAGGAAATTTTAATAGAAACCAAGGTCAAGGAAATTTCAACCCAGAGTATTTTCATGGCAATAATCAAGGAAATTTCCAAAATCAAGGCCCTAATCCAAACAATAGAGGCCAGGATTTTCCTACACAAAATCAAGCCATTGTTCCAACTGGACCATCATCTGATGAGTTGTTGAAGCAATTCATGAAATCCCAAGAGGAAATGAATAGATTATTGGTTAGCCAGATTCTCGACATTAAGAAGTCTTTAAATGATCGACGCTCGGGCTCAGGTACTTTACCTAGCAACACGATCGCTAATCCGAGGGGCGATGCAAAGGCGATCACAACCAGAAGTGGTGCTTCATATGATGGACCCGCTATTCCTACTACCTCTTCTTCTTCTCTTCCGAATGTAGTGGAAAGTGAACCTGAGGAGACAAAGGACCAAGTGCAACCTACTAGCTCGCAGAGCACAACACATGTCCATCCTCAAGTTGTCCCGAAACCCAAATCCAAACCAGGAGTTGTTTTTGAACCTCCAGTTGAAAACCCCAAATCCAAAACCTCTATTCCTTACCCATCACGTTTAAATGAGCAAAAGCTCCGCGAAAAAGCCAGTCAGCAAATGGAAATTTTTTTTCAAATTTTCCAAGAACTACATTTTGACATAAGCTTTGCGGATGCTATCATCTGATGCCCAAGTTTGCATCAACTCTCAAACACATGTTAAGCAACAAGGAAAACTGTTTGAAATGGCTAAAACTCCTTTGAACGAGAACTGCTCAGCAGTTCTGTTAAAGAAGCTTTCCGAGAAGCTTGGAGATCCTGGAAAATTTCTTCTACCTTGTGTTTTTCCAGGAATGATTGAATGCTTTGCCCTCTCCGATCTTGGTGCAAGCATCAATCTGATGCCTTATTCAGTATGGAAGAAACTTTCTCTTCCAGAACTTATTCCTACCGCATGACTCTTGAGCTTGCGGATCGTTCATATCGCGTCCTCTTGGCATCGGCGAGGATGTATTCGTGAAAGTAGGAAAGTTCCATTTTCCAGCTGACTTTGTGGTTGTTGACTTCGATGCCGATCATCGGGTTCCTCTCATTGTTGGACGAGGATTCCTGAGAACGGGCCGTCCTCTCATTGATGTATTTGAGCAAGAAATCACATTACGTGTGGGTAATGAAGCTGTCACATTTAACCTTGATCAAACTTCGAGGTACTCCTCAAACTATGATGCTGAATCGGTTAATCGAATCGATGTAATTGATATTGCTTCAAAGGAGTACTCTCAAGAGTTTCTTGGTTATTTTCATAATTCTGTGAGTGGGGATCCCACCACATCTTCTCAACCAATTATTGCCGATTCTTCCCCCTCTCTTACTCCATTTGAGGGAGGCGACTTCTTTTTAGAAGAGATCGATGAGTTTCTTGCTAATGATGATTCGATTCCGCCGGGAATTGATGATGGTGTTTATGATTCGGAGGGATATATCCTTTATCTTGAGCAATTGTTAAACGAAGATCCATTACCGTCACTCCCTCCGAAAGAGATCACGATTGAAGAAATCAAATCCGTACAAACATCTACTGAAGAATTTCCCGAGATTGAACTTAAGGACCTACCTCCTCATCTCGAGTATGCATTCTTGGAGGGTGATGATAAATTACCCGTCATAATTGCTAAGGACTTAACTGAGGAGGAGAAGACTGCTCTCATAAAGGTTTTGAAGTTGCACAAGCAAGCAATTGCTTGGAGACTCTCCGACATCAAGGGTATTAACCCTGAATTTTGTACGCACAAGATTTTATTGGAGGATGATTTCAAACCACCAGTCCAACATCAGAGAAGGGTGAATCCTAAGATTCATGAGGTTATCAAACAAGAGGTTCTCAAACTTCTTGATGCTGGTTTAATTTACCCGATCTCTGATAGTCCTTGGGTCGGTCCCATCCAGTGTTCCAAAAAAGGTGGCATAACTGTTGTCACAAATAAAGAAAACGAGCTAATTCCAACTCGATTGGTTACGGGATGGCGTGTGTGTATTGACTATCGTAAGTTAAACGAAGCCACCCGTAAAGACCATTTTCCTCTACCCTTCATGGACCAAATGCTTGAGAGACTAGCAGGAAACGAATACTATTGTTTCCTAGATGGTTTCTCGGGGTATTTTCAGATCCCCATTGATCCACAGGATCAAGAAAAGACCACATTCACCTGCCCATACGGAACTTTTGCCTATAGACGTATGCCTTTTGGCCTATGTAACGCTCCGGGCACGTTCCAACGATGTATGATGGCAATTTTCCACGACATGATCGGGGAAACAATGGAGGTGTTCATGGATGACTTCTCGGTCATTGGGGACTCATTTCAAACATGTCTCTCCCATTTAGAAAAAATGCTCAAACGGTGTGAAGACACCAATCTTTGTCTAAATTGGGAAAAGAGCCATTTTATGGTCAAGGAAGGAATTGTCCTAGGCCATAAGATTTCAAAAACGGGATTGAGGTTGACAAAGCAAAAGTGGATGTCATTGCCAAATTGCCTCATCCTACTACCGTCAAAGGTATTAGGAGTTTTCTAGGTCATGCCGGTTTTTATCGCAGATTCATACAAGATTTTTCTAAAATCGCTCGGCCTATGACTCATCTCCTTGAGAAGGATGCTCCTTTTATCTTCTCATCTGAGTGCATCGAAGCTTTTGAAACATTAAAGAAAAAGCTTACGAAAGCACCCATTCTAGTTGCCCCCGACTGGGATTTACCCTTTGAACTCATGTGCGATGCAAGTGATTTTGCTATCGGTGCAGTCCTGGGGCAACGTAAAACCAAGCATTTTCAGCCTATCCACTACGCGAGTAAGACTATGAATGAAGCTCAAACCCATTACACCACTACAGAAAAAGAGCTACTAGCCGTGGTGTATGCGTTTGAGAAGTTTCGGCCATACCTAATCTTGACCAAATGCGTGGTGTATACGGATCACTCGGCTCTCAAATATCTCTTTGCAAAACAAGATGCAAAGCCGAGATTGCTCCGTTGGGTTCTCCTCCTACAAGAATTTGATATCATTATTCGTGATTAAAAAGGAGCTGAGAACCCGTGCTGATCATCTGTCCCGTCTAGAAAACCCTCACCAGGATGTGTTCAAGAAAAAGGAAATAAACGAAACATTTCCTCTCGAAACACTCGATGTGGTTTCTTTTCGTGGAGACTCTTCTACCCCATGGTTTGCTGACTTTGCAAATTACCATGCGGGTAACTTTGTGGTGAAAAGGATGTCGTCCCAACAGAAAAACAAATTCTTTAAAGATGTAAAACATTATTCTGGACGACCCCTACTTATTCAAAATTTGCGCGGATCAAGTCATCAGGCGATGTGTGTATGGTCAGGAAGCCAATGACATTCTTAAGGCTTGCCATTCTGGACCTACTGGGGGACATCATAGCCCCAACTACACTACCAAGAAGGTGTTTGATTCCGGATTTTATTGGCCCACGATTTACAAGGATGCCCACGAATTTGTCAAAACCTGTGACGCTTGCCGCAAAACGCCATTCAAGTGTGTGAGATATTTGACATCTGGGGCATTGACTTTATGGGGCCATTTCCTTCATCTCGAGGAAATAAATACATACTCGTGGCCGTTGACTATTTGTCAAAATGGGTTGAAGCGAAAGCTTTACCTACCAACGATGCCCGAGTTGTTGTGAAATTCTTAAAATCTCTTTTTGCTAGGTTTGGAACTCCACGAGCTATAATCAGTGATCGTGGTACGCATTTCTGCAATGACCAGTTTGATAGAGTCATGCAAAAGTATGGTGTAACTCACCGTCTCTCTACTGCGTACCACCCCCAAACAAGTGGGCAAGTGGAAGTTTCCAACCGATGGATTAAAAGAATTCGAGAGGACAGAGGCGGAAAACCGTGCCTCTTGGTCGGATAAGCTAGATGACGCACTCGGGCTTTTCAGTACAGCTTATAAAACACCCATTGGGTGTACGCCATACAAGCTAGTGTACGGAAAGGCGTGTCATCTGCCGATTGAGCTTGAGCACAAAGCATACTGGGCCTTGAAACATGCCAACTTCGATATTCAGACAGCTGGTGATCACCGGAAAGTTCAAATGAATGAATTAAATGAACTCCGTGATCAAGCATACGAGAACTCTTTGATCTACAAAGAAAAGACAAAGAAGATTCATGACTCCAAAATCAAGAACCGCGTTTTCAACGTCGGTGATCGAGTCCTTCTTTTCAATTCAAGATTGAAGATTTTCTCAGGAAAACTAAAATCCCGGTGGTCTGGACCATTCACCATCACTAAAGTATTTCCTTATGGAACTATTGAGTTATCTCAATCCGATGGTCCAAATTTTAAAGTGAATGGTCATCGATTGAAGCACTATTTTGGAGAGAACATTCCACCTGTGGTTGTCCCGGATCTACAAACTTTCCCCACGAACCAATGAATGCGGGGATCGAGTCAAGCTAGCGACTCGGGAATCAAAAACAGTAGCACACCATATGGGTTTTCACCCATATTTCTGACTTCTTTCTACTTTCTACCACCCTAGTGTGGGGGAGTTGCCCCCCGTTGTTGTATATAAGTTTTCATAAAAAAAATAATAATAATAAAATAAAATAAAAAAATTTCACAAAAAATTGCTGTAGTATTTCCCTTTTACGTTCTATGTTTCGGCATAACCGCCGGTACTTTAAATATTGAGGGCAATATTAATTTCTAGTGTGGGGGGGAATTCTCACGAATTTTATCATGTAATTAGCCACCCAATTCCCCCATTTTTGGCTAAATTTTTTTTTTTAGAGTAAGTGTTTTGCACTTACTCAGCTTACGGTTATCAGTCCGCCATGTCTAATAAACAAAAGGATTGGCTAATCCAGGAGCAAACGGCTCTTGGTAAAGATATCTCAAATCCGTTGACGGCTTGCAATTTGCCCAAAATTGTATGGTGTTCAGCTCACCATATCTTTAATTAGTGAAGAGTTGGCTAGCCCGCAAGTTTATGGCTTGTGGTAAAGGCAGTTGGAAAACCATAATTGGTAATCGACTCACCAAAGATAGTATATATTATCTAAGAGTTGGCTAGTCCAGAAGCAAACGGCTTCTGGTAAAGACAAATCAAAACCGTTGAAAGCTGGTGATTTGCTCAAAATCATTTGGTTATCATTGTACCAAGGTTCTTACTTGAACTGAAACAATTGGCTACTCCAGAAGTAATGGCTTTTGGTAAAGAGATTCAAATCCATTAAGTTTTCTCAAAAGATTGCTAGGGACTAGCAATGTTTTAGTGTGGGGGATTGATGAGTGTGTAAATACTCATCATTTTTGGTCAAATCTGAACTGCAAAACATTTAAAAACACTCAGAAATGCATCAAAATACTGAAAATATCCAAGGATTGTATTTTATATGTTTCAGATGCAAAATGTTTAAAAACAGATGAAAAACGAGCTAAGTTTGCATAATTGGCAGTTTCAGTCCCTCAACTTTCATATCTTGACAAAATCAGTCCCTGAGCAATTGTTTTGGAATAAAAGTCAACCCAAGTCCTTTTAAAATCAAAATTTATCAAAAATGATCCTTGGGTAAAAAGTTTGGAGAATTTACAAGTTTGGTCCTTCAAGTTTCAAAATTGGCAAAAATAGTCCTTGGAAGTTTAAAAATGGAAAATTATCTTTTATGGTCCTTGTACTAATGAAACTTGGCAAGTTTGGCCCTTGGAATAACTTTGGAATATTGACAGGTTTAGCCCCTCATTTTTCAGAAATTACAATTTTGGTCCTTGTGTTATTAATAAACAAACCCAAAAGGACCCTTTGTAGTATTTACCCCTGTCAAAACAACCCGTGACCCCCCTAATTGAACCCTTGGTCTATTAATAAAACCCCGGTCAAACACTCGGTCAAACCCACACCTTTTCCCTCCACTTCACCTTCTTCACCCACCTCTGCAAAACCCTCACCACAACCATACCTCCAGCTCACATACCACCACCCTTATCACTCCACCTCACCCAACAATCCAAGTAACAATTAATGCTTCCCCTTCCTTGCACTCAATCGAACCCAACTGGCAAAATCTCATTTTGGCGCCAAAAAGCCATCAACGGCTAAAAACCATTCTACTCATCCAATGGCTCAAAATAAAAGTGGGAAACACTCAGAAGGCACGTGGGAAGAATTTTGATGATAAATAGAGGGAGAAAAGACAGAGTTGGGAGTAGTTTTTAGTTTTAATTTTCTTGTATGTCGTTTTTAATTTAATTGTCTTAATTAGTTTCTACAACTGTAATCTTAAGTTTTCCTGTATTGAACTAAATCCATTTAGTCATTGTAATTTACTTTCAAGTATTAATTCAAGGTTTTATCAAAGTTTCATGTTTTTATGTTTCCTGTTATAAAATCAGTTTACATGTTCTTAAATTCAAGCTTCAATTAGCTTATTTCTAATTCAAATAAGCTTACTTAAGCTACTGATAGCTTTTGGTAAGCTTACAACTCAAGTGCAAGTAAATTGGGTACCTGGTCAACGAAAGTCAAACTGTGGGGAATTTTGGGTTAAGCAGTTATGGAAATGGATTTGGGTTGATGCAGAGCTGGTTTTGGATTGGAATTGGTTTAAAATAGGGTAGTTTGGTTATGGTATAAGCTGCAAATAAGCTGGACTACTTGTGAGTACTTCATCTATTTCAACACTAGTATATTTTGCTTAATCTAAATCTGTCTTAATTTGTTGTTAGCTTTAGTTTAGATCTGCTAACTTAATTGTTTTTAGGTTATATTAATTCAGTTTCAGTGTTAGAATAAGCTAGATAATCATTTAAGTATAATAGTAACAAAACAGTTTTGAAAGTACTGTTTGGATCATTGGACAGATCTGAGTTGAGGTTATATCAGCAGTGTATCTTGGTTCATTTAGTATAGCTTAGGTCCAAAATACTTAGATTGGTCACTATATTGCACCTTAGATTGCTCAAAGTCAAAATCACCTTCAATCAGTTTCAATTTTCATATCAGTTGGATATTTAAAGATCAAAAGCTTGATTTATGTCTAGATAATGTTAGAATAGCTTGATTTAACTTTGTTTCAGTCTAAAACATCATAATCAGCTCTTCATTTCAAATCAAAGTTCACATTAGTCAACAATTTCAAAATCTGTCAAAGGTCAAAAAGTGATTTAGTGAATTTTTGCAAATCTTTCTGGATTTTTCATGCACTCAATTCTGATCTAAATTGATTGATATTTTGGAATCAAGAACTTCAACTGGTTGAGTTTTTAAAAATCATTTTTGAAGAATTTTAGTAATTTTCTTTAAGCTCCTAATCAGCTTGTCAATTAAGCCAAAAGTGCCCTGTGCACATACTCAGTGATAACTGAGTGTGCACAGGTTTGTGCAGAGCTCTCAACAAGCTCATGAGAGCTTGTCTTGAGCTAATATTTGATTTATAAGCTCCTTGCTAGGTCCACTTAAGATTGTGATATCTGGTCTTGGGTTCCAACTAGGCTAGATAGCTTATTTTTAAGCTTGAAATAAGCACCCAGGGACTGAATTCACTTGTTTGATTTTGTACTCATAAGCTTGTAGCTGGTTATCTAGAGGTGTAGACTAGTTGATTTAGGTTCTTTTCACTGAATTGTAGCTTAATCTAAGTAGAGGTAGCTTCTGGTGCATTCTAGAGCTTATTAGCTTATTATTTAGAGCTTATTTAGGGACAGTTTGCACTACAGCTTCATAATCTTACACATAAGCCCTAGCTTTTATATTTTTCATAGATTTAGAATAATATTTTAGAATTTTCCTGAAATTTTCATAATTTTTCATCACTGTTTAGTATTTTTCCTATTTTAAAACAGTTTTTAGGACTTTTTAAATAGCTTTTAATACAAATAATTCAGAAAAGCTTCAGAAAAATAAGTTTTCAATTTTCCTAGATTAAGATAAATATAAAAAGCCAAAAAAATATTTTTCCATAATTTTCCTAGTTTAAATAGTAATTTTTAGCAATTTAATTAGTTTTAAATAGTTTTTAAATCATAGAAATTAGAATATAAATCAGAAAAATACAAATTCAATTTTCAAAAGTTTTTTTTAGTTATTGTAGATTTTTGAAAAATAGTTTCACAATTTTCCTCTATATTTTCATAATTTTTAGTATTTTAATTTAGTTTTAAAAGTTTAAAATTAGTTTTTAATTCCAATTTATAAAAGAAAAATCAAGAAAATCCAACTTTAAAAATAGTGATAGCGTTTATTTAATATAATTTAGCTTTTTAATTTTCTTTTCAGCTTATTATTAAGCACTTATATGTTTTTTATATTTTTCTTAAGTTTCTATCATATTAAAGTATTTTTAGGAATTTTCTCAGATTTTTCCTTTGTCATCTAGTACTATCATAACCCCTTTCCTGTTCAATATCACCCGATCACTACGCATTTAGCTATTCAATTGCACAGCTCGTTGGGACTTAACGACCCGGGGAAACACTAAACTCTCCTGGACTTAATTGCTTTGGTTTTAGACTGTTTGACTTTTATTACGGTTGACCATTCACAAGTGGTTGACTTGTGTAATAAACCTGACCGTTTGGGACCAATCAATAAACCACTAAATGAATATCGTAGGATATCATTTCGACGTAAGTATTTGTAAAGTATTTTATAATATGACGAGATGTCATAAACATATATTTCGACGATCAACTTTATTTTCCAAAATGTACAAGTGGTATGGATATCATATGAGTTTGCATGCACGACATTGTTTCCTGACTTACATTAGGACACATCATTCATATTAGGTTGCGGATAGAGATCGCACCTCATTTCAGTTGATCTACTTTTGTCATCATAATCATTGCATCAGGTGAGTTTCATAGCCCCTACTTTTATACATTTTGAATTACTTTTGGGGAGATACATGCTCAAATATTTTCATTTACTTTTATAAGTACTCTAAACTTTTACTGATTACTGTGAGTTCATACCCCGCTTTTACTAGTTTAAATTCTTACAAACTCCTTGGGGGAGATCCATGCTTAAATACTTGTTTTTACTCTTGCGAATACTCAAACCAATTATACAATTGTGCTACGCTATACTTTTTATACTTGATTGCATAATACTTGATAGCATTTATACTTGATTGCATTAGACTTGATTGCATTATACTTGATTGCGTTATATACTTGATTGCGTTATACTTGATTGTGTTATACTGAACTTGAAAGTCTCCCAACATACACGGATCAGTCCCCTCGTTCGCATGATAAGTCTCTTTGGATAACACACGCATTGGGTTTCGGAGATGAAGTAAAACTAATACTATTACTTTCCTTATGAGCAACACAAAGTCTCCTAGGATAACACATGCATTGGGTTTCGGAGATGAAGTAGAACCAATGCTATTACTTTCCTTGTGAGCATCATACCCACCTGAGGTTTCTGGAGATGGAGTGGAGACTCATGGCTAATTGTATAAGTTTTGATGCACGTGTACGTGATCAATATACTAGTTACATACTTAAAACATTTATACTTTTAACTACTATGATACATGCAAACAAGATTGACAATTCTATTTTAGGCAATGTGTTGTGAACACACAGGTTGCAAATTTTGTATGGGCGGAACTTGGAACTGAGTGGATTTACAATGCCTTTGCTTTGGGAACTCATTTGACCTCATGTGCTTGAACATAAACTAGACATATTTTGGCAGTGGGTTGTGAACACACAGGTTGCAAGTTTTGTATCGGCGGAACTGAGTGGATTTACAATGCCTTTGCTTTGTGGACTATTCTAAATGACCAAAAACTTTGCCTTTGTTGCATGAACGCTTTTTAAAAGCTTTACTTGTTAACTAAACTCTATGAACTCACTCAACCATTGTGTTGACACTTTTTAGCATGTTTTATCTCAGGTATCTAAGGCATTCACTTCATGGCATGCATGTGGACTTATCATAGAGTCACGGTGTCGACGCGTCTCACATATATTTTATGCACTTAACTATCGTTTGATTGTAACAAACTCATTTTGGTATATTGGAAATATTTTGGGACCTATGTTTTGTAAAATCTGATTATTTTACTTAATCAAACGATATTTTCAAAACGACACTTTAGGTCGTTCGATATAACTGTAACTTTGATGCTATGACAGTCATCCCCCAGGAATTCCATTGCGCTGCAATACATGTAATTTGGGGGTTTGACAGATTGGTATAAGAGAATCGGTTATAGAGAACTAGGTTGCATCATTGACCCTAGACTATAACTACATCATCATAGCATCTCATCATATCATTATAAGTGCATTCTCCTTATACATGCGGACTTATGACTCAACACCCAACATCATATGAGTCGATTAGTCCAAGCATTGCATAGTTACTCCTAAATTATACATAGCCTGATCACCTATGTGTAATTCAGGAAGAATCATGCAATGAAGGGAGTAGTAGTCTCATATGTGTAAGCGATTCCGTAATCGAGCCAAATTTTCAAAAGATTTTCTTCAAACCACTTGTTTCAAGTTTGTTCCGAGCGACAGTTCTTGTTTGATGGGTTGCAAAGATCAAGCTAGAAACAAGTTGTTGCTCAAACCGATTTAGCATAATCTCATGACAGTTCTTGTTTGATGAGTTGTGAGATTAAGTAAAAATCAGTTACCTAAAAATCTTTTGAGGGTTTCGCTCGAGAATGGGAAAGCCTGCCTCATCAAACCTAATTATAAGAGAGCATGTATTTAGGACGAGAAATGCTCACGATAGCACGAGAACGTATTTAGTTGAATGAGGAACCCATATGCATGAGCATTGACATGATCATTTAGACTATACACGAGCCTGAATTTTTAGAACCCTTGTCAAGGATCGGACTATAATTATCATTAATTGAATCACGAGGACGTGATTCCTCTAACCGGGGAAGAATGTCACAATTCTCAATTTTCGGTCATTGCTCATATTTACTATTTCATCGTTTATCATAAACTAGGTTTACAAGTATCAAATTCACGTAACCTTAATGGTTTAGCTGCGAATTCATGAACAATCATCAAGGAAATTTCACATAGACTAAGTTTAGTCTACATATCATTAGCATCATTGTCATCATATTAGTTCATGCATGATTTTGCATTTAAATTAAACGCGTAATTTTCATATTAAATAAACGCTATCGCGTAACTAATTATTTTGAACATCTGATCCAATACTTCCAAAAATTATCTCGATATATATTTTTATACTCATATTAAGATTATAAAAATAATATTATGAGTTTACCCGGTGTTTTAAATTTATTTTGTATATAAATTGTTATATTTATATAATTACGACGGTTTTCGTAAATACTACACGATAATTATTATTTCACTCAATTTTTGTAAGAATTTATTTTTATAATTTTTATGACTTCAATATATTTTATTTTGATCCGTTAAAATTTATTTTTAGTTAACGCTACCTTACAAGTTCAAATATATACCTAATTACCAAACTATGCTTACAATATACATCTAAATACTTAATAAAAAAAATGATCACTAGTTAATACAAACACACCCTTGTCGACACAAGGGTGAGTCACACCATTTTCATCCTAAATATCTACTTACAATTATACTTATATACATTTTATATTTACAAACATACACACATAACTAATATCCAAAGTGTAAAAACAAAATATCTCTTCCTCCCTTCTCCCCTAGAACCGGCCACCATGGAGGAACAAGAAGGTGATCACCATAAATTTTCTAGTCAAGTTTATATCAATCTAGACACACTCTTAGTTAAGGTTTTGAAATAAAAACCTTGGGTGTTTAGGAATAATCCTTTGTTCATAACCTCATCAAGTAACTTGTAAGCATCACATATTCATTTTTATCTTTCATACTCATGTTATGTTCATATTATCATGTTTGGGTAAAACATACAAGTTATATGATGTCTATACCACTTAAATTGTTTATAAGCTATATAAATTTATATATGTTATCCTATAATTACTCCTTGAAACATATCACTTTTGGTGATGTCTAGGAACCCATGACACCCTAAGAAGGTGTATGGTAGGATTATAATAGCTTCGGAGTTGGTTTGAATTGGTTAGAATAGGTTTTGCGCGAGAAAAACTCATTTCGACAACTTTATTTAGAGGTCTGATCATATTTGTTAATTCTGGAATTTTCGACAGTTTATAAAAATTCTTGGGCTAGACATTTGGAAAATACACTTTAAAACGAAAACGTGGCCGCTTGAACGGGTTAAAACGGAGCTATAACGAAGAAAATATGAATTTTTCAAGTTTGACAACGAAAATTATAAAATCCTGAAAATTCAGCATGTTACGTCCACTTTGTACGAGTCTAAAATGAGGCTTAGGCATTATGAAATGTGTCGACTTATCAAAAATATATTAGTATACTTTGATACGAATCTAAGGATGTAGAAAACGTAGAAAACGGATTTGTAACGATTAAATTATACACGTTTACACAAAGTTGCCGTAACTTTATTATATAAGAAAAACTAATATATTTCTATTAGACACATACTACGGCAACGAAGGACTATGTTGAGGGTGGTTTTTAACATGGATGTAGAACTTTTTATAACGAGATGTCTTCTAGTAAAAGTGAGTTCGCCTAGCCTATTTTCCAAAATGTCCAACCGTTCGTCAAGCGGAGTAGTAACGAATAAAATACGGTCACTTAAACTTTGCCGAAAACCACCCTTAAACAATATTTTGGATACAAGTACCATACTTTACCTATGTTTTTCTCCATGATAGAGACCTCTATGATGAAACTTTGAGATAATGATACAAGCTTCCCAAAACCGTTGAGTTTGTTTCCTAACACTCGATGTGCACCATTTTACGACTAGCTTTTCAAGGCCATTTAGTCACTCTCATGACTTGTCAAATTATATTGTTTTACGACGAAAAGTTATAGATTCATAATAAACCACTAAATGAATATCGTAGGATATCATTTCGATGTAAGTACTCGTAAAGTATTTTATAATATGACGAGATAACATAAACATATATTTCGACGATCAACTTTATTTTCCAAAATGTACAAGTGGTATGGATATCATATGAGTTTGCATGCACGACATTGTTTCATGACTTACATTAGAACACATCATTCATATTAGGTTGCGGATAGAGATCGCACCTCATTTCAATGGATCTACTTTTGTCATCATAATCATTGCATCAGGTGAGTTTCATAGCCCCTACTTTTATACATTTTGAATTACTTTTGGGGGAGATACATGCTCAAATATTTTCATTTAATTTTATAAGTACTCTAAAATTTTACTGATTACTGTGAGTTCATACCCCGCTTTTACTAGTTTAAATTCTTACAAACTCCTTGGGGGAGATCCATGCTTAAATACTTGTGTTTACTCTTGCGAATACTCAAACCAATTATACAATTGTGCTACGCTATACTTTTTATACTTGATTGCATAATACTTGATAGCATTTATACTTGATTGCATTAGACTTGATTGCATTAGACTTGATTGCGTTATATACTTGATTGCGTTATACTTAATTGTGTTATACTAAACTTGAAAGTCTCCCAACATACACGGAGCAGTCCCCTCGTTCGCATGATAAGTCTCTTTGGATAACACACGCATTGGGTTTCGGAGATGAAGTAAAACTAATACTATTACTTTCCTTATGAGCAACACAAAGTCTCCTTGGATAACACATGCATTGGGTTTCGGAAATGAAGTAGAACCAATGCAATTACTTTCCTTGTGAGCATCATACCCACCTGAGGTTTCTGGAGATGGAGTGGAGACTCATGGCTAATTGCATAAGTTTTGATGCACGTGTATGTGATCAATATACTAGTTACATACTTAAAACATTTATACTTTTAACTACTATGATACATGCAAAAAAGATTGACAATTCTATTTTAGGCAATGGGTTGTGAACACACAGGTTGCAAGTTTTGTATGGGCCGAACTTGGAACTGAGTGGATTTACAATGCATTTGCTTTGGGAACTCATTTGACCTCGTGTGCTTAAACATAAACTAGAAATATTTTGGCAGTGGGTTGTGAACACACAGGTTGCAAGTTTTGTATGGGCGGAACTTGGAACTGAGTGGATTTACAATGCCTTTGCTTTGTGGACTATTCTAAATGACCAAAAACTTTGCCTTTGTTGCATGAACGCTTTTTAAAAGCTTTACTTATTAACTAAACTCAATGAACTCACTCAACCATTGTGTTGAAACTTTTTAGCATGTTTTATCTCAAGTATCTAAGGCATTCACTTCATGGCATGCATGTGGACTTATCATAGAGTCGCGGTGTCGACGCGTCTCACATATATTTTATGCACTTAACTATCGTTTGATTGTAACAAACTCATTTTGGTATATTGGAAATATTTTGGGACCTATGTTTTGTAAAATCTGATTATTTTACTTAATCAAACGATATTTTCAAAACGACACTTTAGGTCGTTCGATATAACTGTAACTTTGATGCTATGACAGTCATCCCCCAGGAATTCCATTCCGCTGCAAAACAGGTAATTTGGGGGTTTGACAGATTGGTATAAGAGAATCGGTTATAGAGAACTAGGTTGCATCATTGACCCTAGACTATAACTACATCATCATAGCATCTCATCATATCATTATAAGTGCATTCTCCTTATACATGCGGACTTATGACTCAACACCCAACATCATATGAGTCGATTAGTCCAAGCATTGCATAGTTACTCCTAAATTATACATAGCCTGATCACCTATGTGTAATTCAGGAAGAATCATGCAATGAAGGGAATAGTAGTCTCATATGTGTAAGCGATTCCGTAATCGAGCCAAATTTTCAAAAGATTTTCTTCAAACCACTTGTTTCCAGTTTGTTCCGAGCGACAGTTCTTGTTTGATGAGTTGCAAAGATCAAGCTAGAAACAAGTTGTTGCTCAAACCGATTTAGCATAATCTCATGACAGTTCTTGTTTGATGAGTTGTGAGATTAAGTAAAAATCGGTTACCTAAAAATCTTTTGAGGGTTTCGCTCGAGAATGGGAAAGCCTGCCTCATCAAACCTAATCATAAGAGAGCATGTATTTAGGACGAGAAATGCTCACGATAGCACGAGAACGTATTTAGTTGAATGAGGAACCCATATGCATGAGCATTGACATGATCATTTAGACTATACACGAGCATGAATTTTTAGAACCCTTGTCAAGGATCGGACTATAATTATCATTAATTGAATCACGAGGACGTGATTCCTCTAACCGGGGAAGAATGTCACAATTCTCAATTTCCGGTCATTGCTCATATTTACTATTTCATCGTTTATCATAAACTAGGTTTACAAGTATAAAATTCACGTAACTTTAATGGTTTAGCTGCGAATTCATGAACAATCATCAAGGACATTTCACATAGACTAGGTTTATTCTACATATCATTAGCATCATTGTCATCATATTAGTTCATGCATGATTTTGCATTTTACATTAAACGCGTAATTTTCATATTAAATAAACGCTATCGCGTAACTAATTATTTTGAACATCTGATCCAATACTTCCAAAAATTATCCCGATATATTTTTTTATACTCATATTAAGATTATAAAAATAATATTATGAGTTTACCCGGGGTTGTAAATTTATTTTGTATATAAATTGTTATATTTAAATAATTACGACGGTTTTCATAAATACTACACGATAATTATTATTTCACTCAATTTTTGTAAGAAATGTATTTTTATAATTTTTATGACTTCAATATATTTTATTTTGATCCGTTAAAATTTATTTTTAGTTAACGCTACCTTACAAGTTCAAATATATACCTAATTACCAAACTATGCTTACAATATACATCTATTCTACATCTAAATACTTAATAAAAAAATGATCACTTGTTAATACAAACACACCCTTGTCGACACAATGGTGAGTCACACCATTTTCATGCTAAATATCTACTTACAATTATACTTATATACATTTTATATTTACAAACATACACACATAACTAATATCCAAAGTGTAAAAACAAAATATCTCTTCCTCCCTTCTCCCCTAGAACTGGCCACCATGGAGGAACAAGAAGGTGATCACCATAAATTTTCTAGTCAAGTTTATATCAATCTAGACACACTCTTAGTTAAGGTTTTGAAATAAAAACCTTGGGTGTTTAGGAATAATCCTTTGTTCATAAAACCTCATCAAGTAACTTGTAAGCATCACATATTCATTTTGATCTTTCATACTCATGTTATGTTCATATTATCATGTTTGGGTAAAACATACAAGTTATATGATGTCTATACCACTTAAATTGTTTATAAGCTATATAAATTTATATATGTTATCCTATAATTACTCCTTGAAACATATCACTTTTGGTGATGTCTAGGAACCCATGACACCATAAGAAGGTGTATGGTAGGATTAGAATAGCTTCGGAGTTGGTTTGAATTGGTTAGAATAGGTTTTGCGCGAGAAAAACTCATTTCGACAACTTTATTTAGAGGTCTGATCATATTTTTTAATTCTGGAATTTTCGACAGTTTATAAAAATTCTTGGGCTAGACATTTGGAAAATACACTTTAAAACGAAAACGTGGCCGCTTGAACGGGTTAAAACGGAGCTATCACGAAGAAGATATGAATTTTTCAAGTTTGACAACGAAAATTATAAAATCCTGAAAATTCAGCATGTTACGTCCACTTTGTACGAGTCAAAAATGAGGCTTAGGCATTATGAAATGTGTCGACTTATCAAAAATATATTAGTATACTTTGATACGAATCTAAGGATGTAGAAAACGTAGAAAACGGATTTGTAACGATTAAATTATACACGTTTACACAAAGTTGCCGTAACTTTATTATATAAGAAAAACTAATATATTTCTATTAGACACATACTACTGCAACGAAGGACCATGTTGAGGGTCGTTTTTAACATGGATGTAGAACTTTTTATAACGAGATGTCTTCTAGTAAAAGTGAGTTCGCCCAGCCTATTTTCCAAAATGTCCAACCGTTCGTCAAGCGGAGTAGTAGCGAATAAAATACGGTCACTTAAACTTTGCCGAAAACCACCCTTAAACAATATTTTGGATACAAGTACCATACTTTACCTATGTTTTTCTCCATGATCGAGACCTCTATGATGAAACTTTGAGATAATGATACAAGCTTCCCAAAACCGTTGAGTTTGTTTCCTAACACTCGATGTGCACCATTTTACGACTAGCTTTTCAAGGCCATTTAGTCACTCTCATGACTTGTCAAATTATATTGTTTCATGACGAAAAGTTATAGATTCATAATAAACCACTAAATGAATATCGTAGGATATCATTTCGACGTAAGTACTTGTAAAGTATTTTATAATATGACGAGATGTCATAAACATATATTTCGACGATCAACTTTATTTTCCAAAATGTACAAGTGGTATGGATATCATATGAGTTTGCATGCACGACATTGTTTCATGACTTACATTAGAACACATCATTCATATTAGGTTGCGGATAGAGATCGCACCTCATTTCAGTGGATCTACTTTTGTCATCATAATCATTGCATCAAGTGAGTTTCATAGCCCCTACTTTTATACATTTTGAATTACTTTTGGGGGAGATACATGCTCAAATATTTTCATTTACTTTTATAAGTACTCTAAACTTTTACTGATTACTGTGAGTTCATACCCCGCTTTTACTAGTTTAAATTCTTACAAACTCCTTGGGGGAGATCCATGCTTAAATACTTGTTTTTACTCTTGCGAATACTCAAACCAATTATACAATTGTGCTACGCTATACTTTTTATACTTGATTGCATAATACTTGATAGCATTTATACTTGATTGCATTAGACTTGATTGCATTATACTTGATTGCGTTGTATACTTGATTGCGTTATACTTGATTGTATTATACTAAACTTGAAAGTCTCCCAACATACACGGAGCAGTCCCCTCGTTCGCATGATAAGTCTCTTTGGATAACACACGCATTGGATTTCGGAGATGAAGTAAAACTAATGCTATTACTTTCCTTATGAGCAACACAAAGTCTCCTTGGATAACACATGCATTGGGTTTCGGAAATGAAGTAGAACCAATGCTATTACTTTCCTTGTGAGCATCATACCCACCTGAGGTTTCTGGAGATGGAGTGGAGACTCATGGCGAATTGCATAAGTTTTGATGCACGTGTACGTGATCAATATACTAGTTACATACTTAAAACATTTATACTTTTAACTACTATTATACATGCAAACAAGATTGACAATTCTATTTTAGGCAATGGGTTATGAACACACATGTTGCAAGTATTGTATGGGCGGAACTTGGAACTGAGTGGATTTACAATGCCTTTGCTTTGGGAACTCATTTGACCTCGTGTGCTTGAACATAAACTAGACATATTTTGGCAGTGGGTTGTGAACACACAGGTTGCAAGTTTTGTATGGGCGGAACTTGGAACTGAGTGGATTTACAATGCCTTTTCTTTGTGGACTATTCTAAATGACCAAAAACTTTGCCTTTGTTGCATGAACGCTTTTTAAAAGCTTTACTTGTTAACTAAGCTCTATGAACTCACTCAACCATTGTGTTGACACTTTTTAGCATGTTTTATCTCAGGTATCTAAGGCATTCACTTCATGGCATGCATGTGGACTTATCATAGAGTCGCGGTGTCGACGCGTCTCACATATATTTTATGCACTTAACTATCGTTTGATTGTAACAAACTCATTTTGGTATATTGGAAATATTTTTGGGACCTATGTTTTGTAAACTCTGATTATTTTACTTAATCAAACGATATTTTCAAAACGACACTTTAGGTCGTTCGATATAACTGTATCTTTGATGCTATGACAGTCATCCCCCAGGAATTCCATTCCGCTGCAATACAGGTAATTTGGGGGTGTGACAATGACGTCTTGTCTTCAATACCGGCGTTACCTTGGTAACTACCAGTAGCATATGTATTGAACCCGGTTACTGCCCTAAGGTTGAATTATTGGAGGGCTATTTATTTTCACCCTTTTCTCATTCTATTTCTTTTTCATTCTTCAACCCCTTCAGTGATTACCGAGACTTCATAACTAGAACCTTGTTGGGTTTATTCCAGTTCTAGCTCTATCTCAGTCCGCACTCTTCCCATATCTCACTTTTCTCCTTTTTTTTCATCATACCTAAAGACTTCTACACTATCTAGTGGATTGTCCCTGGGTAGATCCCTCCGGTTCTGGCAGATCATGGGAACAAACACCTAACCTTATCAACCTTATATCACCATACATAAAGTAAATTTGGTTAGTCTATTTGGTATTGTTCATCTGCCATTTGAACCAATTGAAAACCATTTGAAAATCAATCCAGATACTTGTGATATATTATCAAAGCATTTTGTACCTGAATTGTTTTTGATAATTTTTAAAGCAGAGCTCCCCCTCAACATGTGCATTACGCATCATTTTGTAATGGAAATAATTTTCATCTTTGAGGGATTGGCTTGCATCTAAGAGTAGTTATATGAAGAGTGTGGTTTTCAAAATAGTTGCTCCCCCTCAATATGTGCATGGAAATTTGAAGATGTTTTGCACATATTAGGAAAAGACTGCACATTGAAATAAATTGATCACGTTTCAAATCTTAGTGGTTTAAGATAGATGCTCCCCCACAACATGTGCATGGAAATTTGAAATCGTTTGGCACATGTGGTAAGGAGAGCTTGTACATCCTTATAAAACCATTTACCGAATTATTAGTTTAAATCCAATTTGAATCACAAATTCTCCCCCGATCACAATTATCAAATCCTTTGAGAGTTGTGATCTCTGTAGATTTAAATTGATTTTGAAAGCTTTTAAGGAGAATTGTGACTTGATTATGAAAACGTTTTAACTGATAAGGATCGAATTTTAAGACTTTAAACTCCATTGATTAAACATGCATGATTATCTTTTGAAGACAATTGTATGACAAATAACCTTTTGATTTAATTGAAATCATTCTCCCCCTCAATCAATGACATAAGTTGTTGATTGAGAGATAGATGTTTTTGACAAATGTTAAGTCCAGATGATTTTCAAAAATAGAGTCCGAGTTATTTTTCAAAGCAATTAGTTTTCATTAGATAGTAAGTTATTGTTTATAGAATCAGAGCAAGAGATTTGAAAACCAAGATAAATCATGGCTCTGTTCTTTCATTGAAGAGCGGGTTACTGCCTGAAATGACAATAAACTATAGTTTTACTTTAAAAAAAAATTCTTTTTCTCAAATTTTTTTTTTAACAACATCTGAAGTCCCGTGTCATTCTTTGAATGACATCACAAAGACCGTAGATATTATCGAATCAATGAAAACATGACAAAAAAACAATATTTTTGGATTTTTTTTTTCAAGATTTTCAAATTTTTGTGGATTTTTTGAAAGTTTTCTATTTTTCTATTTGCTTTTTGAAGGTTTTGAAATTTTGTATTTTGCTTTTTGAATAGATATTTACAAGAGATAGATGAAAGAAAACCTTTTACTCCTCTTCTACCTCTTGAAGACGTTTGAGTGTTTCCAGTTGTAGGCTCTTAAGACCAAGTCGTGGAAGGATAAACTCAAAACGTTCTCTAGGAAGAGCTTTGGTGAAGATGTCTGCTAACTGGTATTCAGTCCTCACAATGTATAGTTCCACCACACCGTTTTCAACTTGCTCCCTGATGAAATGATGTCGAATGTCGATGTGCTTTGCTCTTGAGTGTTGTACGTTGTTGCATGAGAGAGCGATAGCACTTTTATTATGACAGTACAGAGGGATTTTGTTGAATTCAAAGCCATAGTCATATAATTGGGATCTCATCCATAGAATTTGAACACAACAAGATGACATGGCTATGTATTCAGCCTCTGTAGAGGAAATAGAAGTACTCATTTGCTTCTTTCAAGACCAGCTCACAAGCTTATCACCCAAAAACTGAGAACCTCCAAATGTACTTCGACGTGTATCTTGACATCCTGCATGATCAGCATCTGCATAGGCTGTTAGTGACATTCCGGTGTCCTTCGGGTACCAAAGTCCCATGTTGATGGTTCCTTGGAGGTACCGAAAGACCAGTTTAACGCTTCAAGGTGCTTTTTGGTAGGCTTAGCCTGGTATCTAGCACACATATAAACAGCGAACAAGATGTGTCGGTCTACTAGTCGTGAGGTACATCAGGGATCCAATCATACTACGATATTTTGATTGGTCTACCATGATCCCTGAGTGGTCCTCATCTAGTTTAGTACGCTCTATCATGGGAGTGTCAACTGGGTCACTAGAATCAAATCCAAATTTCTTTAAAATCTCATGTGCATATTTAGATTGATTTATAAAAATGCCTCAGGGACTTTGTGAAATTTGTAATCCCAAGAAAAATGACATTTGTCCCATCATTGACATTTGAAATTTAGAACCCATTTCTTTAGAAAAACGGTCACACTCATTGGGGTCGGTCGAGGCAAAGATAATATCATCAACATATATTTGAACGTGAATTAAATGTTTGCTGACTTCACGGTGAACAATGTCGGATCAAGCTGCTCCTTCTTTGAATCGAAGATAGAAGAAACATTGATAGCGTATCATACCATGCTCGAGGAGCTTGCTTCAAACCATAAAGGGCCTTTTTCAAGCGATAGACATTAGTAGGATGCTCTATATTCACAAAACCCTCTGGCTGGCTGACGTAAACCACCTCTTTCAAATCTCCATTCGAAAGGCGTTTTCACATCCATCCGATATACAACTATATTCTTGCTAGCAGCATTAGCCAAGAAGATTCTGATTGCCTCGATATGAGCAACAGGAGCAAATGATTCTTCAAAGTCAATACCCTTCTCTTGACGGTATCCTTTTGCAACCAATCTAGCCTTGTTCTTTAAAACATCACCATGCTCATCAAGTTTAACTTTGAATATCCACTTTAGAGCAATGATCATAGCACAATCAGGAGAAGGTACTAACTCCCATACATCTAGCCGATCAAACTCATGAATTTCTTCTTGCATGGCATTGAACCAACTGTCATCATTCATTGCAGTTTTAACATCTTTTGGTTCGACTTTTGAGAGTACAGAATTGAAAAAGCACCATAAGGCATCGGTTGCAAGTTGTTTACGAGTGGATACAGGACGAGAGGGGTTTCCAATGATGTTGTATAATGGGTGATCATGTGTCCATTTTCTAAGGTGTTCATGTGGTTGTTGTTGAGGAACTGAAGTAGCAGAGTCGATGTCTCCTGATGAAGATGGTTCAGATGATGATTGAGGAGCAAAGATATTTTCAAATGGAGCATCTTCGGGAGTAGCAAAGGGATTAACTTCATCCGGGTTCCGAGCAAGTTCCATGATGTACACTTGATGATTGAAGGCTTGTTAATGAGACAGAGTGATCAGCAGCAGGCGCTTCTTGACTTAATGACATTGAAACTGAAGGGTTAACTTCATTGATAGGGCTAGAAACAGTCTTTGTTGTTGGACTTGGCAGATCATTGGCCCTTGGCTCATAATGTTCATCAAACATTGGATCAAACAATTTCTTCAAATCATCTTTAGATGGAAGTACATATAGAGTTGCTCGAGAGGAATTAGGTACAAGGGATGAACCAATGGGACTGTTTTGAAGTGCGGGTCCAGAACTGGATTGTCCTGGAGCCATTTGACCGGTCAGCTCATAGAACGTAACGTGAAATGTTTCCATGATATTTTGAGTTCTCTTGTTGTAGATTCGGTAACCTTTTCTATTTGGTGCATATCCTGCAAATACTCCAATATCAGCTTTAGCTTTCAGTTTACCTAAATCTTGACCGTCATTAGTTGGGTAACATAACGCACCAAAACACTGTGAAGGTATAATAGATCGAGGTTTTCGATTGTGGACTAGTTCATACTGGAGTCTTTCCATGAGATGTGTGGATTAGGGATCGATTTTGAGTGTAGCATGTTGTGGCAATAGCTTCAGCCCATAGAAACATTGGAACCTTTGAATAAATAAACATTGTTCTTGCGGCTTCTACAAGAGTTCGATTTAGATCTTTCAACTACTGCCCAGTTCGTTGAGGAGTTAGGTGGAACACTTCTTTGTGGACTGATTCCAATACTTTCATAAAATTCATTGAGTTCTTTATTAACAAACTCAGTTCCATTGTCTTATCGGACGATTCTAACTGTTTTGTTAACTTCGGACTCGAGCTGTTGTTTAATAAGTTTAATGATGGCATCCGAGTTTCATCCTTTGTTCTCAAAACTTAACCCAAAGTGAATCGGGAGTAGTCATCAACTACAACTAACATATATCTCTTCCCATTAATAGTTTGCACTCTCATGGGTCCACATAAATCCATGTGAATTGTATGTAGAACTTCCATAATAGAATTTGTAGGTTTGGGTTTATGGGCATACTTCTTGCTTTTTCCCAATTGACATGCTGAACAAAGATGATACTTTTCATACTTAAGTCTAGGTAGTCCTCTTACTAAGTCCTTTCTGGAAAGATTGTTTATGGTGTTCAAATTTCAAGTGATTGAGACGCATCGTGCCATAGCCATGACTTAGTTTTAGAAGCCTTTGACAGCAGGTAGATGGGTGAAGCTTTCATCATGTCTTCGATAGAGATGGTGTATAGGTTAGAACCACGAGTTCCTCCTGGAAGTTCCACACCATCAAGATCTCACAAAGCAAGTATGTTTTCTCAGCCACTTCTAAGTCGAGTCACAAAATTGTCCAACGAAAATAGATTATGTCCAAGACCTTCAACATAATATACCCTGGAAATCACACTATCTCCAACCACGTAATCTCCATAACCCATAATAGCACCAAAATGATCATATCCGAATCTCACTGTTCCGATGAATTTACTCAACGGTTCATGAGCCGCGACCGTCTCCATCATATGCTTGGAACAACCGAGTCCGTGTACCATAGAACGATTTGAACGATCTGCAGTTGAACACAAACAAGAATGGATAACTGGATAATTGGGATCTCCATGCAAGAATGGGTTCCACTTGGTTAGTAACAGTGATTGGAACACCCACATCAGAAGTAGAAACAATGGAATCATTAGAAATAGAAGCAATGGAATCATTAGAAATAGATGTAGTGCTGGTATCCGTATTTGACCTATTCAAAGTATGTTCACTTCTTAAAGGAATAGTTCTACCAATAGGCATCTATTTTCTAGTGGGCATTTTCTTGCATTGAGGGCGAACCCATTATCCTTATGGCCAAAAGGTATCCATTGATAACCTATCTTACTAAATGTTCTTCCCGGTTTCACTGTTTTCTAACTTTCATTCGTCTTTGCCTTTTAGCCTTCTTAGCATGATTTTAGCATTAACAATTTTAATCTGGCATTTGAGAGCATTAGGCAAAACATTCACACCACATTCATGATTAGCAAAGAATTCAAGCAGTACATCATTACATGGTTTGCAGATAGTATCGTAATTCAATTAATTACAAAGACGCCTATGGCTAATACTAGAATCAACACGATTCGTTTTATTCAACTCAAACTTAAAGTTCCTAGGTTGGTCTTCTACTCTCTTCCAATGCACATTCTTAGCTTGCGAGTTCCTATCTTGCTTGGTATTGCTTGGAGGCTTTGACCCGCTTGCTTTAATGTCACTGATTACTCCTATAGAGGGAATTATGGGAACATTAGTTGGTTGATCTACTTTTTGCATTCCTGAACTAGATGTGCAAGGATCTGAACTACTATAAGGCACATTAGTGTTCACTTTCTTAAAGCTGGGCATGGAATGGTTTGTATGCTTGGCACTAGGCATAGAATAAGGCATCACAGCTTTACCTTTCACACCTAAGGATTTAGGACATGTTGCAATTAGACATTCTAGCAGCTACTGAGATCGTTTGGCCCTAATGCAAGCAAACCAAATTTCTATCAAGAGGCTTATTTATGAAATCCTCTTCCACAATCTCACGGAGACATTCTAGACTATCCTTAAGGTGAGCACAATAGTTATGAAACACAAGTTCATTATTCCTAAGATGAGGAGGAATGTATTTAAGAGTCACAGTATATTTGTAGTCAGAGGGTGACTTTGAAGCAACATTCTCATTAAAAACAAGTGGCGTTTCCCTTTTCCCCGACCCTGATTCTCAATTTCTTTTTGTAAAGAAGTTTTTTCGTTTTTGTCACGGTGACTTTCATTGAATCATATAACTCTTTAAAGTGTCGTTTAACTTTTTCATTTTGTTCTAGAAAACTCTCGTTTTCTTTTTGTAAAGCATTTACTAAGTTTTGAAGATGAAAAGTTTGAGAATACTGAGAATCTAAAGGAGGAGGCATTTGGGAGCCAGTTACATTGTTCTTTTCACCCTTTAATTGAGAAATTTAGGCTTTCAACTTTCTGATTTTGTTACAATGAGCTTGAATATGTTCATCACGTTTGTTTATCCGAAAAGATGCATCAAACTCGAGCATCTGAAGATGTCTTGATATTTGAGGTTTTGACATTTTCTTTAAGATGTTGATATTTTAGTTGTAAATTAACATGTTCAACTTCTAGTTTAGAAAGATGTTTTACCAAATTATCGTGATCATCCAGATCAATTTCCTCATTTAGTTTAGAATTAGTCTTTTCAAGCTCAATGACACGATCATGGGAGACTTTCGAGCAAATGATAATTCATGAAATTGAGAAGCATTAATTGAACAATTCAGAGTGTAGTAAACACATCTTGAGTGATACACATCTTAAATAAGATTCTCATTCAATGTATGCAAGTTCTTCCTCTCAATCTCATTATATTTTAACTCTCGCTCATAGTCACTAACCTCAACTATCATTGCATCAAATTCCTTTTCCATTTCTTTAATATCTAAATCCATCCCCTTTTTAAGACTCTCAAATTGATCTTTTAGTTTTTTAAAGAAAGGCATGACCTCAGTTAAATAACATTCTTTAGTTTGCTCAAAACCCCTTTCCCCTTTAGTTATACCAGTGGGTGTGATCCTTTTCTTACAAGTTTTCTCAAAATCAACAAATAATTGAAAGATAACATATTAACTGATTAAGGTCTTGCTTTTAGTGGCAATAGTTCTAGGGACTAAGTGCATTGGTGTATTAGGAGGATACACACAATGAAGGCATTTTCCTAAGGGCGGTTTGAAAACAAGATTCTCTGCTTTTGCTTATCTAAACCTTTTCCGTAACACTTGTTCGGTGTTAACAACGTTTGAGGCTTAAACTTGTTCAAGGAAATCCAATTTTCCTTTTTGTAATCATGGGGTCTGATAATTATATTTTTCTCTTTACATGTAGGATTATTGAGTTTCTTATCCATTTTCTCCCTAGTGACTTCATCTGATTTCTTATCTTCCTCAGGCACTCAACTAACTAGGTTTCTAGGCTTAAGGATTTCATTGCCATCATAAAGTACCTTATGAGCATTTCTAGCATTTTTAATGACCTCTGGATTTGGTTCCTCAACAAGGGGAATGCTATGCTTATCGCTTAAGACTCTATGCTTAGTGATCAAGTGAGCAGTTTGAATGGTGTTCCCTGGTACGCACAACTTATTTTCAAGCTTATTTTTTAAAGTTTTTAGATTGGAAAAATCATTCAAAAGTTTTGATTCCTTAGCATTGAATTCTTGCTTAAGCATTTTAACATTTTCCTGAAGTTCTTGTTTTTGCTTAGCAGTTTTAGAAAGCTTTTCTTGTAAGGAATTTAACTCTTGTTTTCATACTTCTTCTCTAAACTTATTTTTCTAATAATTGTACGTATTTGGTCATCCATTTCCTGCTCACGGGTGGTTAACTCAAACTTAGCACGTTGTTCATAGAAAGCAACTTGTTCCTTATAGGCCCTTAGTTTAGAGGTAATGTGAGTCATCGTGGGCACATGCAGTGTATTCATCAAAATCAAGTCATTATTGATGCAGAAGATACATCACTTGGTACAATCTCACTTTCACTTTGAGCCATATGTTGATCATATGGGACAATATTACTATTTCCTATATTTTCAACATCCGAATCATAAGTTTCAAGAGATTGTACTTCATTATATTTTTGCTCATCAACCTTATCGCATGTTTTAATACCTCTAAGATGATTGATTCTTTGGATGGACCAGCATGTTGTGGTGAAGGAACCTTAGGAGAGACCATGGGAGAGATGCTAGCCATGAAGATTGACTGGGCAGTTGGTTACTTGAAATGCATTTGGATTGTTCTGACCGATACCTGACTGGGTTGCTCATCTACATCAAGATCATATGTCTTAGCATTCCCTTCAGAAGAAACAACAACCTCTTCTTCCAAAGTTGCTCCATTGTCCTGAGCTTGCACAAGCACATCTTGTCTCTGAAGTATTCTGATTCGAGGACGCTTTGGAGATGTACAGTTCCTTGCAATATGTCCCTCACCACCACAGTTGTAGCATTTGATTGGCTTTGCTTGACCTTGATTCCCAATCCTTCCCCTATTTTGATTAGCACATAACTTCTACCACTCCACCTCTTCCTGTTCATACTGCCTTTCTTGAACTGATTGCACCATAACCTTCCCATCTCTGACAATTGCTTGATTGTGTGGATTGGATGCGTTCTCGAGGTTATTGTTGGTGTGTGGAAGAGAGTTGATGTTTTGACTGACCATGAGAGACAGTTGATTGATGAAGTTTTCCATGAATGTGTTTGGGTCCTGTGGCTTATATGTTTGATCCGGGATGAGTTTGTGATTACCATCACCCATGGGAATAACTTGAGAAGCTTTGGTGGTAATACCAACATTGGTGTAAAAGGCTGTAGAATCATTTGGTGAACTTGTTTCTCCCTCGATTTATTTTGAACTCGATCAGAATCCTTTTTTCAAACATTGCATGCCTCTCATTTTGAAGAAGGAAGGCATACAATTGCTCATAGTTTGTATTCTTTAGTCCTTTGGTTAGCTTCACGAGGTGACAAATTGTGCCACTCGATTCATGTTGTGAACAAACTTTGAATTCAAATTGAATGTTTGGCATGGTCATTTTGATGTTCCTCATGTCATTCACAAGCTTATGAAATCTCAATAGTACTCATAGAGACTCTCGCCGCTTCATCTTGAAGTGCTCAAACTCATCATACAGTTGTGATTCTCAGTCTTCCTTGGTTAATTCAGAACCTGAAAGAAGCATCTTGACATTATACCAAACTGCCTTGGCTTCAGTGTTGTGATTGATTAGCTTGTAGATGTCTTTTGGAAGACCCTGTAGTATGATGTTTGAGGCCCCGATATCAGCATCGAACCTCTTTTTCTCCTTATCATTGAGCTCATCATACGTCTTTGGTCTATCTATTCCATAGATCATTGTTCCATCTGCAGCTGTATCAATTAAGTCTTTTGTAGTCTCAATCTGATAAGGTCCTTCATCAATAGACTTGAGAATGTTGACTCCGTTTTCCTTTCCAAGATAGTACAATATGATTCGTTGTGCCCAAGAGTCGTAGTCAGTTATGTCAAGCATAGGTGACGAGTATCTAACCACCGCTTGAACATCCTCAGAATAAAGGAGATGATTGTAGGTACGTTGGTAGACATGTTAACAGATTACACAGGATTTTAAAACTCTATGATTAAACCGAGAAATAGATTCTTTCACGGATTTTATAAATCAAGAGAAAACCGTATACAAACCAAAAGTTCAACCAAGTCACTAGGAAACCTTGAACCAAGTTGCTAAGTATTCTGAAATCAAGTCGCTATAATGCCAAGTCACTAAGACACAGTCAAGTTGCTAAATTAACAACTCTCTAAGATCCAAGTCGCTAACACCAAGTCGCTGAGAATTATGACAAGAAGTCGCTACACCAGTCGCTACAAATTTTGACAAAGAAGTAAGCACCAAGTCGCTAAGTCGTCAAGTCGCTAAATAGCAACTCGCTAAGGTTCAAGTCGCTAACACCAAGTCGCTAAGAAAACTTACGTACAAGTTACTAACAAAATTGAAAGCAAATCGCTACCTTCACCAAGTCGCTACCCATAGTGGAGAATCTACTAAGTGTACTGTTTGTCGGCTTGTCTCAATAGACAAATCGCTAAGCTCAAATCGCTACCACTTCAACTACAACTCGCTACAAACTTACAAAGCAAGTCGCTACCAAGATTAAAAATCCGTGACTCAAGTCGCTAGCAAGAATATCTCAAAAGCACCACTTATCAATCCAAAAACAACCCAACCACGATGATTCAAGCCTACCAAATCAAAACCTAAACACTTATGATGATCCTAAACACAAAAGTACAATCAAAATCCAAGTTTTAACACAAGAAATGATCCAAATGATGCAAAAACCACTAAACTTTTTCAACCTCAAAAACCATCTAAAAACCACTAGAGATCCAAGGATATGTAAAAGATGATCTAACCATGGCTCTTGATACCATTTGTAACATATTGGATTTCACATACACATCATAACACAACCACAAGTAGGCGTATAAGACGATCTTCTAGAGAGAGAAAGTTAGAGATTTGGGAACTTTTAGTAAGAGAAAGAAAAATCTTATTATGAGCTCCAACCCTCTACCTTGGAAGGTAGAGAGTATTTATAGTCTTAACACAAATCGCCACCTAACGGGCTGTGGATCAGGCATACAGTGGGTAAAGACCCGTCCGTCCTCCACGGTATTACTTAACTAAATACTACTTAACATTAAATAACTACGACTACGAGCTTCCTAATGATTAAAAATACTTGAGGTGACCGACACTTTAATACCTGGATTTACTAAATCCTAACAGGAACTAATTTCCAACATCATTTCTAACAAATTGGTTTAGCTCTTCTTGCATAGCAATTACCCGAGATTCATCTTTTATTGCTTCATTTATGTTTTTCGGTTCAATGGTTGATACAAAGCAAAAGTAGTTACTTTGAGTTTGGGCTTGTGATCTTAATGTTCTTTGATTTAGTTGTCCTATGACTTTTCTAAAGGATGACTTTTGGATTCATTGATGTTTATAATTTCATTATTTAATGATTCATCTTCTTTGTTATTTTCAATTATTTCTAGAATTTCAACAAATTAACTTTCAACTAAGTCATCATCTACCAAAGGTGATGTCTTAGAGGGAGGTGGACTTTCGTCGAATGTTATGTTCAACGATTCCTCGACTCTCATTGTTTCTTTGTTTAAAACTATTTATGCTTTGCTAGTTTGTGAGTAACCAAGAAATGCACCTTCATAAGACTTTGGGTCAAATTTGGTGAGATAGTCTTTGGTATTAAGAATGAAACATTTACATCCAAACTCTCTAAAATATCATAAAGTTGGCTTTTTGCCTTTATATAATTCATATGGTGTTTTGTTCAAGAAAGGACGTATTAAAACTCTATTTAAAATGTATGTAGAAGTATCAACGACGTTACACTAAAAATTTTGAGGTATGTTTTGTTCATTTAGCATTGTGCTACTCATTTCTTGAATAGTTCTATTTTTATGTTCTACAACTCCATTAGATTGGGGTGTTCGAGGAGCCGAGAAGTTATGTGTTATACCATTTGTATCACAAAAGTTTCCAAATTATGTTTCATTGTCGAACTCACGACCATGATCCGTTCGGATCGACACAATGTTGACACCTAATTGATTATGAATTTTCTTAATAAGTATTTTAAATTTATCAAAAGCTTCATTTTATGTTTTCAAAAATATTATCCAAGTGAACCTTGAGTAATCATCTACTATAACTAAAGTATAGAGGTTCCCTCCATAGCTTCTTATAGGAGATGGACCAAACAAGTCCATATGTAAAAGTTCTAGGCATTTAGATGTGGAAACCATGTTTTTAGCTTTATGACTACTATGAATTTGTTTACCTATTTTGCAAGCATCGCAAAAGTGTTGATCATATTTTAATTTTGGTAGGTTTCTAACTAGCTCTTTTGAGGTTAGATTATGAATGAGTCTCATATTAGCGTGACCTAATCGTATATGCCAAAGAGTAGAGTTATCATCTAAGGTTGTTAGGCATAGTTTGTCATTAGATGTTCTATCTATTTTCATGACATATATGTTATTTTTCCTAACTCTAGCTATGGTGATACCATCTTTTAGTATTTTACTACCATTTTCTTCTAATAGTACTTTATACTTTTTATCACATAGTTGGCTAATACTAAGTAGATTAAATCCTAACATATCAACATGAGCAACATTTTCAGTAGTTAGGGAGTTATGAGTGATCGTACCTTTCCCAATGATTTTGCTTTTGAGATTGCTACCAAAAGTGACATTACCTCCATCATACTCTTGGTATGTTGAGAAGAGGCTTTTGTTGCCCGTCATGCGTCTTGAGAATCCACTATCTTTTATCCATCCATCAGGTTCTAATCCAACTTTCAAGAATACCTATGACACAAATAACTCAAGCGTTTGGTCCCCAATATCTCATGGGTCCGTTTGGGTTAAACATACCATTTACTTGGTTCATGTACGGAAATGATGTGTAAGGGTTCCATGGTATGTAATTTGGAGTTTGATATGGTCTATAGGGAAGTTTTGATTCCAACCGGCATGTTGATAGTTGGGTTGTATGTTGTAGTTGCTCTTGGGAAAGGGGCGTTTGGCAATAGGTGTTTTAGGCCGTTGTTGAGTAGTTTTAGATCTAAATTCATTTGTAGCAAGTCCTACTCCTAATGTAACATCATGTTTTAGTTTAACAATATCCTTGGTTTTCTTTGTTACGTTGACAAATTCACTACGGTCCGTTTTGCAAACATTCTGTCATGCTGCAGTCACCATGGCACCAATTCTTACAACGGACGGAACCCTATTTTTGGGTCCGTCTGGTCCGTGCTGTACTGCGCAGATGTGACATTTTGTTTGTCTTTTTTGGGCGTTTTGGTTTGACTATTTGGAATTTGTACTTTATTAAAACCTAATCCACTTGTGTTTCCTGGTACTTTTTGAATTCTTACTATTTCATCGGCATAAGAAATGTTTTTGTTAAATCTTTTAAATTTATAGTTATGTTCAATGAGAACTTCTTGTGTGAGTTTTAGCTTTTCTATTTCAAGACTAAGCTCTTAACATGATTTGCAACCATCGTCATTTGCTTTCCCCTTTTCTAATCGTTTTGCCTTTTCTTTTAACTCATAAATTTTGTTTTCTAAAAATTCCTTTTTATTCTTCAAAAACTTGTTTTTAGTTATGAGTTCAAGCTAAGCTCACACAACTGATTATATTGTTTTTTCAAAGTGTCATCATCAATAGAAGAATATGATGAGCCAAAATGTACCTCGTTTGATTCATGTGCCATTAGAGCGATCTCATCCTTGCTTGATTCTTCATCATCTTCACTATCACTCCAAGCACCCCTTACAAAAGCTCGTTGAGTTTTGCTTTTAGGTGGCTTGGGGCAATCTCCTATTAGATGACTTGTATCACCGCAACTAAAGCACTTCCATTCACCTTTTCCCTTTTTGTCATCTCGGACTTTTCAGAATGACTTCTTTTCATCTCAGGGTTGCCTTACGAAGTTTCCTCTTCTTCTAAAGAACTTTTTAATATCTCTAACGGCCATAGCATACTCCTCATCTTCACTACCGGAGCAAGATTCGTCATCATTACTAGATTCCGTTCTTGCCTTTAGAGCAACGGATTTGACTTTCTCTCTTTTCCTTTGATGATCTCCGAATCTTTCTCCATCACCATTTCGTGTACTTTGAGGTTTCCAATTAGCTCGTCAAGTGACATTATTGAGAGATCTTTTGATTCCTCAATAGCTGTTACTTTTGCTCTCCACTTCGGGTGGAGTGCTCTAAGAAATTTCTTGACAAAGTTCTTACTACAAAAAGTTTCATCAAGTGCTTTAAGAGAACTAATAATAGTATTAAAGCGAGCAAATTCACAATCAATGGTTTCATCTTCAGGGATAACAAATTGTTCATATTGTTGAACAAGAAGATCAATTTTGTTATTATTGACTTTTAAATTTCCTTGATGTGTAATAATTAAAGATTCCCAAATCTCTTTTGCGGTTTCACGCATAAAAATTCTTTGATATTCTTTTCTAGGTAAAGCATTATAAAGCATCATTTTAGCTTCATTATTTATAGCTATTAATTTCGTTTGATCATCACTAGAAATATCTTTTGTTGTAGGACTAAAGTCTCATTTAATTATAACAAACCAAAGATCTATATCTTTTGACTTTACATATGTTTCAAAACGGTTTTTCCAATAGATAAATCCATTGGTTTCAAAGAGTGGTGGTCTTTGCATAGATTGCCCTTCTTTAAAGTTTTCGGAATCCATGGATCGTTTCAAGTTTATAAAATACAATATATTTTAGAAATTCTTGAGCAATGAGGCTCTGGTACCGACTGTGAAAAACTTGAAGGGGGGTTGAATAGTTTACGGATTAAAATCTTTGTTTTGAAACTTATTGTAATGATCAATTGATATTGATCAAAGATATCAAACAATATATAAAGAGTAAATAAGGAAAAAATAATCAAACCACGACAAGTTGTTTATAGTGGTTCGGTCTACAAGGACTCTTTTTCCTTGCCCTACTCCACTCCCTGAGTCTCCAACTCGAGAGTTTAACTTCACTAGTCAACAAGCTCCTTTCACCATCAGAGAAACCTTTACACTTCGCTTACACACTATTTCCGACACTAAGCTAGATGTCGAGTTCTTTTGCAAGGGTACAACCACTCCCACACATAATGTATTTTAACGAATAAAATACTAGCCACTCACACTCACAAGTTTATGATGCTTTGATACAACAATGATGTATGAACAAGACTAGATCATACAGCAACAAAACAAACAAGACTTCCAACTATTTGTTGAAGCTTAAATATGCCTTGATCTTCTTTGCTACAAAAGAGGATCACTATAATGATATGAAGATGAGTTAGAAATGTTAAAGAGAAGAAATGTATGTGATTATACTAGAAAGGGATGAGAAAACAACTTGGTTTGGCTTGCTATTTATAGCCAAAACATTCTGCAGTCATGACGGACCACGGAACCAAATAATTGGTTCCGCCCGTGTAAACTTTTGGTGCCGCCAGGTCTGACAGGAAGATTACCAAAATCTTACCAAAGTCAACCAAATCTAACCAAGATCATGTAAGATATCTAGAGTCCAAATCCACACAAAATATCTTATGAAATCCTCTAGAGATTTCAATGATGCACCACATGATGTCATTTGTTGTTTTCTATATACATATGTAATGTTTTGTTTTAAGAAACTAAAACATGCTTGATCTAAAAATGTTAACATACATTATGGTTTAGAGGAATATCAAAGTTAATTGATATATGACTTATCAAAATCTAAATGCTTAAGTGATGAAGATATTATTTAAGGAAAAGCTTGTTTTAATATCTATTAATCTTGACAATCTTTATGCTTTATAAAAATTAAATTTACTTTTGTCGTTAACAAAACTTAGGTAAAGATCATAAAATATAAATAACGTTTAATGACGATATTTGTATTAACAATATCAATATCCTTTGACTCAAACTAATCTATTTTGTACATCTATGCACCATATCGAATGTACACCCTAGCCACCTTTCACTAATGCCTTAAACACGGACTTTCGGCACCCTTCACTAATGCCTTTGACATGGATCTTCGGCACCTTTCACTAATGCCTTTGACTTGACCCTTTAGACATCTTTAACCTATGTCCTCAACACAACACTTCTAATGAGAGAGGAAAGAACTATCAACAAGATAACATCAGTAGTCTTGATGATGACGAAGCTTGACAACTCATGGACTTGAGCTTGCTCGACTTCAATAGTTGGTGATCTCGCCTTTAAGAGGAACCTAGAGAATCACACAAACACAAAACTACAGAGAAAGATCCTTTGGATCTGAGGTTAGAGAGTTTACAACACTAAGAGAGAATGTGTGTGTAAGAGGTAAGTTACAATGAAGAAATGGCTCACTATTTATAGAAAAAAAATCACCATTGTTCCATGGATCCCACGGATCCCTTGCTTGAGGGATCCGTCCAGTGTATACCAGGGGGATCGTAGGACGCTACCCCTAAATGGGTTATGGGTCATGGATCATGGGTCATGGGTTATAGACTTTGGACCATGGGTATCCAAATAGATACAATGTATCTAGAAGATGCAATGCATGTAGTCAATGGGTCATGGGTTAACTACATGGGTTATGGATAATACCCATTATGACTTCATGCATGATGTCATGAAATGGGTCATGGGTTATGGATCATGGTCCATGGGTATGGGTCATGGACTTTGGGTTTTACCCAACTACATTCAATGTATCTAGTTAATGGGTCAAGTACTTAGATTCTTACCCATTACAATACATACTAAGTATGTATATATATAACTATTATGTAGACACTAGTTGTTGTACATATGCATTACTATAACATGAGAACACTATTACTTGTTTAGTGTTTTATATGAAAACGAAAGTGTTTTGGTAAACTATTGGCTCAAACTATTTACGTATTTTATTTGTTTCGTTAAAATGATTTTACGTTTGTTATCGACAAAACATTAGAAGATCGTAAAATATAAATAAACGTTTTTATGGCTTATTTGTATTAACAGCAATGTTGTCCTCGGAAGAAACTGATGCGCGTACGAAGTGCGTTCGGGGTCAAAGGAACTTCCTTTTCTTCAAGCAAGTTTTTCAACCACCTAGGCAGTGAACCTAATTTTTGTAGTGTAGTATTGGGTAAGCCTCGGGGATTGATATCGTTCTCTAGGGGAATAAGAATGCTAGCAAGAAATTTATTACAATAAGGTGGGGGTTGAGGATGATTATTTTTTATCCTTTTATGGTTTTTTAGAAAGCTAAGGTAAATATCTCGGGGCAATTGGTTTGGGGGTGGTACTTTCTACCGATTACTTCAACTATCGAATTATCTAATACTACGGGTAGTCTTATGTCTAATTGATGTGTGCTCGTATGATGATTAAAAATGTGTTTACCTAGATACTATTACTCCCTAGTTATCTTTTATTGATGGTTGAATTGTCACACCTTATCTTAACACGTTGTATTTCCTAAGGTCGTTGGGTGTGCTTATGCCCTAACTCTTTAAGGTTACCTTTTGGTTTAGCCTACAAAATCCGCAAGTCCTTAAACAATTTAATTTATAAACTTACTTTCATAAAGATTACTCAAGCATTAAACACAACGAAAGCCTAGTTGCAATCCTAAGCCAAATTCAATTAAGATAAGAAACAACCTAACAATAATTAATAACTAGGTTTCATAGATCTAAGCAAACACACAAGAAATTTAGCTAGACATGTTAAACAAGCAACCATACACACAATTCATTGAAGACATAATGATACTTTGGATTAAAACACTTATCTTGATGTGTAAAATAGGGTTTGAGACCCTATGATACTGTCCAAGTCGGACTACAAACGCTTAGGGTTTTTACTCTAAAATTCTACCTCTTTAAATGCAGAATAATCGAATTCTATATATAGATTTACACTTGCTACGGCGTCGCCTTATAGGTGGGACGACGTCAGTTCACCGTCATTAGGGTTTTCTTCTTGGCCAAGTCATCGAGGGGACGACGTCACCTTAGAGATGTGACGCTGTCAGTCTTCAGTTGGGACGTCATCTTGGTTTTGGATCTGGGCCGTCTGAGATGAAAAGTTTGAGTGACGCCCTTCTTCTTCAAAGCCTAACGCCGTCAGGTTGTATGAGCAAAAATTCCACTGAGCCGCTCGGGTGCATGTTTTTATCAAATCTGTATAGAGGGACGGCGTCGCCCTTTGGTTGGGACGCCGTCAGGTTCAATTTGAGCAGCTTGAGTGGCTTTGATCTTGACTTTGCCATTTTCTTCATGTATTCACTCCTTTTCGTCCAAATGTGCATCATTCCAACATTTTGCTTTAAAGAGACCTAAAAAGTGAAAAGGAATGAAATTAAGCAGTAACGAATATAAAAGTGGTCGATTAAGGGCTTAAATGACCCCTTAAATGTGTACGTATTAAATCCTTATCAAATATCCCTACACTTGGTATTTGCTTGGCATGAAGCATAGGTTTAGAATAATTCATAACAAGTAAAAGCACCACAGCAGTCATAACAAACACGGAACTTATATACTAGCACCTCACAAGGGGTGTTTGGATTCTGTCATCTCTCGGGTTTATATGAAATATAATAAATGGAAATGGAAGATAAACACTCATTACCTGGAATAGTACATAGATTACCATAGGCTTGAGACTAGATCAAACCTCCACCGCTTTGGCATAAGCACCTAGGAACAACTATCTAAGAGGTCTTTCCAAGGGTTGTAACGTTAGGCTTACGGTAGGGTAACAAAGGGTTTTGTTGGATAGGTGATATTTAGTGGTGGCAAGTCAAAAACATTATGTTACAAGCATGAAAAGCGTGGCGTTGCTAAGCCAAGACTCGAATCCCTAACTCTAAACAACTTGAAACAAACATATATAAATTTAAAGACATAAACATAAAGATAGATGTAGGATGGTAGCCCGTATTTTTTTTTACACTTTCTTTTTTTTCAACTTTTTTTTTCATACTTTTTTACTCTACCATCCTCTACGATAACATCAAAATATAAGGGATTTATAGGAGCATCCCTACACTTGAGTTTTTATTTCTCTAACACTAATTGACCCGATTTGAAAAGATCAAAAACACTTGGAGTATTTAATTAGGTAGACAAAGGGAATTTGAATTTAACGTTCCTTCCTGTTACTCCATAAAATATTACTTTTACCCATGAGTCCCAATCATCCCAAAATTGTGTACAAAATATATGACTCAACTTAGCAACCATGCAAGTAACTAGATATTTGAACTAAGTGTTTAGTAACAATAACAATAATGCACTAAAGGTGAATGCATACAAGGTAGGCTAAGGCGATTTGGGTGTACATTTGGGGGTAGATTGTAAACAATGCTTTTAACTGATATTCCGGAAAACCGAAACATCACGAGAACTGTGAAAAGGATAGGATATGAGGGGTTAACTAGGGGTATCATGTACTAAATATGAGTACATCGCAAGGGTGTGGGGTAATTATTCAACTGATGTCGAAGAAGTAATTATAATACCGGTTTCAAACAAGGGTTATCCTAATCCCTCTTATCACTTAGTTATTCCTAACTACACAAGTATAGTCTCACTAGAGATCTTGGAATGCATCACAAAACAAGTTCTATAATCTATTATACTACCGGTACACTCTCTAAGCATTAAAGGTGAATGATTTTATTCTTAAAAATCTAGAGGCGAACCTCACATTTTTAGGGTGGAATTTGAGTGGTAAACGGTTTTTGTGCTAGTCATATAACTCCTATCCATGAGACGCTTTATTAAGACTAAAGTTTTAGCTCGTACATGTCATAAAAAAATTTAAATTTTTTGCTAAAATTGACCAAACAAATATTTCTCATAGTTTATTACACAAATTACCAAGGACAAGACAAATAATCAAGGATAAGAATATTTCTAAGTTCCCGTTTTATTCTCCCTCCCTAGACTTAAACTGAACATTGTCCCCAATGTTTCCCGAAAGTATCAAAGTTATGATAAAGGAAGGTAAGTAAAAGAGAAAGAAACTAGTACTCCCCTGATTAGCTCGGTAGGATCCGTGTGAAGTTGCAGTTAAATTATTTTCCAAGAAGAATGCATACGTGACAAGCTCCATCCAATGTTAAGTTTCTTCTTCTTGCCAAATATAACCTGCACACTTATGAAAGCAAACAAAACCTTCGCGTAAAATCGGCGGTAAAACTATATATGACACGACTACACTAGGATATAATGCTTGTGGAATGGATGTTTGCGTTTTCCGGAAAATTAAGACCGAGAATTTCCAAAATTTATAAGTAGCACGTAAAAGCGAAAAATAGTATAAAGTGTTTGTTGACTGACGTCGTCAGCTTTAATCTGTCCCCGTCGGGTTGTTATGACAGCCGGTTTGTCTGCGTTTTCCTGGAAAAATTCTGGAAAAAAATTACATCTTTAAAACATGGAAAAATTCCTGCAAAACATCCATTATGACTTGATACAAGCATTTGACTCTAAAAAACACACATATACATCAATTTCACTAATTGTAATTCTCATGTTCACGTTCTTCAAAAACGTATGTAATCTTCCCTACACTTATCTTTTTGTAAATGCCTTTATATGTAATTAAGACGAGGTTAAATACAAAATAAAGCATTTTCACAAAATCAAACATGAGAACAAACAACAATGAAAAAGATATATGACACACAAACAAGCAAACAATTAAGCATGGGTTGCCTCCCACGAAGCGCTTTTCTTTATTTATGAGTCTTGTAGCTACACTCAAAGTCGTGCTCCTATTTTCCTCTTTACTTAGATGCCCATTCGATTTCCTTAACTCTTCTTTCACCACGAATATATTCAGGGCCTAACTCTAGACAAGCGGTGTAGTAAACTTTGTTCTCACAATCAAGTTCGAAAGCCGGAATGTTGTCCACATCTAAGTCATCAATACCCTTAAAATTTTTATTTCTGTAGGGCATTATATATTTAACATATTCGGTCCCATTTGAGCACTTGGCTATTCCTTCGTCTTGATCATAAATCATCATGGAATCCTCAATAAATGGTCTCTCAAGTATCACATCTCCTAAGAATCCATCAATGATGCCTTTAACATCTTCCAAGATCATGAAATCACACTTATATGTGAAATTACCTACAAAGACACGCAACCCTCTAGCTCTCCCAACATAGTTACTCACTTTCCTAGGATAAAAGGGATCTCTCCTAGGTCCTAACTTTCCACTCATGATCCAATTGTAATAGATGACATTATGTTCATGGGTGCCTTATAGTCTATGTAAGTGTGATCCCTATATAAATACCCAATCATGCACGATATCTTAATGTTTTTAGGGTTACCCCTTTTTATGCATGGCTCGAAAGGTGGTCGCGGGTAGTTAACTACGTTATAGTGATAGGCGGTTTCCTTTCCGTTAGGGTAGGACTCGAAATACTCCCTAAGTTCCTCTTCCTCACTACCCTCTATAATTTCTAATATCTTATAATCTCCTTCACCAATTTAATTATCTGAATCATTGCTTGTGGTCGAATCACTATCTAAAGTACTAGTGGATTCCTTAAGGGTTTTCTCAAGTGCACTTTCCATTATCCAATTCAATTTCTTAAGTTCTCCAATTTCACTAACAATATGAGCTCGTAGTTGGTTGGCAAAAGTCGGATCAAGTGGTAGGTAGTTGTTTGATGGGGGATTATTGTTTGGTTGGTTATCACCTTCCATGATGAAAAGTGATGGGGTTACGAACAAAGTCACGAAGAAGGGGGATAGACTACAAGGAAGCTAAAGATGATAAAAAATCTTACTTGATAGGAATCAAGCAAGGGAACCTAAACGAGATAGAAATCTAACTAGCTATTCTATTCCCGGCAGCGGTGCCAAAAACTTGATGCGTGTACGAAGCGCGTTCGGAGTCAAAGGAACTACCTTTTCTTCGAGCAAGTTTCTCAACCACCTAGGCAGTGAACCTAATCGTTGTAGTGTAGTATTGGGTAAGCCTCGGGGATGGATATCGTTCTCTAAGGGAATAGGAATGCTGGCAAGAAATGTATTACGATAAGGTGGGGGTTGAGGATGATTCTTTTTTATCTTTTTATGGTTTTTTAGAAAGCTACGGTAAATATCTCGGCGCAATTGGTTTGGGGGTGATACTTTCTACCGATTACTTCTACTGTCTAATTATCTAATACTACGGGTAGTCTTATGTCTAATTGATGTGTGCTTGTATGATGATTAAAAATGTGTTTAACTAGATACTATTACTCCTTAGTTATCTTTTATTGATGGTTGAATTGTCACACCTTATCTTAACGCGTTGTATTTCCTAAGGTCGTAGGGTGTGCATATGCCCTAACTCTTTGAGGTTACCTTTGGGTTTAGCCTTTGAAATCCGCAAGTCCTTATACAATTTCATTCATAAACTTACTTTCACAAAGATTACTCAAGCATTAAACACAACGAAATCCTAGTTGTACTCATAAGCCAAATTCAATTAAGATAAGAAACAACCTAACAATAATTAGTAACTAGGTTTCATAGATCTAAGCAAACACACAAGAAATTTAGCTAGACATGTTAAACAAGCAAGCATACATAGAATTAATTGAATACATAATGATACTTTGGATTAAAACACTTATCTTGATGTGTAAAATAGGGTTTGGGACCCTATGATATTGTCCAAGTCGGACTACAAACGTTTAGGGTTTTTACTCCAAAAGTATACCTCTTTAAATGCAGAAAAATTGAATTCTATACATAGATTTACACTTGCGACGGTGTCGCCTTATAGGTGGGACGCAGTCAGTTCGCCGTCATTAGGGTTTTCGTCTTGGACAAGTTATCGATGGGACGACTTCACCTTAGAGATGTGACGCTGCCAGTCTTCAGTTGGGACATCGTCTTGATTCTGGATCTGGGCAATCTGGGATGAAAAGTCCGAGTGACGCCTTCTTCTTCAAAGCCCGACGCGAGTGTTGTAGGAGCAAAAATTCCACTGAGCCATCTGGTGCATGTTTTTATCAAGTCTGTATAGAGGGACGGCATCGCTCTTTGGTTGGGACGCCGTTAGGTTCAATTTGAGTAGCTTGAGTGGCTTTGATCTTGACTTTGCCATTTTCTTCATGTATTCACTCCTTTTCGTCCAAATGTGCATCATTCCAGCATTTTGCTTCCAAGAGACCTAAAAAGTGAAAAGGAACGAAATTAAAGAGTAACGGATATAAAAGTGATCGATTAAGAGCTTAAATGACCCCTTAAAAGTGTACGGTTTAAATCCTTATCAAAACTTTCTCAATAGAAATGTTCCCTTTTTGAACATTGTCTCTTAGGAAGTGATGACGTATCTCTATATGTTTGGTACAAGAGTGCAAAACTAGATTTTTTTTAAGATCGATGGCGCTTTTGTTGTCACAGAAGATGGCGATGTCACTTAGACGGATGTCGTAGTCGACAAGAGCTTGCTTCATCCATAGTGCTTGTTGGCATGCTTTGCCCGCGGGCACATATTCTGCTTCGGTAGTAGAGATGGCTAATGCGGTTTCCTTCTTGGATAACCACAATGTTAGATAGCATCCCATAAATGTACAAGCACCACTTGTGCTTTTGCGATCGACATAATCAAATGCATGGTCAGAATATACATATAGAATAGTTTCTACCCCCATTCCTTTTGGATACCACAACCTCAATTGATTTGTACCTTTTATGTACCTAAAATTTCTTTCGACGATTTCAAGATTAGAAGATTTAGGATCTTCTTGAAAGCGGGCTAAACACACACTAAACATAATATCTAGCTGACTAGCTGTGAGATAAAGTAAACTTCCAATCATACTACGATATTTTGTGTTGTCAACGGCCATCTTTGTCTTTGGTAAGTTTAGTGTGTCGATGATATTTTTGTCTTAATTGGTTTAGAATCTTCTAATCTATATTTCTGTAACATCTCTTTGATGTACTTAGATTGGTTAAAGAAGATACCATCTTCTAATTGTTTGATTTGTAGACCTAGAAACAAATTCAATTCTCCTATCATACTCATTTCAAACTCGTCGTGCATAATTTTGGAAAAATCATTACACAATTCTTGACAAGTAGATCCGAATATAATATCGTCCACGTATATTTTAATAATGATGATATGCGACTTACTTTTCTTGGCGAATAAGGTGTTATCTACCAATCTCATTGTATATTCATTATATATACGGAATGTTTTAAGTCTATCATACCAAGATTTAGGAGCTTGTTTAAAACTGTAGAGGGCTTTCTTAAGTTTGTATACATATTTCGGTTTTTCAAAATCTATAAATCCGGGAGGTTGAGACATATATATTTATTCATTAATGAACCCGTTTAGAAAAGTACTTTTAATATTCATTTGATAAAGCTTGATATCTTTAGCACAAGCATAGGCTAGAAGGATTCTTATAGATTCTAATCTAGCTACGGGAGCAAAGGTTTCATCAAAATCTATTCCTTCTTGTTGTTATACCCTTGTGCAACAAGTCTAGCTTTGTTGCGAGATACAATCCCATTTTCATCAAGTTTATTTTTGAAAATCCATTTTGTACCAATTATAGTTTGGTTTTTAGGAGGTGGAACTAGTTTCCAAACATCATTAGAGATAAATTGATTTTATTTTTGGGTTCTATAGAGGATACAAAGCAAAGGAAATAACTTTGATTTTGAGCTTGAGAACGTAAGGTTCTTTCATTTAGTCGCCCTATGAAAATTTTCAAAGGATGATTTCTAGATTCTTTAATGTTAAATATTTATTTTTAATAGTTCATCTTCCTTTTCCATTGTTTCATTATCATGATTTTCTATGATTTGACTTTATATTATATCATCATCTACAAGAGGTTAAAATTTGTGAGGGGGACTCTCATTGAATTTAATGTTTCGAGACTCTTCTACTTTCATAGTTTCTTTATTTAAGACTACTTATACTTTACCATTTGAAGAATAACCTAAGAAAATACCCTCGTAGATTTATGATCGAATTTTGTAAGATAGTATTTTGTGTTAAGAATGAAGCATTTGCTTCCAAAGACTTTGAAGTAGTCGAGAGATGGCTTTTTACCTCTAAGCATCACAAAAACCTCTGAATAGTACTTCGTTGTCAAACTCCCGACCAGGATATGTACGGATTGACACTATTGGATAACCTTGTTTATGGAAAATTAGAAGGGGGGTAGAATAGTTTTACCGATTAAAACTTTGTTTTAAAATATCTAGATCGACTTGTGTCAATCTATTAGAGTGTGTATGTTAGATGTTGATAGATAAGTATATAAATATGTAATGCAAAGGTAAAGAGTAAGAAACACAAAACCACGACACGAGTGTTTATAGTTGTTCGGCTACAAGGACACCTTCCTTGCCCTACTCCACTACCCGAGTCACCTACTCGAGAGTTCGTTAGCACTACATGACACAAACTCCTTATGGCGGAGAAGTCTTCAGAGCGTCGCCTACTCTTTTTCCGGTAAAAGGCTAGACACCGGGTTCTTCCACAATGTAGAACCAAACCTATCACAACGTCGCCTACACTTTATCCTGTACAAGGCTAGATACCGAGTTCCATTACAAAGGAGGAACTACTACCCAACACTACACAACACCTATCTCAAAGGAGATCCACTCCTTATTACAACAGCATCAAGGATATCAATATCCTTGGACACAACCTATCTATATTTGTACATCGATGCACCATATTAATTGTACACCCTTGGCATCTTTCACTAATGCCTTTGACATGATCTTTTGGCACCTTTCACTAATGCCTTGACTTGACCCTTTTGGCATCCTTCACTAATGCCTTTGACATGAGCGTTCGGCACGTTTCACTAATACCTTGACTTGACCCTTTTGGCATCCTTCACTAATGCCTTTGACACGGACGTTCGACACCTTTCACTAATGATTTTGTCTTGACCCTTTTGGCATCCTTCACTAATGCCTTAGACACAACACTTCTAGAGAGAAAGAAAGAACTATCAACAAGAGAACTTCAGTAGTCTTGATGATTACGAAGCATGGAAACTCATGGACATGAGCTTGCTCGACTTCAAGAGGTGGTGATCTCGCCTTTAAGAGTAACCTAGATAATCACACAAAAACAAACATAAACTACATAGAAAGATCCTTTGGATCTGAGGTTAGAGAGTTTACAATACTAGGAGAAAGTATGTGTAGAAGTGGCAACTTGTAATGAAGAAATGGCTCACTATTTATAGAAAACAAATGCTACTGTTTCATGGATCCCACATATCCCTTGCTTGAGGGATCCATCTAGTGTAATACTAGGGATCCGTAGGACGCTCCTCCTAAAGTGGGTTTTGGGTCATGGATCATGGACCATGGGTTGTAGGCTTTGACCCATGGGTATCCAAATAGATATAATGTATCTAGAAGATGCAATGCATCTAGTCAATGGGTCATGGGTTAGCTCCATGGGTCATGGATAATACCCATTATGACTTATGCATGATGTCATGCAATGGGTCATGGATAATACCATTTACATATTTTATTTTTTTCGTTAAAATGATTTTACGTTTGTTATCGACAAAACATTAAAAGATCGTAAAATATAAATAAACGTTTTACGGCTTATTTGTATTAACAATCTCCCCCTTTTTATTGATGACAAAACATAAGATTATTTTAAGGAAAAACTAAAATTCGTAAAAGTTTGAATTAGAGTTTTTACTCTCTTTTCCCTTTTTTGTAGAAATAAAAAGAGCGTCGAAAAGAAACTAACACATTGTTTTAAGAAAAACATGTGTAAAGAAAAAAAATCTGAATAATAAAGAGTACGGGAAGAGAAGTATTCTCGTCTTAGCTCCCCCTTAACGAGTCCATCATTTTGTGAGGGCGTGAAGTAAGTAGGAATACTAAGCTAGTGCATTGCAATTATGTTTGTAAATGGTTTCGTCCTTTTTGACGAACATGCTCCCCATTGACCAGTGCTCCTTTGTGAGGAGGACGTCAAGTAATGTAAACTAATTAGTAAGTATTGCAAAGTTTTTCTTGGACAAGAAACTCCCCCTAGCTAAGGGTGTCAAAGTCTTCATGTGTATATTGAAAATCTACAAAACAAGGGTTAGAAAACAAGTATATAATGCATAATTTTTTGCAAATAAGACATACGTTAGTAATAAATTTGTCTTCTGTTGCACGGATCCCACGCTTCCCTCTTTAGAGGGATCCGTCTAGGTTAAGGTGAGGGATCCATCTCCTTGTAAACTCAAGACAGCAATGTTGATGTAAAATGTGAAGTTACCATCAAAAGTGAGTTATGTATTAAGGCACCAATGATAATACGACATATAACATGTAATTTCATTCAATAAACATAAGAAATGATCTACATATCTCTAAAACTAAGAGAATGATTTAAAAATGAAATATGATTTCTAAAATATCTAAGTTAAGCTTAAGATTAGGACACCACTTGAATCCTCTCAAGGTTGTTTAGGTTTGTTGACCTCATCGAAATGTTCGAGGAGGTGATAAAACATGAAATGTTACTCTTCACGTAGTTCATGTATCAAGCCTTCAACATGTTGACAATTATAACAATCTTTGTCATGGCTAGTAAATGGTGGAGGTAGAAATGGAATTGCTTGAGACGAAAAATTGGGTTGAGTTTCCACAAAAGGATGAGGGATTTGTGGAGGTATATTTGGAGGTGATTCAACCAAAGGTGGTGGTGGTGGAACAAGTGTCTAGGATGGTGGTAGAGAGGTATCTACTTCCATGTGATCGGGTGGTTGACTTTGAAGATTCCTCGTAATCCAAAAGGGACTATTTGAGGGTGACGGAGAAAAGGATACCGGTGCTAGTGTCGATTTAGCACCTTGATTTTGTTGTGCTATCCTCTCTATAGAGGAGAATGTTGGTAATGGTGGAGGATGGGAGGGCCTAGAAGGCAATTCCTCTAAGTTTTAGAGGTGTGGAGATGAATGAAGAGTGGTAAATGATATGGCTCTAGGCACTAATGGTGATGGTTTAGTGGAAATAGGAGTGTTTAGTTTGGGGGTATGGTGGTGTTTGGCATTGGTAGTTTTGTGGGAATAATCCTTTTGGGGATTGGTTTGATTGGTTGAGTTGGTGGAGGGGAAATCCTAGCGTTTGAGGATTTAACGGGAGATGATTCAGTTGAAGAAATTTCGTGAATAACACAAGCAATTTTCTTGGGTGGTCCTTTGGTGGATGAGTTACCACTAGGAGCTTTTCTCATGATGAGATGACAAAAAGGTTAGTGAGATAGAGGCTTCTAGTTGCTGATATTTAAGTTGTAGATGGTGACTAAGAAGTCCTAACAAGATGGTTTATAAAGAGAAGGATTTGGCAAGTGCATTCAAGACTTAAGCCACTAAGATCCTTTAAAATGTGATGATTAAGGAGGTTAATTAAGACAAGATGGAGTGTTCAAGTTAGCAAGGAGAGCTTGAAATGATTGTTTTAGCTAGAGTTAGTTGAATCTGTCAGTCGGTTCCCTCCAATGAGGGATCCGTCTAGGCTAATCCTAGGGATCCAGCTCTCAGCAGCCAAGAAAAGAGGAAAATGATGTTTTGCAAGGTCTAGTACCTATACATCTTGAGTGTTTCTATCTTTCTAAGTGTCTTAAATGAAAGGTGACTTAAATGATCAAGGGCAATGAGTGATGGTAGCTAATGATTGCCTTTTATAGAAGAAAATGGGACTTTATGAGTACCAATGAATGATCAAAGATGACACTAGGAAATTTGAGAGTGTCAAGTGGTGCTAAATGATCCTAGAGATCAGATAGTAACTTAGAATAATTTTGTAAAATTCCTTAAAAATTATAAGAAATGAAAAACTAGTTTTTGACCCATTTTGAGGTAAGAATGACTAAAATCAATTTGCTAAAATTGAGAGAATTATAAGACTAGATGTGTTAACATGTGAGAAATGATGTGTGAGTATTAGAGCAGAAGGATGATGAGCTTTGGTGAGATGATAAATCAAAAATCACCTTGAGTGTGATCCTAAATGAGCTATGAGTGAATGTGATGCCTACTGAGCTTGAAGAAGACTTAAGTGGTCCTAAGGCATTATGTTTAGTTAGTGTGAAGTGGTCTAAAGGGCTGGTTTGATGTGTAGAGGTCTGAAATTTCATTTCTGTCTCCCCAGATCCCACGGATGCTTAAAAGGAGGGATCCGTCTAGTACAAATTGACGGATCCGGCTCCTGCAGATCAGAAGCATCACAGAAGGTGTGCAGTTTTTGCACTATATTACATATACTAATTGCTACGAGTTTATACTGTAAATGAACAACAAAGCAAGTAAATATCTCATAATCCATAACATAAATACGAGTAGTAGTGATAATATCCAAACAAACAAGATAAAACATCCATAAACATAAGCATCCATTACAAAATGATAAAAGAAATGTCTAAAACAACCATAATTATAACAACTCGAAAATTTCCCTACCGATTTTTCGCAGCTATATTTTTTTTCTTTTCTTTTCGATCTATAATCACGACAAGTTAAGAATTCTTATATGAATTATGCAATCACAAGCAACGTTGATAATCGAATAATGCGAATAAATTATTCATGATATTTACCAATGAACAAAACACGCAACGGAGATTATCTCGATTAACGAGCCGCATGCGTGCCGACACTCAGTTAATCATGACTAAAGTCAAATAAATATTTTTCCAAGTTAGAATTTATATTTTTATTTTTACCTTTATAAAAACATGCTCAAAATAATATATTACACGCTTTCGCCAAAAGCGCCAAACCGACACATCGCGACACACACTTAAGCTCAAACGGACACCTAAATACATCACGAAATTTCAAATATATTTCTTTTTTGTTGTTTTGTCGTTTGCCGCCTAACACCACACAAACCAAGAAGCAAAACTTATATGTATTTTGGATAATAAGATGCACACTTATTCCATTTGCTTTCCATTTTATTACCCATTCACTTCATTAAACACTAGATATTAAACTACCACACTTTTGCTTCTCTTTTTGTTCTTCTTCCTATAATCGAGCACCACAAACACCATTTTTACTTTGCATATTTCTTAAAAGTCCCACAAGGATCACATGATGACTTAAAGCTTGGTGCTAAAGCTTCTTTACAACATAATGCTTGGATAATAGGACATAAAGACCAAAACATGACAATATCCACAAGATTTTGGAGCCAAAATCTTTCCTCCTTTTTGTGTTATAATCGGTGACCCAAGGACTCAAGCACACACACACATCTTGCAAAATACTTCACATTATTCTTAAGATTTGTTACTTGTAAGTCTTGGCTAAAAACCTTGAAAGCATACCCGATTCCCTTCCTATAAAAACCCTCACAATCACCCCTACAATCACCAACAAAACAAGTACTTTCATTTTTTTCTTTCTTCACTCCAATCAGAGCCACAAGGAAAAGAAAAGATAGTTGGTGAATGTTTCAAGATCGTCTAAGTCTCGTCGGGATAATACTTGGATCGTGTGGGTTCTAGGCTAACTCGTATCTCTTTTGCTCGAACTCCTCGTGCCTCGTCGCCACCATCTTGGTGTTGTAAGTCCCATTCGACTCCCTTTCATTTCATGTTCTCATCCAAACACATATAACACATGTTAACATTCCATTTTCATCTCATAATCAACTACATATGTGTTTTATAATATGTAACCAAGTCACACAAAACATGTCTTGAAACTAGGTCTCAAATCATAACACAAATGATGATGAGAAACCAACATGTGCATGTATACATACTACGACTAGTACGAGAAGAAATTAATCAAAAGTTAAAACAGTTAAGAAGAGGTTAAAACTTATAGTATAGGAAAGTAAAACACGAAACAAGGTTGGCTCAGATGGTTTGAGCGTTGGACTCTCAAGCGAGAGGTTCAAGGTTCGAATCATGCCATTGGCATGTTTTGTGATTTTTGGTTATTTTAGCCAAGTTTCTCAATTGACAATTCTAGCCCCTCAATTTCAAACTAATTATCACTTTCTCTCTTAACACTTTAATAAGTTTGTAATTTGCAACTTTAGGCCTCAACTTTAAATGCTTTTGATGTCTTTAACAAAACTTTTATAAGTTTTATAAAACTTGTATTAATCTTTACAACTTTAGTCCTCCTAGGTTGTACACTTAACACTTTTCATCCTAAAACTTTGTAAGATAATCAACTCATTATTTTACCACTTTTAACTAAATAAATATGTTAAATACATATTTTAATTTGACAACCGTATCCGTGTAAATATTAAATAATATATTTGTCCGAATTTATTATTTAACTACGACTTCAATACTTTCACACTACGAAACCAAATAAAATAAATACAAATCTATTTGTGTCTAACTTGAACCTATACTCAATGTTCTATCTTTTTGGTCGTAAACCAAACGTTTATCATTATTCTGAGACTTGCCATCTCGTTCTTAGGTTTCGGGTAGGAGCCGCTGTTGTATCACACTCGATCTCTTTGTGCTTTATTCACCGAACTGCTAAGGTGAGTTTATAGCCCCACTTTTACTCTTATTTACTTGTTTTATAAAACTTTGGGGTGAGAAACATGCAAAACTCTTTTCGGACTTGAAACCTGAAAACACTATTACGTGAAACAACCTTGAATCCCAACTATGCTACCGTTAGTTCCCTTTGGGGAGGCGCGATTGTTATGAATAGATCTATTGGGGATGACACCCCCGTTCGAGTTTGACCTGATAGGCAAACGTCGGGCGTATATCATATCGTATTGATTGAGTGTACTCGAAATACACTTGCTGGGCTTTTATTTATCATGCTTCTAGATGCATGCACACCGTCGTAGTTTCGGTCGCATGAACTTGGTACTAGCGTAATAGCCCTTTTGCATATAGTTTCATTCACGGAGATGCTATATGTGCAACTGTGGTCCAACTTGAAAACTTAAACCTATGAACTCACCAACCTTTGTGTTGACATTTTAGCATGTTTTTCTCATGTTTACTTATTGGCGTGGGCAATGGCAAAGGCATTCGTTGAAGACTGGCATCCGAAGTGTTTCCAAACATTTTAATACAACTTTTAATGGGACAACATATATTTTTATGGGCTTTACTTCCGCACTTTGAAACAATGACGTACAACTATTTCATGAATTAATCTATATTTTGAAAATGGAATAGAAATTTCTATTCTTTAATACCTTGTGTTGTGTATATTGATTTAGTAGCACCCCATGACCCGAACGCTTCCGCTGTGAAATTTTGGGGGTGTTACAGATTGGTATCAGAGCCAAGGTTATAGAGAATTAGGTATTTTTCAAAACCTAAACTATAACCACATTTCCTTAAAGACACTTCAACGCCGCCACAATCGCCGATGTCCGCCATGCCTTGCCTACATCTGTTACATGATGTAGTCATGCTATGTGTTATCTGTGATCTTAGGTTCGTATAAGCTCTTATTTGAATTAAATTAATTATTTCTCAAAGTCATTAAGTTTCTTAATTAACTCACATTTAAACTTTAAGACTGTTCTTATTTGATTGGGTCGCGAATTTTAAATGTGTATAAGCAGTTCTCATTTAAACTTTAAGGCTGTTCTTGTTTGATTGGGTCGCGAAGTTTAAATGAGAATAATGTTGATGTAACAAACTGAATGAAATTAAGGAATAATTAATTTAAGGATAGTGTAGAGTAGACTACGAATGCTTAGACTTGTTACCCCTCTATGTTAAACTGCATAACATGCCTACTATTACAATATCGCACTATGCTATGCTTCTATAACTGCCTCTACGTTATTTCTTTATGTAACATACAACTACTTGATTATATTACTTTCACCCACGTATTTAAAACCACCTCTGTCACTGGTCACATTCTCTTATTTCACTCATAGATTCTATCCTTCCTAACCTCATACGACATTACTCCGTCTATTCTAAACTTAATTATCGTCTTTTCTTGTATCATAGAAGATGGCTAGGAGAAAGTCAACAAGAATCACCCGTGGCCGACCCGCCGCTACCCCCACTCCCCCCTCCTGCTCTGCCGGCGCTGCCAAACCCACGCTATGGATCAAGCCATGATTGACCAATTGGTCAATGAACGCGTGGCAGCAGCGCTAGCTGCGATCAATTCGAACAACTCAACCACCGATGCCTTTGGAACTTCTAGGCCTCTGGTAATAAACGTGGTTGCACGCATAAAGAGTTCCGTGAATCGTATGACCGGCGGTTATAATGGAACGGAGGGATGTTGTTTTGACCCGATGGCTTGAAAAGCGAAACTGTGTTTAGGATCTGCAACTGTGAAGATGAAGATAGGGTGAAGTTTGCTTCGTTCACTTTTCAAGAGGTTGCCCTAACTTGGTGGAATAATTACCGAAGTCCTGCAGCATTGATGCTGCTATGCCATGCCTTGGGAAGAATTCAAGGATATGGTGCTCAAGAAATATTTCCCTCGCAATGAGGTCAAGAAGTCGGAGAATGAGTTCGAATCTCAAGGTGAAGGGTACTGATATGGCATTCTACAACCAACGTTTCCAAGAGTTGGCCTTGCTATGTCTGGAGATGGTACCAACTGAAACTCGCTTGATAGAGCGATACATCGGAGGGCTACCTCCATCTATTAAAGGAAATGTGACTACCTCCAAGGCTGCTGACCTTCACGAGACTATTGAAGTGTCAAACAAGTTAATGGATTAAGTGATTGAGGATGCGGGCGCAGCACAGATAACAACAAGCGGAAGTGGAGTGATAACTCCAAGGACAACAACAACAATCAAAACAAGAGGCAAGAAGTAGCTAAGGTCCGCTCTGCTGAATGAAGAAAAGAAGGGCTATGAAGGGAAGCACCCTTTGTGCAACCGTTGTAAACTCCACCACAAAGGTCGTGTAATGTGAAATGTCGCGAATCGCAGAAGATTGGGCACATGGCCAAAGACTGCAAGTCAAAGGATCTTGCTAACATAACTTGCTTCGGGTGCGGAGAACGAGGACACTACAAGAATGAGTGTCCCAATCCAAGGGATCGAATGGAAACACCAGATTGAACCAGCCCGAGGAAGAGCTTATTTCCTTGGAGAAAAAGAAGAGCGTCAAGATCAACTTCAACACTATCTAAACTGATGACGACAAATAAATTCTCCGCCCTCTTAGATTGCATCCCTTTTAAGTTTCCTATCTGTTGTACTCTTTTGTGTAACCGTGATGTATTCTGAATATTCCGCTTAATGAATCCTTTATCTTTTACTTATTGCCTCATGTTATTAAATCTCCCTTGAACGACTAGCCTCTCTTCCACGTCACGTTTTAAGTATATATTCTCGCATCTCGTCACCATATCGACCTCGGCGATTCTCGCATCGTAAACCACGAGGACGTGGTTTCTTTTAAGGGGTAGGTACTATAACAACTCGAAAATTTCCCTACCGATTTTTCGTAGCTATATTTTTTTTCTTTTCTTTTCGATCTATAATCACGACAAGTTAAGAATTCTTATATGAATTATGAAATCACAAGCAACGTTGATAATCGAATAATGCGAATAAATTATTCATGATATTTACCAATGAACAAAACACGTCAACGGGAGATTATCTCGATTAACGAGCCGCATGCGTGCCGACACTCAGTTAATCATGACTAAAGTCAAATAAATATTTTTCCGAGTTAGAATTTATATTTTTATTTTTACCTTTATAAAAACATGCTCAAAATAATATATTACACGTTACCAAAAGCGTCAAACCGGGACACCGCGACACACACTTAAGCTCAAACGGGACACGAAATACATCACGAAATTTCAAATATATTTCTTTTTTTTGTTGTTTTGTCGCTTTGCCTAACACCACACAAACCAAGAAGCAAAACTTATATGTATTTTGGATAATAAGATGCACACTTATTCCATTTGCTTTCCATTTTATTACCCATTCACTTCATTAAACACTAGATATTAAACTACCACACTTTTGCTTCTCTTTTTGTTCTTCTTCCTATAATCGAGCACCACAAACACCATTTTTACTTTGCATATTTCTTAAAAGTCCCACAAGGATCACATGATGACTTAAAGCTTGGTGCTAAAGCTTCTTTACAACATAATGCTTGGATAATAGGACATAAAGACCAAAACATGACAATATCCACAAGATTTTGGAGCCAAAATCTTTCCTCCTTTTTGTGTTATAATCGGCAGACCCAAGGACTCAAGCACACACACACATCTTGCAAAATACTTCACATTATTCTTAAGATTTGTTACTTGTAAGTCTTGGCTAAAAACCTTGAAAGCATACCCGATTCCCTTCCTATAAAAACCCTCACAATCACCCCTACAATCACCAACAAAAACAAGTACTTTCATTTTTTTTTCTTTCTTCACTCCACTGTGCCGAGCCACAAGGAAAAAAGAAAAGATAGTTGGTGAATGTTTCAAGATCGTCTAAGTCTCGTCGGGATAATACTTGGATCGTGTGGGTTCTAGGCTAACTCGTATCTCTTTTGCTCGAACTCCTCGTGCCTCGTCGCCACCATCTTGGTGTTGTAAGTCCCATTCGACTCCCTTTCATTTCATGTTCTCATCCAAACACATATAACACACGTTAACATTCCATTTTCATCTCATAATCAACTACATATGTGTTTTATAATATGTAACCAAGTCACACAAAACATGTCTTGAAACTAGGTCTCAAATCATAACACAAATGATGATGAGAAACCAACATGTGCATGTATACATACTCGACTAGTACACTCAGAAGAAATTAATCAAAAGTTAAAACAGTTAAGAAGAGGTTAAAACTTATAGTATAGGAAAGTAAAACACGAAACAAGGTTGGCTCAGATGGTTTGAGCGTTGGACTCTCAAGCGAGAGGTTCAAGGTTCGAATCATGCCATTGGCATGTTTTGTGATTTTTGGTTATTTTAGCCAAGTTTCGCGAATTGACAATTCTAGCCCCTCAATTTCAAACTAATTATCACTTTCTCTCTTAACACTTTAATAAGTTTGTAATTTGCAACTTTAGGCCTCAACTTTAAATGCTTTTGATGTCTTTAACAAAACTTTTATAAGTTTTATAAAACTTGTATTAATCTTTACAACTTTAGTCCTCCTAGGTTGTACACTTAACACTTTTCATCCTAAAACTTTGTAAGATAATCAACTCATTATTTTACCACTTTTTACTAAATAAATATGTTAAATACATATTTTAATTTGACAACCGTATCCGTGTAAATATTAAATAATATATTTGTCCGAATTTATTATTTAACTACGACTTCAATACTTTCACACTACGAAACCAAATCAAATAAATACAAATCTATTTGTGTCTAACTTGAACCTATACTCAATGTTCTATCTTTTTGGTCGTAAACCAAACGTTTATCATTATTCTGAGACTTGCCATCTCGTTCTTAGGTTTCGGGTAGGAGCCGCTGTTGTATCACACTCGATCTCTTTGTGCTTTATTCACCGAACTGCTAAGGTGAGTTTATAGCCCCACTTTTACTCTTATTTACTTGTTTTATAAAACTTTGGGGTGAGAAACATGCAAAACTCTTTTCGGACTTGAAACTGAAAACACTATTACGTGAAACAACCTTGAATCCCAACTATGCTACCGTTAGTTCCCTTTGGGGAGGCGCGATTGTTATGAATAGATCGATTGGGGATGACACCCGCTCGAAGTTTGACCGATAGGCAAACGTCGGGCGTATATCATATCGTATTGATTGAGTGTTCTGGAAATACACTTGCTGGGCTTTTATTTATCATGCTTCTAGATGCATGCACACCGTCGTAGTTTCGGTCGCATGAACTTGGTACTAGCGTAATAGCCCTTTTGCATATAGTGTCATTCACGGAGATGCTATATGTGCAACTGTGGTCCAACTTGATTTTCGAAACTTAAACCTATGAACTCACCAACCTTTGTGTTGACATTTTAGCATGTTTTTTCTCAGGTTTACTTATTGGCGTGGGCAATGGCAAAGGCATTCGTTGAAGACTGGCATCCGAAGTGTTTCCAAACATTTTAATACAACTTTTAATGGGACAACATATATTTTTATGGGCTTTACTTCCGCACTTTGAAACAATGACGTACAACTATTTCATGAATTAATCTATATTTTGAAAATGGAATAGAAATTTCTATTCTTTAATACCTTGTGTTGTGTATATTGATTTAGTAGCACCCCATGACCCGAACGCTTCCGCTGTGAAATTTTGGGGGTGTTACAATAATCCTAATGTCTCTTTTGTCAATATTTTCTATTCTTCTTTCCTGACGTCATGAGGTAGTTAGTTAGGCATTGGATCATACCCTTCAATTGTTTGAATTTTCAGACCCGTTTGGAAGAGTTGGAAGTTGTTCAAAGTAGGTTATGGGGTCCATGTTGACGTTGACAACGGGGTTGACTTTTTCTTCTTCATCATCTGAGGAGTCCGAGAGACCACGAGGCCTTTTTCCATTGACCATGAACTGTTTAGAGGGTTGTTTGGTGAGTTGTACCATGACGTGATCGGCAAGAAAATGATCATCGTTGATAGGAGAAGGTTGCATTGCAGTAACATACTCACGGATTCGTGTTAGGAGCATACCGTAGGGAAGTACCATGTGTTGACTTTGAATACACCTACCATTCTTTTCACCATGTAATAGGCAAGATTAAATGGTCTTTGGTGAATGAGGGAATAGATCATGTGGACAAGACATGCATTTGGATGGTCTTTGTTTCTGACCAAACAAATAACATTTTCCCTAAGAATTTATTCCCACTTTCTATAGATGGGATTCATTTCGAAGAGTTCCATTTGAAAGGGATCACGGTGAATGAGCTCTTTTTTGTAGTTGAAGCGAGATTGGTAGGCTCTAAGTTTGAAGATGGTGTCTCGAACAATTGCAGGGTCATCGAGAGGAGTGTGGTAGATTGGTTTGGGATCTAGTGCAAAAGATTGAGTAGATATTGTCCAATCTTGAGAGTACATACAAATACCTTCACATGGAATGTGAAGAATTTGTGCAAAGGTGTTGAGGGTTAAGGTGATGGTTTGATTGTTGACGATGAAAGTGATTGAGATGCTTTCATCATTGTTACGAATGATCCTAACACTTTTGTAAAACTCAAAGATAAAAACTGGACAAATTTGCACCTCAATATCTTGGAGACAATCAAAGTTAATTGCCGAGAAGACTTGACTAATGTCGGTGTTTTCAAGGAAACATTCCTTAACAACACGACCTTCATGGATAAGTCGTTTTTAAAGCTTTTTGAAAATTTTGCGATTGGATTTTGAAAGTTCCTCTTTTTGATAGTATCTAGAAAGGTAGTGGACGGTGTCATGGTGGTCTTGTTGGGTAGCTTTGGGCATGGTTGATCCTAGAAAAAACAAATATTCCAATTAGGTAAAATTTTCCGATATGGGTTTATGGTTTTGATTTGTATTAACAATGTTGTAAACACAATAGAATTTTAATTATATTAAACACCCTTTTTAGTGATTAATTTTACAATACCCAAATTTCAAAGAATTAGTGGTTAATTGAAATTTTTTAAAAACCATAAACCCTAGGATGAAGATGATGCTGAGTAGAACATATGAGTGTAATTACTTACAATGATGTTCAAGAAGGAGATGCTTGAGGATATGAAGCCCTATGGAGATAGAAGCAGAATTTGGGTCATTTTTTGTTTTTCTAAGGAGAGGGAAAAGAATTGAACTGGTTTTGAAAAGCGTATAATTGTTTTTCGTCACACGGTTCCCCGGATCCCTTGTAATAGGGATCCGCTAGTACAACCTCGTGGGATCCGCTACTATGGACAGAAAAAGTGTTTGGGGTTATTTTGTAATAAGTTATACAATAGCTTATAGAACAAAAATAACTTTGATGAATTGGGTTCCTAATTAAATAGACGTTCCGTATGTTTTAATAGGTTAACTATCAAGGATCTATTTGTGTGGCTATTTGACGATATTTAAAAAATCAAAGAGGAATACTATTCCCGATGATGAGTAAGTCGGGAAAGTGGTGAAGAGAGACTTTTTAGAGACTTGCAACTATTAACTTCCTAATTCATGTGTTAAAAAATTTTAAAAGAAATATTATCAACAAATCCATTTAAACGTACTATAGATAAAAATAGCTAATTTTTGGATAAGTGAACATACCTCTAAACTCTTGACATGGTTTATGGAGACCATATATTCGAAATACTTCATGAGCTTTTAAAGTAATCTATTGTACTTAGTATAAGTAGTTTGTGATTACTTTTGGGTTTTTCCTTGAGAGTTGACTTTATTTTTCTTTAATGAAGACTTTGGAAGAGTCCTAGCAAGAAACTTGGTAATGAAGCTCTGGTACCAATTATGGAAAACTAGAAGGGGGTCGAATAGTTTTACTGATTAAAACTTTGTTTTAAAATATTTAGATCGACTTGTATCAATATATTAGAGTGTGTATGTTGGATGTTGATAGATAATTATATAAATATGTAATGCAAAGGTAAAGAGTAAGAAACACAAAACCACGACACGAGTGTTTATAGTGGTTCGGCTACAAGGACACCTTCCTTGCCCTACTCCACTCCCCGAGTCACCTACTCAGGAGTTCTTTAGCACTACACGACACAAACTCCTTATGGCGGAGAAACCTTCACAACGTCGCCTACTCTTTTTCCGGTACAGGTCTAGACACCGGGTTCTTCCACGAGGTAGAACCAAACCTATCACAACGTCGCCTACACTTTATCCGGTACAAGGCTAGATACCGAGTTACATTACAAAGTAGGAACTACTACCCAACACTACACAACACCTATCTCAAAGGAGATCCACTCCTTATTACAACATCATCAAGGATATCAATATCCTTGGACACAACCTATCTATATTTGTACAGCGATGCACCATATCGATTGTACACCCTTGGCATCTTTCACTAATACCTTTGACATGATCTTTTGACACCTTTCACTAATGCCTTGACTTGAACCTTTTGGCATCCTTCACTAATGCCTTTGACACGGACGTTCGGCACCTTTCACTAATGCCTTGACTTGACCCTTTTGGCATCCTTCACTAATGCCTTGACACGGATGTTCGGCACCTTTCACTAATGCCTTCGTCTTGACCCTTTTAGCATCCTTCAATAATGCCTTAGATACAACACTTCTAGATAGAAAGAAAGAACTATCAACAAGAGAACTTCAGTAGTCTTGATGACGACGAAGCATGGCAACTCATGGACTTGAGCTTGCTCGACTTCAAGAGGTGGTGATCTCGCCTTTAAGAGGAACCTAGAGAATCACATAAAAACAAACACAAACTACATAGAAAGATCCTTTGGATCTGATGTTAGAGAGTTTACAATACTAGGAGAAAGTATGTGTAGAAGTGGCAACTTGCAATGAAGAAATGGCTCACTATTTATAGAAAAAAAACATGTTACTGTTCCACGGATCCCTTGCTTTAGGGATCCGTCTAGTGTAATACTATAGATCCGTAGGACGCTCCCCCTAAAGTGGGTTGTGGGTCATGGATCATGGACCATGGGTTGTAGGCTTCGACCCATTGGTATCCAAATAGATACAATGTATCTAGAAGATGCAATGCATCTAGTCAATGGGTCATGGGTTAGCTCCATGGGTCATGGATAATACCTATTATGACTTATGCATGATGTCATGCAATGGGTCATGGATAATACCATTTACGTATTTTATTTGTTTCGTTAAAATGATTTTACGTTTGTTATCGACAAAACATTAAAAGATTGTAAAATATAAATAAACGTTTTTACGGCTTATTTTTCAAAAATCTAGTCCATGTATACCTAGAGTAGTCATCAACTATTACTAAAGTGTAAAAATTTCCTCCATAACTTTCAATGGCCGATGGACCAAATACATCCATGTGTAAGAGTTTTAGAAATTTAGAGGTTGAAACCATAGTTTTAGCTTTATGACTAGCATGGACTTGTTTTCATATGTTACAAGCATCACAATGTTTTTCATATTTGAGTTTTGGTAAGTTTCTAACAAGTTATCTAGATGATAGCGATCGAATAAGTTGCATATTGGCGTGACGCAATCTTCGATGCCAAAGGTTCAACGTATCATCTATTGGAGTTAGAAAAAGTTTATCTTTAGGAGAGTTACCGCTTTTCATTATAAAAAGACCGTTTCTCCTAATTTTGTTTCCTATGGTTATGCCGTCTTTTACTATTTTACTACCGGACTCACTAAACAAGACACCACACCTTTTATCAACTATTTGACTAATACTTAACAAGTTAAACCCTAGATTATCTATGTGACACACATCATTAATGGTTAAAGAGTTATGTGAGATTTTACCTTTGCCGATTATTTTGCTTTTACCATTACCGAACGTTACGCTACCTCCATCTTAAGCCTTGTAAGATGCGAATAGGCTTTTGTTTCTTATCATATGTCTTGTGCATCCGCTGTCTTTTATCCATTCATTTGGTTCTAGATAAAACTTTAGACAGACCTATAATCACACAGAAATTCAAGCGTTTGGTCCCCAATATCTCATGGGTCCATTAGCATTGTACAAACCATCTACTTGGTTTACAAAAGGGAAATAGTTCCAAGGTCCAAAGTTTGATGATTGAAATTGATAACCATTGTAAAACCATTATTCATTTGATCAAAATTACTTTTTATATAAGGAACGTTTGCTTTCCTAAATGGTGTTGTAGGTGTTGTTCGAATATTTGGCATACTTCTTAGAATACCTTTATCATGGTGTGGTACATTAGCATATATATCAGAATCATTAGGAGTTTTCTTTTTAGTAACTGCTACAAACTCTCTCCTAGAAGATTTTGACAAGTCAAATTTTGGTTTTGTTGTACCAGATGTTCGGATCCCTTACTTAAGCCTGGACGAATCCCTTTTAAAAGATCCGTCGGATCTGCCACTTCAGAAATATTTTGGACAACAGATTGAACAAATTTAGGAGGTTTTTCTTCGCTAGTCGAAGGCGTAAAATCTCTAAAACCTAAACCAATTTTGTTCTTCTTTAGTTTCTATGTATCTATTATTTCTTCTAAGCATTTTGTACTAAGTCTAGCGATTTTTGAATCTTGATGGTCAATTATCGTTTGCAGATCTTTACAGCTTTGCATTTAATACTAGCTTCTTTTCCTCTTTCAAGTTTCCTCACATTTTCTTTTAACTCAACAACTTAATTTTCTAAATGCTCATTTTTTATTTTTAGATGTTTGTTTTTGTTAATGACTCTTAGACTAATTTTGCAAAGGTTTTTATATTCTAAGTTCAGAGTTTCATCATCTAAAGATGAGCTACTATAGTAGGAAGAGTTGGAACGTACCTCATTAGATTCTTTGGCCATGAGAAAAATCTCATCTTTCTCCTCTTCACTTGGATACCACAAGCCACTAACTAACGCCTTTTGCTCTCCACTAGAGTGCTTGGGCCAATTACTAATAAAGTGATTTGGATCACCGCATTTGAAACACTTTCGGTCATCCGTTCTCTTCTTGTCTTCTTTAGACTTTCGGAAGCCTTGCTTATCATGTAAGGTTGTTTTACAAATCTTCCTAATCTTCTAAAGAATGTTTTAAAGTCTCTAACGGCCATGGCATACTCTTCATCATCACTATCCGATGATGAGATGTCTTCATCACTAGACTCTTTTTTAGCTTTTAAGGCTAGTGACTTTTATTTCATCTTCTTTTCTTTCGAGACCTCGGACTCCTCGGAGTCTTTTGCTAAAACAACTTCATAGACTTTGAGGTTTTTAATGAGCTCGTCAAGAGTGAGAATTGTCAAATCTTTTGATTCTTCTATCGCCGTTACCTTCGGTCTCCATTTAGCCGGAAGTGCCTTTAAGAATCTTCTGACATGATTACGCTTGGAAAAAGTTTCATCAAATGATATTAGTGAAGTAATAATATTATTAAATTTTTAGAATGCATTATTAATACTTTCATCATCCGATATTGAGTATTGCTCATATTGTTGAACAAATAAATCACTTTTGTTATTTTGAACTGGTTTGTTTCCTTGATGAGTAATTACCAAGCAATTCCAAATATCTTTAGCGATTTTATGCATAAAGATTCTTTTATATTCTTTCTCAAGTAAAGAATTATATAAAACCATTTTTGCCTCATTATTTTTGGAAAACATTTTCTTTTGTTCATCTTTTAGATTCGAAGACCCAACCTCATTTTTGTCGGTATAGATACTCTCAAATACCGGCACATAATCACCATCAACAATAATATTCCAAAGATCAATATCTTTAGATTTCAAATCTATTTTCCAATATATAAAGCCATTAGCTTCAAAGAGTGGTGGTCTTTGCATAGATTGCCCTTCTTTGTAGTTTTCAAAATCCATTTGATCAAAAAAAATTTAAATTATAATTGACTTAAAAACTTTTTATAAAACCTGCTCTTGATGCCAGTTGTGGAAAACTAGAAGGGGGGGGGTGAATAGTTTTTACCGATTTAAATTTAGTTTATAAAACTTTAGATCAATAGTATGTGAAACCTTTGGATGTTCAGGTATAGATAATGCAAGTTAATAAGAAAGGAAATAAGTAGGATAAAAGTAAAGAGATAAAAGGGATGAAGTGCGACACTATGATTTATAGTGGTTCGACTACAAGGACACCTTCTTTGCCCTACTCCATTCCTCAAGTACCCAACTCGAGAGTTCGTAAACACTACGTCAACAAGCTCCTTCAACTGGTGGAGAAACCTCACAACGTCGCTTACACTTTTTCCGGTACTAAACTAAATACCGAGTTCTTTTCACGGAAGAACCAATCCAACAAAACAACACAACTATCACAACTACTTTATAAATACAAGAAGAAGTATAAAAAAAAGAAACAACTCAGTGGTCTTGAGGTGATGTAGAATCCGAGCAACTTTGGAGAGAAGAATGACTCGTATGCAAGAAGGCATGATCTCGTCTTTGTACTAAGTACCTTGAGAAAAACAAGAGAAAGAAAGCTACAAGAATGATCTTTATAGATCAGAGGTTAGAGAGATATATCAGTAGGAGAGAAGATTTATTAAAGAGGGTTGAGAAACAAGGAATAAATGGCTCACTATTTATAGGT
>OU343224.1:15391864-15472422 GCA_910596185.1 Chrysanthemum makinoi
TTCCCGTGGTTTCCCGGAGTTATTCATATGGTTTCACAACTTGTGTGACAATAGTGGGAAGCAAGATTTGAAGTTGTTGTCGATTATGGCGCAAAATCATGGTTTCCACCAGCGTTGTTGTCATTGTTCCCCATGTCGGCGACCGTTTCTTCTACCTCTATGCTCACCTGTCCTTCCACCCCTTTGCGCCGCACCCCCTCGGTTAGTGCTGCGTGTTACCCTCTTTGGTGCCATGATCTCTGCAAGGAAAGGACCTTGAGTCCCTATGTTCTATACTGAACGTCCTCAAACATAATACCACGCCACAAATTGGTTCCTAAGGTGTGCCCACACCGATCTACGTATGCGTGTCGCATATGTCCACTGGGTTGTGACGCATTATAATTATGTTGGCCACCATAATTATAATTGCCTCATTTCACCGTGTACATACCAAACCAAGCAGACATGTCTCGGCGATTGTTATTACTGAATAGTAGCCATCTATCATCCGATTCTAAAACGGTGGGGGGAATTAGGTAGGTATCTAGGGAGAGTCACACTGGTGTATTAGAAATTCCTTTAGGTGCTAAAGTCACTATGAGGTTGTAGTCGCCGCCAGTTCCCAAGTTCCTCAGAGACCTCTCCCATCCTCGGCAAAATCATCAAATCTATACCGCTATATAGTAACCTTATTTAGCATCCGATCTCGTGTCGCATCAAACAAAACTGTCACAATCAGTGGATTAAATGCTCATTACTGGCTCCATATTTTGATGACTTGACTAGATTTTGGAACTACCCTAATCGTAACAAGGACCCACCGTTTGTTTATCCTGGGTGGTCTAAAGAAATTCTTAGAAACTATGCGCACGAAAGTGTGTAAGGCGTAGGAAACTCAGGATCGACGTGAAAGCGGTTATAGTCAGGAACTAAAATGCAACCTAGTTTCTCTATAACCAAGTCTCTATACCAATCCGTCCCCACACCGAACCCCCAAAATCTCGCAGCGGACGATGTGTCTTGGGGTATGACTTCATAGCACAAAGTATGGATACAGAAACGACCTCTAAAATGAGATGTTTTGAAAGGTTTACCATTCGATTAAATAGAGTTAAAGTTTACACAACATGAGATCCCAAAGTTTGATAATACATAAAGGTTACAAAACATTCGTGGTAAGTGATAAAAACACCAGACACCAATTTGCCATTGGACCAAAAGCTCCATGAAAATGCTATCGCCTTACTACCTGAGATAAACATGCTAAAAGTATCCACACATTGGTTTGGTGAGTTCATAAGTTTTGTTGAAAATGATTCGAAAACGTCTTAAAAAAGGTTGATGCAGCAAAGGCATTGTAAATGCCATTCATACAGGTCCGCCAATACAAAACCGCAACCTAGTGTTCAAAACCCATTGCCGAAAATAGATTGTCCCACCTTGTTTGTAAGTGGCATATGTTCATACGATAATACATGTACTTAATGCAAGATCACAGCCACTGAAACCTCTTGACAGTCCTACATTGTTTGTTGTGTGTTTTCATTGAATAACAAATTATATTCAACCCGGATCAAGTCATCATAGACAAAGGGTGGGGGGCGTCTACCCGATAGTAACTATCAATACCTCTCCGCCGGCTCCCGCAGGAGTTAACCATTGCTAAAGTATATGTTGAAGCATAATTGGAAACAAGTTTAGCACATTAAGGCACATATCTCAATAAACCACACATAATGTCCAAAGAGTATAAGAAGTATAGTGTAACACAATTGTATAATGGTTTGAGTATTCGCAAGAGTAACAAGTATTTTAGCATGGATCTCCCCAATAGTTGCTAAGAATTTAAACGAGTAAAAGCGGGGTATGAACTCACCTGGTATGATTGATTTATCTAACAAAATGAAGTGCACGGAAATGAGGCTCGGAAACTATCCGTGACCTAAAATGAATGATGTGCTCTAATAAGTCATGAAACAATGTTGTGCATGCAAATCCATATGAAATCTATACCACTTGTACGTTTTTGAAAATAGAATTTATCGTCGAAATATATGTTTATGACCTCATCGCATGTTTATAAAATACTTTACAATATATACATTGAATCAACATTCTAATCTCCGATAATCTTTTGTGATTTATTGTGAAATTATAACTTTTCGTCGTAAAATAATGTTATTTGACAATTTCATAAAAGTGAATATACGACCCTGGAAAGCTAGTCGTAAAATGGTGCACGTCGAATGTTAGTAAACAAACTCAACGGTTTTGGGAATCTTGTATCATTATCTCAAAGTCTTAGCATTTAAGTTTTCATCATAGAGGTCTCGATCATGGAGATAAATATAGGTTAAGTATGGTACTTGTATCCAAAATATTGTTTAAGGGTGGTTTTCCGGCAAAGTTTGAGTGACTATATTTTATTCGTTACAACCCCTTGGACTAACGGTTGGACATTTTGGAAAATAGGCTAGCAAACTTACTTTACTAGAAGACATCACGTTAAAAATAACTCCGTCATTGTTAAAACGACCCTCAACATGGTCCCTAGTTGCTAGGTTTGTTTAATAGAAAATATATTAAGGTTGCTTATATATAAAGTTACGCAACTTTGTGTAAACGTGTATAATTTAATCGTTACATGTCCGTTTTCTACGTTTTCTACATCCTTAGATTCGTATTAAAGTATACTAATATATTTTTGATAAGTCGACACATTTTAATAACGCTTAAGCCTCATTTTTGACTCGTAAAGAATGACATTTTCATGCTGAAATTTCTGGAATTATTAGTTTTCGTCGTCAAACTTCAAAAATTCATAACTTTCTTCGTTATAACTCTAACTCTTTTAATCCGTTCAAGCGGCCACGTTTTCGTGTTTAAGTATATTTTCCAAATATCTAGCCCAAAATATTTTACCAACTGTCGAATTTTCCCAGATTAAAAATATGGACAACCCTTAATTAAACTTGTCGAATGAGTTTTTCATAGCCCGCCAACCTATTCCAACCAATTCAAAACAACTCCGAAGCTATTCTAATCCTACCATCCACCTTACCTTCTAGGGTGTCATGGGTTCATAGGCATCACCAAAAGTGATATGTTTCAAGGGATAATTATAGGATGACATAAATATATATAACTCTTAAAAACAATGAAAAGTGGTATAAACATCCATAAGACTTGAATGTTTTCTCAATATGATGTAATGAACATAAAATAAATATGAAAGATGATGATGAGTATGAGATGCTTACTAGTTAGCTTGATGAGGTTAAGTGAACAAAGGTTTAATCCTAATCACCCAAGGTTTTTATTTCAAAACCATAATCAAGAGTGTAACTAGAGTGAAATATACTTGTCTTGAAAATTTTTATGATCTTCTCATGGTCTTCTATGGTGGCCGGTTTTGTGGAGAAGAGAGGAGGAGAGACTTTTGATTTTTCACCTTGATATTATTTGTTGTATGTGTTTTGTTAGTATAAAAAATGAATATAATTTAGATATTAACTAGATATTATGGAGTGACTCATCCCTTGTGGGTCGGCAAACACAACAAAAAAAAAGACTAGTAGTTTGTTGTAGTTAATTACTTGTATGTATAAGTAAATGTGTAGTTATTCAATAATAATTAGTAACTTGTGTATATATTTAAGCATTTAGGGTATCGTTAACTAAAAATAAATTTTAACGGGTCAAAATAAAACATATTGAAGTCATAAAAATTATAAAAATACATTTCTTGAAAGATTTGAGTGAATAAATATTTATCGGTTTGAATTTACGAAAACTGTCGTAATTATATAAACTTAACAATTTATATACAAAATAAATTAAAAACATCTGGTAAACTCATAATATTATTTTTATAATCTTAATATGAGTATAAAATATATCGGGATAATTTTTGGAAGTATCGGATCAATTGTTCAAAATAATTAATTACGCGATAGCGTTTATTTAATAAGAAATTATGCGTTTAATAGGAAATGCAAAACTATGCATGAGCTAGTATGATGAATGTTGAGTTTGAGAAATGACCAAAAATTGAGAATTGTGACAAAAGTCTTCTTCTCCTTGCCTTATAAAATGGATTGTTGTTGTGTTGCGAGGCACATTGGATGCAACAAAGGCAATCCATTCTTTGTCCGATAACACCCATTTGCCATCTATGTTTGTGATCTTTGTTTTGTAACGGTACCTGTCATGGCCGTTCAAGTACAACATGTTGTTTGGAGTCTTAAAGTACTCTGTAAATATGTCGGGTAGGATCTGTTTTGGTAATTGTAAAGTAAGTAATATGCCATTATTCCTGCATTCTTAAATGCATTGTTTCAATGGCTTGTAGATAACGTAAAATTTGATGGTTTAGTTTTACCTGTGCATTTCGAGTGTCATGAATGTATTCAAAAAGAAATTGTTGTGCCATCCTGTTTCCACATTAATAAATCATGAAAGTGAATATAAGTTTTTGGTTGCTAATAGTAATTACTTATGGTGAAGGATGTGTTGACTTCAGGAGATTAGTTTGTTGATTTAACATGACAAATAGTCTGTAAAGGAAGGTTAACCTATGTAAAGCAATTCCTAAGTTTTAATCCAATATTACAATATGAATATGAATTTTGTGAGAATGATTGTTGTGATATGTTAGTGGATTATGGTTTTAACACTCAACACATTACAGATCATACTTTTATATGAAATTTAATATAAACTTTAATGATCATGATAGCGTTTATTTAAGTTTTATCATATATCATTGTTATTAATATCAGGGGATTCATAATCAATGGGACAAAAATATGTTATACATGATTCTAAGTTGATTTTAATCATATCATCGATGATCTATACATACACTATTAGGTTGCAAATCGAATATATAGATAAATCATATAAAAGTATGGTTAATTTACATATAAAAAGTGTGTTTGTGATTACCTTTAGATCTTTGAAGGATTTCGTTATTGATTACTTGATTTGTAGAAGCGATTTTGTTAGATGGTTATGTAGGGATGATGAGTTGTGAGTTTTATAGGGTTTAGATGCATGTGTAGGTATTTGTTTACAATATATATTCGTTTTTTTTTTTTTTTTTTTTTTTTTTTTTTTTTTTTTTTTTTTAATTGTATATATATATATATATATATATATATATATATATAAAGTATATTTGTTTTGTTAAAATTTAATTTAAAAAAAAAATTGGCTTTAAATAAACTTTTCCTTTTGTTTAAAATTTTGTACATTATTATATTTATTATATGGTTTGAATAACTGATTTAGATTTAGTTAAAATTTCGAACTAAAATAAAGTTTATTTCGGTTGTGCTTTTGTATCTATATAACAATTCATGAATGATGTTATTTGATTGAATTATATATGTTTGACCGTATTGTAAATGTAAATTCTTAAATAAGTATATCATGTTTTGTTATTTTGTTATATGTAGTTAGTCAAAACTTTTTAATTGTTGAAGTTTATATTTTTTTACGTCAATTTCTTATATGTTATGTTAAAATATTGTTTTTTTTAAGTTGTAGCATTTGTTTTTATTGTATTATTTTATACATGATATGAATTAGAATTGCATGTTAAAGTATATATAGTGTTGTATAAGTAAAATAGGTAATCATTACCTATTTTTTATATAGATTAATTTATTCTTAGTACTTGTTAATTGATTTTTTATTTTTTTATACTATTACTTTAGTAGTATACTCAATATAACATCAAAAACTCTTGTTTATCTCCGATCATGAGCATCAAATTTTCGGTACTGAATCGATTTTCTTTCCCCCTCTTTAGATTTTAGTTTTTATTGTTTTTTAATCGAATGCCTGATATTATATCTTCTTTTTTTCCTTAGTGATTGAGATTATGTTTAATATTATTGATTATTGATTATAACTTTTTTGGTTAGTTAAGATATTGTTTTTTATAACAATTTAGGGTTAATTTTAAGATTGTATATTTGCATGTGCTGTTTAATTTTTAATTTGTGAAACCCTAATTTGGTAATTTTATCAGATTAAGATATTCATATGTATTATTTTATTAGTTATTTATTAAATTGTGATTTAAATTGTTGTATTATATATTGTTCTTTGTTTATTGTTGTATCTAAATCTATTGTTTTGTTAGTTTAATTGTTTATGATCCTTTAGATTATTCATGTGTTTGATAAATCAGTTGTTATATGAATGTGAATGCCTCTCAAATCCATCATGTATAAAAGAATATGTTAAATACAAACGTACTTAACATCCTTTGATTATCAAGACCTTTTAGTGATTACGACCATTAAGTATATACCAGTGTAAACATACCTACAATACTTTCATACAACAAGTTTTATAAGGTTCTTTTGACTTTGTGAAGATAATAGTGTGATTTGTGTTAGTTTAATAGTTTATGATCTTTTAATTATTAATGTTTTTGCTAAATCAGTTGTTAAATGAATGTGTTTCATTAAGTAGGGTTGTGCATTGTAGTTAGTAATGGTTTGTAACATATTATGAATTAGTTTACGCGATCATAATTGATTTGTAAAGGATGTTATTTAGTTGTTAAATTGGGAATTTAGTTGGATTTTGTTATGTGTGTCTTTGTTGGCTTAGTGTTGGCGGTTGAGTTTTTATTATTGATGTAGTTCAATATGGATTTGATGTCATAAATGGTGGTGTGTTGTGTTTTGTATTTCCCGTTACTTATAAGTTGATGTGGTGTGTGGCAAAAAATGATTGGAACGCAGTTTGTTATTGAAGTCGACAGTAATACATACCGGAAAAAGCTGGTATATTTGTTGTGTTTAAACAATTTTCAAATTTGACAAATAAAATTTATTTTGTTATTATGATTTTGTAATCGTGTTTATTAACAATGTTATGTTTTATTTTATTTCCGATCTCCGTTTGGTTCCAGAAGTTTTATATTAATGGCAAAACAGGTTTTATTTGATTAACACAATGTAAGAAATTTAAGTTGTTGTTAAAGGAAAGAAAAGGACAATGGAAATTTGATAAAGAAACTTGGGAACACTTCATTAAGCTAAGTGGATATGAAGATATTAAATTGTTACACTTTTTAAACGAAAGTGCGGATACATATTATGTAACAGGGTATGATGCAAATGGTATTGAATCAGATGGTTATGGAACGTTGATTGTATTAGGAAGACTTGCAAGGTGCACTGCTATAGTAGGTCATAATATAGATGAATGTCCGGTATGTTGAATATAGCATATGTTATTTAACTAAATTAGAATGTTTGGTTGTGTTAAGTATATTATTCGATAGTATTCAATAATTTATTTTTTATGTTTTTTTCGTAGGTTCTACCATTCAATTTTCTTCCTTATGTCGGTAATAATGTTTTCATGATTAAAGTCAATGGTTTTGAAGTTCAAATGATGCATGGGCTTCAAGCTTTTCCTGGACAGAGCATAAATTATGGACATGTGTTTTCCGGATTGGATTGGGATGATGTTGTTCTTTTTGGAGGCTTCGTTCCTGGAAGAAGGATTGTATTGACTAACATTCTGAATAATAGGTTGAGTCTTATGAGTTTTATGGGTGATGGTCGCGAATTAACTACAGAAAAAGTTCCTCACACAGTATTGCATTTTGATCAACCAAAGCACATTTTTGATATCAGTAAGTATGCATAAGTTCATGAGTTTTGTTTGAAAATAATGTTTTTGAAGTGGGCTTACACATTTTTTTAATTTTGTTGGTAGATCCTCGTATGTTCCAAATATGTAATTGGCATGGTCATGAGTTGGAACACAATGATGAGAATAGAACCTTTTACACGAAGCTTTATTGCTATGTGTTTGAGCAACACCGTCTTGTAAGTTTTTTTGAAACATTCCTTCTTTTATCAATTTCTTTTTGAAATGATTTGTTAATTAAGACGGTATTAACTAATAATGTTATATCGGATTAATGGAGACAATACCTGAGGGATTTGTGAAAACGCACAAGCTATCCAATTATCTTCATGCATTGATTCGACACAAGACATTTTCATTTAGGATGTTTCTGCACCAAGATATCCACTCAGAAAGGCTAGATCGGACAACTCATATTTCTTTTAAAGGCAATTGGAGGCAACTTGCTCGAGATTTGAATTTGCATTAGAATTAGAAATTAAGGTTTAAGTATGTGGCGGATGTTCCAGATGAGAAGGAGTTTATATTTTTTGGTGAAGAGCCAGTATATATGCATGTCTTTGATGTTTGTTGAAGTATGATTGCTTAATGGATTATTATGCTCTGGAGGTTTTGTTTGGAACGATTATTTTATGTTGTCGATGGTTAATTGTTAGAAGTATGATATGGGTTATGGTACAATAAAATGTACTTATGACGATCGATAAACGTTTGTAGTTTTTATGTATTGTGTATGGAACTATAATCACTATGGTTTGTATTTTTTTGTGTTTGTTATTGTAAATTTTAATCTTTATTTGCAATTTTATTGTGGTTTATTTTGTTTTGGTATATTTTTATAGCTTATTTTTTGGTACAAACTTTTTTATATTAATGTTTAGTTTATAATACATCTTTTTATGTTATATACATTTTGATTGACAAAAATGTTTGATTTTGATACAAAATTTTTTATCTTTTAATGATATATACATTTTGATTGACAAAAATGTTTGATTTAGAGGTTTTTGGTATTATTTGTTATTTATGAGGTCAAAGTATATAAGTGTTTAGTGGAGGGTTTTTATTGAATTTGTTGATAAATTTCTTCATGTTGATTGCATAAAAGCGGCTTCTCAGACACTTTATTTAAGTCTACTACTAAACTCTGCAATATTCATTGCTACTATCAGTAATACTCATTCCTACTATCATTATTGATAAATCAAAACAAAAAATTTGACTAATTGCACAATTGAATCATATGTCATCTTTAATCAGGTATTTTTTTGTCTTTGCATTTGTTCCTGTCATTCATAGTTGCTCTATTAGTTTTCATTTTGAATGCAGTTATTAATGTTATTTAGTAAATGTGATCATGATTTTGTTCATATTTAGGGTTTTAATACTTGATTGATAATCAAATACTACGTGATATATGAAATATTGTTTTGCCCTGTTTTTGACCAAATACTGTTTCCATAATAATAATAATAGATCTAAGTGAAAGTTTGTTTTGTTTACAGGAAAATGACAATACAATTCTTGGTTGATTATAATCATGTGGAACATTTGGGTACTTTGGTATGTATTTTATTTCTATTAATTGGTATATATGTGTGTTTGATATTTGATTTTTATTTATTGTTTCTATTTGTTTTTGCAGATGCTTCCTGACTACTTTCACATAAACTATTATAATGATAAAGATTATGTTTATCTGATTAACAACAACAGGATGAAAAGAAAAGTTTATATGAATCGTGTAAGTGGTACTGACGAATGGTATTTTTCTGGGGATTCATGGAATAATTTCATAGCCTTGAGTGGTTATTGGAATATAAGAATGATACATTTCATTAAGGAGGGTGTCGACACATTCTATGTTACGGCTTATGAGGAAGATGGAACAAAGTTCGGTGGTTATGGTATTATTCACACACGTAACCGAAAAGTTAAATGTGTTGGTGAAGTTGGAAATGATACTAATCTATCTCCTGTAATACTTTGTTTTATAGTTTTCCTTTGTTTTGTTTTAATTTTAGTTATATTTTATAATTTCATATATATATACTTATATATATATTTTTTTTATTCAAGTGGTTTCCACTAGAGTTTCTGCAAGATGTTGATAGGAATGAGTTTGTGTTTCGTTTTTCTGACATTGAAATACTCGTTGAGTCAAGGCAAGGTATTATTCCTGGAACAGATGATACCATTGGATTTCAATTCAATGTGCATTGGAATACAGTTGTGCGTCATGCGAATCTGATGGTTGGCGAACACATTGTGCTTACTAAGATAAATAGGAATGATATTCGGATTTCTTTAATGAGGTTTGATGATGATGGATTCCAACTTATTCACGAAGCAAACTTCCCCACTCGTCTTGCCTTTTTGCAAGGGCATGACGAAAATGAAACAGGTGATAAATTATAATGGGTATTGCAATGAAATAAGTATGTGTTTGAAATACGACCGTTCAAATAGTTATGTGTTATTCTTTATTTGACTTGTGTTTTTTGTTTTTAAGATGACAGGTTGCTTCATGGTTGTAATTGGATAGACCATGCTGGACATTTAACTTAAGAATCCACATTTTACCTACGACTTTATCGGTTTGTGCTTGATTATGGTAGATTGGTAAGGATATTTTCTTTATTGAAATTCAAAATCGTGTATGTTTGACATATATTTATTACTCTATAAGTTTAAAGATATCTTCTTTGTATATTTTTCAAAAAATATGTTACTCGTTATTGCAGACTATACCGGCTCGTTTTGTGGATGCTAATCAACTTCAAGTTTTTCAACATGCAATTTTAAGAAGGATGGATACAGAAAGGCATGTAGTTTTGAAATTTAAATTTCATCCAGAAAGTCCATGGAGAAATGATCACATGACATTGAGGACTAATTCAAAAATTCTTGCTGGAGAATTTAACTTTCCAATGAACAAAATGATTCGGTTTCAGCTTGTTGGAACCACACTTGATCCTGATTTTGAAGTCGAGCTGTTCAATGGTCCTATTCCGTTGGTTCCTATATTTGATGTTTGTTGAGATCATGTGAGGTTCGTTCTTGATGTTGTGATGTGTTTAAGAACATGCTTTGTTTGGTATATGTGATAGTTGTGTCGTGAATTAGAACTTGGTAGTTCATAGTTTGTTGTGGTTGATGCTTTGTTTCTTTGGCATGTGTATGATGGATATTAGTACTAATCTTATGCGTTGGGTAATAGCGTAGGAATTAACGAATGTATTTCGTAACTCTTGTTTTTACTATGTAAAATGTCGATGTGGTTATGCATTATGTTTCATGGTATGTGAAATGTTACTATGTTTTATGTGTAGATATGTTGTTTATATATTTTCTGTCTTCGTGATTTGTAACTTCTTAAATCATTAATTTAGAAGCCATCAAATTAGTTGTTCCCATATAGGTTTTATTCACTTTGTTGAGACTCATGTAGTCTCAACAAACACAATTAAAATGACAATACCTATCTCTCCAATGTTGCCTAGAACAATGGTTCCAAAATGACTTGCAAACAGAACTTTCAAATTAAAAACAATATTCAGCATAAATAAATAATCCAAACAAAAACAATTTTAAAAATATACAAAACATTGTATTTAGATTCCAACTAAAAACTATCTACCAAAGTGTTTCGTATAATTTTCTTTGTGAGTTGTTTTGACCATCCAAATCTTGTATTCCAGTTTTTAATTGTTCATCCGCATCACGTGCTATTTTTTTCACACTTCTTGATAGATTCTCACGTGTTGAAAGAAAAAATAATCAATGACTTATAAACACAGTATAGATCATATAATAAAAAACATACCTTCTGAATATCATAAACTTTTACACTGATTGTTTCTTAAAGAAATAAAATCAATACATTTAAACAATATACAATAACTTATAAAAACAATCATATATAAATTAATCATCAACAACATACCTTATGAATATCGTGTACAAAATAAAAAATATGGATCATATATATATATATTAATCAAAAAAATAACTTCTGAATCTCCTAAACGTCTTTGTGGCTGCATAACAAGACAAACAATATAAACAATATGGATCATATATATATAATAACCAAAAACATAACTTCTGAACATCCTAAAATTTTACCATGATTATTTACTAATGGAATAGAATCAATGCAAATAAACATTATACAATAACTTACAAAAACAATCATATATAAATTAATCAATTAACAATATGGATCATATATATATATATATATATATATATATATATATATATATATAATCAGAAACATACCTTCTAAATCTCCTAAACGTCTTTGTGGCTGCAACATACCTTCTGAATATATAAATTAATCAATAAACAATATGAGAAAAAATAACAAATGACTTATAAACACAATATAAATCATATAATAAAAAACATACATTCTGAATATCATAAACTCTGAATCTCCTAAACGTCTTTGTGGCTGCATAAAAATACAAACAATATAAACAATATGGATCATATATATATATATATATACATATAAATCAAAAACATTTATACAATAACTTACAAAAACAATCATATATAAATTAATCAATAAATAATATGGATCATATATATATAATAATCAGAAACATACCTTCTAAATCTCCTAAACGTCTTTGTGGCTGCAACATACCTTCTGAATATATAAATTAATTAATAAACAATATGGGAAAAAATAATCAATGACTTATAAACACAATATAGATCATATGATCAAAAACATACCTTCTGAATATCATAAACTCTGAATCTCCTAAACATCTTTGTGGCTGCATAACAATACAAACAATATAAACAATATGGATCATATATATATATATAATAATAAAAAAATATAACTTCTGAATCTCCTAAACTTTTACCATGATTATTTACTAATGGAATAGAATCAATACAAATAAACATTATGCAATAACTTACAAAAACAATCATATATAAATTAGTCAATAAACAATATGGATCATATATATATAATAATCAGAAACATACCTTCTAAATCTCCTAAACGTATTTGTGGCTGCAACATACCTTCTGAATATATAAATTAATCAATAAACAATATATATATGTATATATATATATATACAATAATTAGAAACACACCTTCTAAATATCCTAATCGTCTTTGTGGCTGCAACATACATTCTGAATATTGTGCACAACCTACAAAACATCACAATAATAAAAAAAAATTCAAACAATATAAACAATATGAATCATAAATATATAATAATCAAAAATATAACTTCTGAAACTCCTAAACGTCTTTGTGGATGCATATATAGCTAAAAGATTAGGATAAAATTTTATAGAATCATACATATAATCAAATTGTTAACACGCCCTAAATATAAGCCTATAAAATATCACAATATATATTTTCCTAATATATCCTCATATAATTAAGGAGATAAATATGATCAAAAAAGAAAGAAACATTTATACCATTACAAAAACAGTAGTGTATATAGATTATGATTTGGAGTATGTAACTAATAGATTCATTAGCCTAATTGGTTTGGTTTCTTGAGGCGTTTAAACATTATCAAACAAATGCAGGTTCGAACCTCACCTGTGTACATTTTTTGTATTAAAATCTAACATGCATAACAGATTAAAACACTGCCAACGTGGCATTGACTGGGCAAAACGTGGCAATGACGTGGCATTACGTGGCATTTCGGGTGATTAATGACGTCATGAGCATCCCGTTATATATATGTTATATATATATATATATATATATATATATATATATATATATATATATATATAACAAGAGGCATGACAAGATTATTTCAGAAATGTCCACCTCAATGCCATGTAATTCTTTTTAATGCCATGTAATCATTAGTTGTCCAACTAAGTATTTTTTTTTTTAATTTAATTAGCTATTATTTAATTTTCGGATTTTTTTTATTAATTTTCGAAATTTGTTTATAAAAAAGGAGCCTTGCGAGTATTGAACCTTGGTTATTTGGTTGAATAACATGTATGTTTACCACTAAGGCAATATGACTTTTTGGAATATATGTTGCAAGTCCAAAATTATAAATCTATGCAACTAATTATGTAGGAGAATCCCTACAACTTAGGTAACCCTAAACAAAACATATACGTAAAAACTTATATACGGTTCATTATATTTTTTTTCTCAAAAACCCTAATATCCTTTTTCCCAAACAATCTCCTCTAATGATCGTTTCTGTGTTTTCTTCATCACATATTTTAAGAAAACATTTGTTGGGTTTTAGGTTCCTCAGATCAGGAATTATTCTAAGTATTGGAACCACTGCTAGAGGTAATGAAACCACTGCCAGAAGAAGGAATCCACTGCTGGAGTTAAACCGCGGCTAGTAGTAATGTATAACCACTGCTATTGTATTGTAAACACTGGTAGTTGTGTATAGTCGGTTTAATATTTTGTATTAGATAAATATGGAAAAGATATTTATCGTGTAGGTTACGTATTGTATTATGTAAAGGACTCCTTAGCCTATAAACGGATGTCCTAGGTTAGATTAGATATACATGTGTTTTATATCTAAGGTCAATACACTTCAAGGTTGTAAAACCCTAATACTGGTTAGAGTATTCGTTATTAATATAATTGAGGTGTTTAAGAGTTATTGTTATTGTTCTTCTTCTTAAGGTTGAATATTAAATTCCACGTAATATTTAACAAGTTATTATCAAGTCAGTTTCTATAAGGATCGTTTGCTCAACTGGGATCAACAAGTGGTATAAGAGCTTGTGATCTAGAAACTGTAATCAAGAAGAAGTTAAGTTAAGTTCTATTCAAGAAAAGTTAAGATGTCTGACGAAACTCACATGGTTAATGCATCAAAGGTGCCCATGCTGAAGCAAGGTGAGTATCAAGTTTGAAGAATGCGAATGAGGCAATACATTCGCATGATTGATTACACCAACTAGGATGTTGTTGAGAAGGGTGATACTCTTCCTAAGATGGGTGATGATGGTAAGGAAATAACCATTGTCAGTGAGATTGACAAGGCTAAAAGGAAGCTAGAGATTAATGCTCATAGTATTCTCAGTATAGGAATACCTAATGAGTATGCATTGGATTTTGAGCAATATGAGACTGCTAAAGACTTAATGGATGCCATTGAAATAAGATTTGCTGGTAATGAAGCTACCATGAAATCCAGGAAAAACATGCTCAAGCATCAGCTTGAAAACTTCACTGCTCTTAGTGGAGAAAAACTTGATGGCACTTATAACAGACTGCAGAAACTTATCAGCCAACTGAAATTGGTGGACTACAAAGTTGCTCAAGAAGATATAAATCTCAAGTTCATCAGAAGTTTGTCACCAGAATGGGCTGTGCATACTGTTGTGTGGAGGAACAAAGATGATTTTGAAAAGATGACTTTCGACAATCTCTACAACAACCTGAAAGTTTATGAGTCTGAAAAGAACATAGCTGGCTCATCCTCATGACCAAAACATTGCTTTTGTGTCTACAGGGCACAAGAATTCTCAGGATGTTTCCACTGCTGCTTATGAAGTATCCACTGCTATTGCTAATAATACCACTGTTAGTAATAGTGTTAGTGATGGTGCCATCTATGCATTCCTAGCTGATTTTACAACCAGTGTTACTGTACTAAATTGTCACACCCCCAAATTACCTGTTTTGCAGCGGAATGGAATTCCTGGGAGTTGACTGTCATAGCATCACAATCACAGTTATATTTAACGACCTAAAGTGTCGTTTGGAAAATACATCGCTTGATTTAATAAAATAACCAGTTTACAAATATAGGTCCCAAAATGAAAATCAACATGTGCGAAAATATTTGGTACAAGTCAAACGATGTTTTAAAAATGAATAAATCCCATGTGAGACGCGTCGTCACCGCGACTCTATGATATGTCCACATGCATGCCATGAAGTAAATGCCTTAGTTACCTGAAAATACATTGCTAAAGTGTCACACAAAGTGTGAGTCAGTTCATAGTTTATGTATATGCATAATACGACTACCACAAGTATAAGTTTGTATGACAATGATGTCACAAAATGATACAATTGCTATAAGCCCATGACACCGAAACTAGACTGATCATGATGTTCACCCCAACAGAGTGTTTGCCAAACAACTCAAATAATGTTATTAAATGAAATGCATCCGTTTACCCAGTTGGAATCCACCAACCCACATGGAGGAGTCACCCTCGATAGATCTATCCACTCACCCTCGCTTCTATGAAATTAACGGTTCATGTTATATAATGGGGACATTCAATTGGCATGAGGTAACTTAAGCAATGTAATGAATTTGATATACTTGGTATCGTAATAAAAAAAATGATGTACAATGTATTCTCCCCCGTGGGTTTGAAATAAAGTAGAAACTTGAATAAATCGGGGCTATGAAAACTCACCTGTTGCAATGATAATAATGATGTAAAGGCAATATCTGAAATGAGGCACAACCTCTGACCATGACCTATAATGAATGATATGCTCTATGGTAAGTTATGATGTAATGTCGTGCATGCAAAATCATATGAAATCTATACCACTTGTACGCTTTTGAAAATAGAATTTATCGTCGAAATATGTGTTTATGACATCTCGTCATGTTATAAAATACTTTACAAGTATTTACTTTGAAATGTTATCTTACGATAATCATTTAATGATTTATTGTGAAATTATAACTTTTCGTTGTAAAATAATGTCGTTGAAATTTTCATGAAAGTGACTAAAATGGCCTCGAAAAGTTAGTCGTAAAATGGTGCACGTCGAGTGTTAGGAAACGAACTGAACGGTTTTGGGAAGCTTGTATCATTATCTCAAAATTTTAGCATTTAAGTTTTCATCCTAGAGGTCTTGATCCTGGAGAAAAATATTAGTAAAGTATGGTACTTTTGTCCAAAATATTTGTTCTCCAAAATTTGTTCTCCAAAATATTTGTTCTCCAAAATATTTGTTTAAGGATGGTTTTCGGCAAAGTTTAAGTGACCATATTTTATTTGTTACAACTCCGCTTGACGAACGGTTGGACATTTTGGAAAATTGTCTAGGTGAACTTACTTTTACTAGAAGACATCATGTTATAAAATGTACTCCGTCATTGTTAAAAACGACCCTCAACATGGTCCTTCGTTGCAGTAGTATGTGTCTAATAGAAATATATTAGTTTTTCTTATATAATAAGTTACGGCAACTTTGTTAAATCGCGTGTAATTTAATCGTTACAAGTCCGTTTTCTACGTTTTATATGTCCTCGGAATCGTAATAATATGTAATAATATATTTTTGATAAGTCGACACATTTTATAACACTTAAGACTCATTTTTCACTCGTAAAAAGTCGAGACAGCATGCTGAATTTTCTGGAACAAATAGTTTTCGTCGTCAAACTTCAAAAATTCATAACTTCTTCGTTATAGCTCCGTTTTAACCCTTTTAAAGCGCCACTTTTCGTTTTAAAGTACATTTTCCAAATATCTAGCCCAAAATATTTTGCTTACTGTCGAAAATTCCAGAATTTCAAAATAAGGACAGACCCTTTAGAAAACTTGTCGAAATGAGTTTTTCTCGCGCTAAACCTATTCAAACCCATTCAAAACAACTTCGAAGCTATTCTAATCCTACCATACACCTTCTTAGGGTGTCATGGGTTCCTAGACATCACCAAGAGTGATTTATAACAAGGAGTAATTATAGGATGACACTATATATATATAACTCTTAAAATCAATGAAAAAGTGGTATAAACCTCATGAGACTTGCATGTTTTCTCAAATAAAATGAAATGACCATAAAAATAAATATGAGATATGATGATGAATATGGATGCTTACTAGTAATCTTGATGAGGTTTATGGACAATGGATTTTTCCTAATCATCCTATTTTTTATTGCAAAACCTTAATAAAGAGTGAGACTAGAGTGTTAAAAACCTTGTCTTGAAAATTTATGATGATCCTTCTCTTGGTCCTTGTGGTTGTCCGTTTTTAGAGAAAGAGAGGAAGAAAGTATGTTTTGATCTTTGCTTTGTGAAATAAGTGAATGTGATAAGTGAAGTAAAATACTTGACTTAGTAGATATTTGCAAATCTCAAATGACTCACCCCCCTTGTCGACAAGGGGTGTTAGTCACCAATAGATACTTTTTTTTTATAATTTTGTTTAAGTGTAGTTATATGTAAGTTACTTGAAGATATATGGTAAATTGTGTATACATTTGAGTATTTAGGATAGCGTTAAATAAAAATAAATTTTAACGAGTCAAGATAAAATATATTGAGGTCCTAAAAATTATAAAAATACATTTCTTGCAAAAATTGAGTGAATGAATATTTATCGAATTGCATATACGAAAACCATCGTAATAATATAAATATACAATTTATATACGAAATAAATTTAAAACACCGGGTAAACTCATAATATAATTTTTATAGTCTTAAAATGAGTATAAAAATATATCGGAATAATTTTTCGAAGTGTCGGATAAAATGTTTCAAAATAATGTTTACGCGATAGCGTTTATTTAATAGGAAAATAAACGTTTATTGAAAAATGCAAACCCATGCATAATATTGATATGAAATGATGTTATTGAGGATATGTAGACTAAACCTAGTCTATAGGAAATGTCCTTGATGATATGTTCATGAATTCGCAGCTAAACCATTAAGGTTACGCGAATTTGATACTGTAACGCGTAGTTTACGATAAAAGATGAAATAGTGAAACTTTTAAAGTTTGTAAAATGACCTGAAATTACGAGTTGTCACATTCGCCCAACCAAAAAGGAATTCATCCACGAATTCAGTCCATGTTAGGTTCTACTTGTTATCGTGAAAGGTGAGGATATTTGAGTCGCTTGGGTCGTCCATGTTTTTCTGAATCGTACCCCGCCTTTCCAAGACGGAACATTGAACATATATTTTTGCCAACTTGAACTTCTAATGATTTGCGACTTATGGAACATACTTCCAATATTTTGCGTCGTATATCGACATAGCTTATCCAGCTATATGTTGTTACTTGTAACTGATTTTTGATCTGTTCGATCACTTTGTTGTTTCATGAATGACTTATGGAGTAGTGAGTTGGACTTTCCTGGTTTTTGACCAGTGAATGAGTGATTGACACCTCGACCATAGAGTGCCTCAATTGGTGTAGTCAATATGTTCATGTGCTAACTATTTTTGTAAAGCAATTTGTCGATGAAGAATGATTTGCCTAATCATTTATAGAAAGTTATACATGCTTGAGCATATCATCTAATGTGGGAATTGTTCTCTTGCTCTAACCATTGAGCTGAGGATAATAGGTGATAATCATTTCCTAGTAGGTTCCATGGAAAGATTGAAATGGTTATCAGGAGCCTAAGGTGAATCGAATAGCTTATAATAGGTACAACTGGAATTGATACCACTTGATTCATGCCAAATTTCAAAATGTTAAGTCTGCCGAAAAGGACCTTATAGAAAGGAATAGATTATGGGTAACAATTGTGATTCCTCGCGTTTCTCGTTCTAGAGAATGTCATTACTTGAATCTTACTTGCCTAAGGTGTTTAGTCTCCATGACTAAAATGTTTATTGTTTGATTATCGAAGTGTTTCCATGCTCTATGTTGTAAAGTCACAAAACCTTAAATATTTAGGTGATGTGGTGTAGTGATTGATTTTCAAGATTTGTTCCGATATTGAGTGCTTCTAAAATATTTCATCACTTAGATTGTTATCATGCTAGCCAGAAAGTAGATATCACTAACTATACCAAGGAATGTTTGTTCTAATTTCACTTGTAGATGGAGAGTCATTGATTGTCCGATATGTACAAACATGTTGCATTTCTTAATATGAATGTGAGGTCATCTGGAATTTCTAGAGAACACAATGCCTTAGGTGGAGTTTATATCGATAACCTTAATTTAACCACATTTTCCTTTAAGGAAAACTCATTGTAGGGAAGTTCACATATTGTTGAAGCCATGTTAAATGGAATGTTCTGTAGTCTTAGTTAGAAGACTTGGTTTATCCATATGATGTTGCTTAGTGGGTATTTGCTTCGTACTAAATCTCGTAACTCGGTCTAGCTAGTACTTTTGAGATGATATAATTTGGCTTCTAAACCAAAAATAGTGGTTCGGATTGTCCCGTGATGGCTTAAGATTTTTGTTGAGTTTTGAAACGTCTTACTATATACTTCTAGTCCTTGTTGGTAGTCCTAGAATGTTTTCATTTTTTTCTTGTATCGAGAAATCCTCCTCATAGATGATATAGGAAGCCTTTCCTAAAAAGGTCACTCGTCAAATTCTAACTTATCGGTTGAGTGAGGAATGAATGGCGTGAGCATCTATAAAGTGTTATCAAAAGAAATATTTATGAACAATTTATATGATTACAAAGCCTTGCTTTTGAGTGAAGATTGTTTTAAGAGATTTGAAATGATGCTTGTTACTTTCATGACATAATTCTTCCTGAATTATACATAGGTGATCAGGCCATGTATAATCGAGGACAATTGATGTGATGCTTGGTTTTGTTGAAATGGTGTTATGTTTCTCCGACATTTTTAGATGGTATTCAACGTTTTGTTTTGTGAGACAATGGTTCAAACAATTTTTCAGAGTAGTATGAAAATCGTTTCGCATGATGGTATTAAATAGTTGATAAAATGACTGAAAGCCAATTGATAGGGTGGTAGTAACAAACAACTTGTTTTAAAACTTTATGAAACAATGTTTCTAAGATGGTGTAGAATGGCTTGCAATAAAATTAAGTGAGATAATGTTATGAAGTAGTAGCAAAGTAACTTGAAATATAATTTGTTGAATGATTTGTAGGATACACGGGAAAACTTCATAGAATGGTAATAGTCTCCTAATTGGTTAGAATAAAGTTGGCTAACCCTAGTAAGATAGTGATGTATTGTCGTGAAATGATTGAAAATTGGGCAATTGAAATAGGGAATGAAATAAACAAAGGTTGTGATTATTGTGGAGATAATAAGGGATAAATATTACATAAGATTGAAAGGTACCTATTATCTATTCCTGTTGATGGTCAAATCGTGTTTCAAGTGTAGGAGTAGTAGCGGTCTAGCACAATAGCCCTAGAAATCTCCACGTCCTCAAACCTATGATATGGTGTAGTGTCTATAGTCTTAGTGATAAATGATAATGGTGTGTCAAATCATGCCCTTCCCAAGCTGAAAATCAGGTGTATGAGTAGTGTCTATGAGACGTGATGGCACGGATGGTACTCTAGATGACAATGATGATGAAAATGATGACAATGATGATAATTAAAATCCTTGTGGTGAGTTAAGAAAATAGGTTCATTAGGACTAAACCTATAAGTTCTACCAAATGGTATAATCTGTCCCAACGAATGATAAAATTGTCCTGATCCTACGGTGAATCAATAGTGATCGCGATGGTGTAGGTGCAACTCGTCCTCCTAAAGGGTTCAGTCTCATCATCTGATGTTATCGGTGTTGAGTCAACTGATGTTAAAATTGTAATAGGGAGACAGGCCATTCTCCATGTCAAAGTATGATGTGAGTATGATGGGATGGGTATTTGAAGGCATCTATGTGACAATCGATTTTGAAATGAAGGTAAATAACTCGTAAAATGTGCGTATGAAACCGCATGTATAGTGACTATGCACTTATGATGAAATGATGAGATACTATGATGATGTAGTTATAGTCTAGGGTCAATGATGCAACCTAGTTCTCTATAACCAAGCTCGATGCCAATCTGTCCACCCCAAATTACCTTTTTTGCACGGAATGGAATTCCTGGGGACTGACTGTCATAGCATCACAATCACAGTTATATTGAACGACCTAAAGTGTCGTTTGGAAAATATATCGCTTGATTTAATAAAATAACCAGAGTTTACAAATATAGGTCCCAAATAAAAATCAACATGTGTGGAAAATAAGTTTGGTACAAGTCAAACGATGTTTTAAAAATTTATAAATCCCATGTGAGACGCGTCGTCACCGCGACTCTATGATATGTCCATATGCATGCCATGAAGTGAATGCCTTAGTTACCTGAAAATACATTGCTAAAAGTGTCAACACAAAGGTTGAGTGAGTTCATAGATTTTATGTATATGCATAATACGACTACCACAAGTATAAGTTTGTATGACAATGATGTCACAAAAATGATACAATTGCTATAAGCCCATGACACCGAAACTAGACTGATCATGATGTTTGCCCCAACAGAGTGTTTGCCAAACAACTCAAATAATGTTATTAAATGAAATGCATCCGTTTAACCAGTTGGAATCCACCAACCGGATGGAGAGTCACCCTCGAGAATCTATCCACTCACCCTCGCTTCTATGAAATTTACGGTTCATGTTATATAATGGGGACATTCAATTGGCATGAGGTAACTTAAGCAATGTAATGAATTTGATATACTTGGTATCGTAAAAAAAATGATGTGCAATGTATTCTCCCCCGTAGGTTTGAAATAAAGTAAAAACTTGAATAAATCGGGCTATGAAAACTCACCGTTGCAATGAAAAATGATGTAAAGGCAATCCTGAAATGAGGCAACCTCTGACCATGACCTATTATGAATGATATGCTCTATGGTAAGTTATGATGTAATGTCGTGCATGCAAACTCATATGAAATCTATACCACTTGTACGCTTTTGAAAATAGAATTTATCGTCGAAATATATGTTTATGACATCTCGTCATGTTATAAAATACTTTACAAGTATTTACTTTGAAATGATATCTTACGATAATCATTTAATGACTTATTGTGAAATTATAACTTTTCGTCGTAAAATAATGTCGTTGAAATTTTCATGAAAGTGACTAAAATGGCTTCGAAAAGTTAGTCGTAAAATGGTGCACGTCGAGTGTTAGGAAACGAACTCAACGTTTTATGGAAGCTTGTATCATTATCTCAAAGTTTTAGCATTTAAGTTTTCATCCTAGAGGTCTTGATCCTGGAGAAAAATATTAGCAAAGTATGGTACTTTTGTCCAAAATATTTGTTCTCCAAAGTATGTTCTCCAAATTATTTGTTCTCCAAAATATTTGTTCTCCAAAATATTTGTTTAAGGATGGTTTTCGGCAAAGTTTAAGTGACCATATTTTATTTGTTACAACTCCGCTTGACGAACGGTTGGACATTTTGGAAAATAGTCTAGGTGAACTTACTTTTACTAGAAGACATCATGTTATAAAATGTACTCCGTCATTGTTAAAAACGACCCTCAACATGGTCCCTCGTTGCCGTAGTATGTGTCTAATAGAAATATATTAGTTTTTCTTATATAATAAAGTTACGGCAACTTTGTTAAATCGCGTGTAATTTAATCGTTACAAGTCCGTTTTCTACGTTTTATATGTCCTCGGAATCGTAATAATATGTAATAATATATTTTTGATAAGTCGACACATTTTATAACACTTAAGACTCATTTTTGACTCGTAAAAAGTCGAGACAGCATGCTGAATTTTCTGGAACAAATAGTTTTCGTCGTCAAACTTCAAAATTCATAACTTCTTCGTTATAGCTCCGTTTTAACCCGTTAAAGCGGCCACGTTTTCGTTTTAAAGTATGTTTTCCAAATATCTAGCCCAAAATATTTTGCTTACTGTCGAAAATTCCAGAATTTCAAAATAGGGACAGACCCTTTAGAAAACTTGTCGAAATGAGTTTTTCTCGCGCTAAACCTATTCAAACCCATTCAAAACAACTTCGAAGCTATTCTAATCCTACCATACACCTTCTTAGGGTGTCATGGGTTCCTAGACATCACCAAGAGTGATTTATAACAAGGAGTAATTATAGGATGACACAATATATATATAACTCTTAAAATCAATGAAAACGTGGTATAAACCTCATGAGACTTGCATGTTTTCTCAAATAAAATGAAATGACCATAAAAATAAATATGAGATATGATGATGAATATGGATGCTTACTAGCAATCTTGATGAGGTTTATGGACAATGGATTTTTCCTAATCACCCTAGGTTTTTATTGCAAAACCTTAATAAAGAGTGAGACTAGAGTGTTAAAAACCTTGTCTTGAAAATTTATGATGATCCTTCTCTTGGTCCTTGTGGTTGTCGGTTTTAGAGAGAAGAGAGGAAGAAAGTATGTTTTGATCTTTGCTTTGTGAAATAAGTGAATGTGATAAGTGAAGTAAAATACTTGACTTAGTAGATATTTGCAAATCTCAAATGACTCACCCCCCTTGTCGACAAGGGGTGTTAGTCACCAATAGATACTTTTTTTTTATAATTTTGTTTAAGTGTAGTTATATGTAAGTTACTTGAAGATATATGGTAAATTGTGTATACATTTGAGTATTTAGGATAGCGTTAAATAAAAATAAATTTTAACGAGTCAAGATAAAATATATTGAGGTCCTAAAAATTATAAAAATACATTTCTTGCAAAAATTGAGTGAATGAATATTTATCGAATTGCATATACGAAAACCATCGTAATAATTTAAAACACCGGGTAAACTAATAATATAATTTTTATAGTCTTAAAATGAGTATAAAAATATATCGGAATAATTTTTAGAAGTGTCGGATAAAATGTTTCAAAATAATGTTTACGCGATAGCGTTTATTTAATAGGAAAATAAACGTTTAATTGAAAAATGCAAACCCATGCATAATATTGATATGAAATGATGTTATTGAGGATATGTAGACTAAACCTAGTCTATAGGAAATGTCCTTGATGATATGTTCATGAATTCGCAGCTAAACCATTAAGGTTACGCGAATTTGATACTTGTAAACGTAGTTTACAATAAATGATGAAATAGTGAAACTTTTAAAGTTTGTAAAATGACCTGAAATTACGAGTTGCGTGTACAAGTTTATCATGATTTGTTTTATTCCGCTGCGTGTACAAGTTTATCATCATTGTTATTGTTAACCCTAGAGGCTCAAAACGATCTCAAGGAGTCTAAGAAACTCCACACAATGGAAGCCTAAGACCAAGGTTTTACATCATGCCAGTTGTGCATCAATGGACATAAAGAAGTTTGATTATGTTGATGCATAGGGCAGACCCAAGTCAATATTGGCTTAGGTCCCTAAAAGGAACTAATTTGTTTAACTCATGTGCAGGGCAATCTACAAGATGAACTACAAGACAAAGGAATATTTGATAGTGGTTGCTCTGGGCACATGACATGGGATGGGAGAAACCTGGAGGATTTTGAAGCTTTTGATGGAGGACATGTGGCTTTTGGAAATGATCCAAAAGGAGGAAAGATTGTTTGTAGAGGAACTATCAGAACTGGAAAGCTAGATTTTGAGAAAGTTTATTTGGTACAGGGACTTAAGTATAATCTATTTAGTGTTTGTCAAATGTGTGACAGAAAACGGGTACTTTTGGGAAACTGAGTGGTGGTGTTGTCACACCTGATTTTAAAATGCCTGATGAAAATATGTGCAGTAAGAGTACCTAGGAAAGAAAATATATAATGCTTTAACATGAAAGATGTAATTCCTAATAGGTCCTTAACTTGTTTGTTTGCTAAGGCATCATAGATGAGTCAAAATTGTGGTATAGAAGGCTAGGTCACCTTAATTTCAAAACAATCAATAAACTGGTAAAGGCAACTTAGTGAGAGGGTTACCTTCTAAGGTTTTTGAGTGTAAAGAACTTTGTGTGGCTTGTCAGAAAGGAAAAAAACATAGAGCCTCTTGTAAGACCAAAACTGTAAATACCATTTATTAAGGTGTGGTTGTAATAAAAACCATAAGGTCAAAATAATCAGATGTGATAATGGAACTGAATTTAAGAATGATGTGATGAATCAGTTCTGTGTGTCTAAGGGTACAGAAAGACAGTTTAGTGTTGCTAGGACACCACAACAGAATGGTGTAGCTAAAGGAAAAACAGAACACTAATTGAGGCTGCTAGAACAATGTTGTCAGAATCTAAGCTACCAACTACCTTTTGGGCTGAAGCTGTAGGAACTGCATGTTATGTGCAGAATAGAAGTAAGGTAGTGAAGCCTCATAACAAGACCCCCTGATGTGCTACGTGTGTACAAGTTTTAAATTTATAAAAGGTGAATTACAAATATTCCCAATAACACATACGAGCAAGTGCACTCGTCCGTTATAGCAAGATTATGAAGGTAAGTCGAGATTGTTTGCAGGGATTTGAGTGAATCTAATTAACAAGTTTTAATCAACAAAGTCTATCCAAAACATATAACAACGAAAATAGATATAATGAAATTCATATGATTAAACACTACACTTGCTTAAACTAGTTTCATATCCTAGATTAGTGTGATTGTGTTAACCTCTTAACATGTTGGTTGTGATAATTAGTTGGTGTACTAATCTATTGTTCTTACAAGTTAAACCTTCGTCAAGATTTTAGTTTATAAAAACAAGCATTACGTTTAACCAATCAATTCAAGATCAATTCAAGTTTCATAATTTCATTTTCATAAACTTAAACACAAAAACATCCACTTGTTTCATCAAATTACTTAAGAAATGGTCAATACAAAAGATAACCGATTATAGACAAAAGGCTACAATTGATTCTCAACAACTAATCTTACGACCTTTTAGATGTTTCCAATCAATCCAATTTGATAATCAAAAAGAGTTTTTATTACAACCACACCTTAGTTCCTTTGTTTAATCAAGAATAATGGGTAAAAAAAATCATCCATAGACAAAATGATTATAACTAGTTGAATAACAATAAGTTCTTTTGACCTCTACGATTACTATCAACTAGTCAAACTTGGTTAACAAATGTCACTATGAAACTTTAGCTCAATTGGATCTTAGACTTAACTTGAAATTGAATTAAAACATGTTAACACAATCACTAACTAATCATATGATAATCAACATCATTTAAGCAAGTGTATAAAGAAACTAGCCACTCATAACAAACATGAACATAAACTCAGAACTTTGAACATTAGAAAACATGATTAAAAGTCTTACAATGCTTGGAATAAGATTACAAATGGTGAAGTAATGATTCCCAAAGTATTGGGGTAGACTTCTTGGTGATTTGGCCTCCAAATGTGGAACTTCTGGAACTCCAAACTTTCCTGGACTTCTAAGGACGAATTTGAGAGCTTAAGAGCTTTGTTTGATGAGTAGAGAGAGTTGTATTGAAGTGTGTGTCTCATATGCTCACAAAAGGTCTCTATTTATACTAGTTCCAAGGCCTAGGGTATTAATTGCTGAACTTGGCCCCAAGAGTTAGGAAGGGACTAGAATACACCAAGAGAAGGACCTAGAGTCGTTTGGATGCAAAGGGGAAACTTAGTGATGAAGAATTGGCAGATACAGGTCTTCCAACCGGATCGGTTACATGACCAACCGATCCGGTTGGTCTTATACAAGGAACCAACCGTTCCGGTTGCGGGCGGTAACCGAACGGTTGGGACGGTGTCTTTGGCACTTTTTGGTCATTTTCCAACCGATCCGGTTGCAATGGCAACCGATCCGGTTGGATTTCCTGAGTTACGGAAAATTGATCTTTTACTTCTTTTTGTCTTGTAGAACTTGGTTCTTCAATTACTATGATCTTCAAAGGTACTTGAGATACTGATTTGTGCTTGACATGCTTCACCTGAAACGGAATATTCTATTTGTTGAACATTACTTTACTTTTCCTTCTGTTTCCCTGCACTTTGTTATAAACACTAGACAAACATCTTTTGATGCGATTAAGCACTGAAATTACGCCAAATATAACCGAATAACATATACAAAAGCACACATAACGCTACTAGAAACATGTACAATCTGAGCGTTATCACCCCCTATGAGCTATTACATGATAGGAAGCCTATGCTAGCATTCCTTAAACCTTTTGGGTGTCCTGTTACTATCTTGAATACCATAGACTACCTAGGCAAGTTTCAAGAAAAAGAAGATGATGGATACTTTTTAGGCTATTCTTCCAATAGCAAAGCCTTTAGTGTATACAATAAGAGGACAAGGATTGTTGAAGAAAACTTACATGTTAAGTTTAGTGAAGAAACTCCTAGTGTTGAGACAAAAGGACCTGATTGGCTGTTTAATATTGATATGCTAACCAAATCTATGAATTATCAGCCTATCAATGCAGGTACAGCCACTAACACTGATGCAGGTACACAAGAGAATTCTGAAAGAGAAGCAAAGTCTAAGGATGTTGATTCTCCAAAGGAATTCTATTTAGTTGAAAAGTGGAAAGTTGGTTCTGTCTCACCCATCATTGAAAAGCAGAGTCCCACAAGTGCTGATGTATTGGATTCTGGAATCAAAAGTGATCATCAACATGATAAGGAAGAGTTGTTGAAAGATAACTCAGTGTTGGTAGAAGAAATTGAAAAGAAGAAGAAGAATTCTGAAAGCAAGGCTAAGCATAATGAATGTTGCTAAGCCAACTTCTACCACTACCAGTTCAAGTGAAACCCCGTAGCAAGTATTGATGATAGTACCCACTTTGGACCAACTGCCAAGCCAATATTTGGTGATGATGAGTATCCACATGATCCTAACATGCCAGATTTAGAAGAAATGGATACTCCTACTGATGATGAGAATTTGGATGACTACTTCAAAGATGCAGACTTTACAAATTTGGACTCAGTCATCACAGAAGGTCCAATTCCTACCACAAGAGTGCATAAGAATCATCCCAAAGAGCAAATTCTTGGAGATTTGAATACTCCAGTTCAAAAAAGAAGCTGAGCTTTGAGAAATAAAACTTTCCTGAATAAGGTTTCTTTGCTAAATCACTTCACAAAAGGAATAGCCATAAAGATTTGAAATATTGCTTGTTTGCTTGCTTTCTCTCTCAAAAGGAGCCCAAGAGAGTTGAAGAAGCTTTGACAGAAGAAGGATGGGTTGAATCAATGCAAGAGGAGCTACTACAGTTTAAGCTTCAAGAGGTGTGGACATTGGTTGACCTTCCAAATGGAACGAGGGCAATTGGGACTAAATGGGTGTTCAAAAATAAAAGGGATGAAAGAGGAATAGTGGTAAGAAATAAATCAAGATTGGTTGCTCAGGGATATACACAAACTTAAGGTCTGGATTATGATGAAGTATTTGCTCCTGTTCCTAGAATAGAGGCTATTAGACTGTTCTTGGCATATGCTTCATTCAAAATTTTTGTGGTATTCCAACTGGATGTAAAGAGTGCCTTTCTGTATGGCACAATTGATGAGGAGGTTTATGTTTGTCAACCTCCTGGTTTTGAAGATCATGACCATCCTGATAAGGTCTACAGGGTGAAAAAGGCTATGTATGGGTTGCATCAAGATCCTAGGGCATGGTATGAGTGCCTTTCTACTTATTTGATGGACAATGGCTTCAAAAGAGGGCTGATTGATAAGACCTTGTTCACTAGGAAGCACAAGGATGATATTTTACAGGTTCAGGTCTATATAGATGACATCATCTTTGGCTCAACAAATAAGGAGCTGTTCAAAGATTTTGAGAAACTTATGCATGATAAGTTTCAAATGAGTTCTATGGATGAACTCACTTTCTTTTTGGGGCTACAGGTTCAACAAAGGACTGATTGTATTTTCATTAGTCAAGACAAGTATGTAGCAGATGTTTTGAAGAAGTTTGGGTTTCAGGATGTGAAGAGTGCTAGTACACCCAAGGAGACTCAAAACCACGCTACCAGATGATAATGGAAGTCCCAAAGTTGATTTGAAGTTGTATAGGTCCATGATTGGATCTTTGATGTATCTCAATGCATCTAGGCCAATATTATGTTCTCGTTATGTGTGTGTGTGCAAGATTCCAAGTCACACCAAACACAACATATTTGAATGTTGTGAAAAGAATTTTTAGATACCTTAAAGGTCATCCTAAATTGGGCCTTTGGTATTCTAAGGATTCACCTTTTGATTTGGTGGCCTATACAGATAGTGTTATCAGGTGCTAGTTTGGATAGGAAGTCTACTACTGGAGGATGCCAGTTTTTGGGAAGCAGACTAATTTCATGGCAGTGTAAAAAGCAAACAATTATGGCCAATTCTACCACTGAAGCTGAGTATGTGGCTGCTGCTAGTTGCTGTGGACAAGTGCTTTGGATTCAGAATCAATTGTTGGACTTTGGGTACAATTTCATGCATACTAAGATTTACATTGATAATAACAGTACAATATGCATCATTAAAAATCCTGTTTTACATTCTAGAACTAAACATATTGAGATAAGACACCATTTTATTAGAGATTGTAATGAGAAAAGGTTGATTCAAATGGTCAAAATCCATACTGATTTCAATGTTGCTGATCTTCTCACTAAAGCTTTTGATGTGGGGAGGTTTCAGTACCTTGTAGTTAGTATTGGAATGATTAATCTCTAAATCTCAAATTGTTTTGTAAATGTTTGTATAAAACTTGTAGTGTTATTAGTTGATCTTAGTATTGCTACTTTTGTTCTAACCACTGTTAGTTATGTTCAAACCACAGTTTGTTTCTTTGTGTTTCCACTAATTATTTTGCAGAGAAAATCAATTAGAATGCTGCAATGTACTTCAAAGGATAACCATGGATTATTTTCATTAATAAACTGCATCTAAAGATGCAGGGATTACAACCATGGGATCTACAGTGGATCCAACAACCAAAGGACTCCTAAACATGACTACTTGCTATCACAACCTACTACAGACTCCACCTTCACAACTATCCCCCTACCACTTAAGGCTTCTTAAGGAAGGCCCACTCAGGCATCACTTTAGGTGCCCTTCGCCCTTCAATAACCCTCCACACTTTTGGGCATGCTAGCCCAATCACTTTTCCTTTGATAGGTGGTGATGATGATGAAGGACCCTCTGGTGGTGGTGCTGTCAACAATGCTTGAGAAGGTGGTGCTTGCAGCTCTTCTGGAGTGATTACTGCAGCAGGGGAGGCACAACCAAGACTCTTAAAGATGTGTCATTATCTGTACTTTCATAAGGTGAAACATCGCTTGACATGGAATCTGAGCTATCCTCTTTGATGATGGCTTGCTGAGGCATTGGTTGGAGAGATGATGGACCTGCAACTGAAGGGGTGATACTCATGGCCATATGAGGTCTCTTTCTAGAAGAAACCTCTTCAAACTCCTCTTTCTCAACTCTACATGGATTGTTCAAAACAAACTCATCCCAAACACTATTTGAAAAGGAGCTGTCTGATGAGAGATTGATAGGGTTTGAATGGCTCATGGTGGTTTTTGATAAAGAAGGTTTTGAAAGATTTTAAGAGAGAGAAGTGTTGGTGTGTTAGTAATATGGGAAGTATGTGAGTATGATGTTATTTAATAAAAGTTAATATGGAATCAGTAAGCTAATGTGGGGAAGGTATAAGTTGTTGAGGAGTAAATGAAGTCTTTGACTTTGGTGGCCGGATTAATGACTTGGAGTTGACCTGTTGACTGGGTGGTTAAGTACTATTCTAACCACTGCCCAGCATATTTTTGAATTCACTTCTAGTTATTTTCTAACCACTCCTAACCTTAACTATGCTTTCGTTTGGTTTATGTTTGTGATATGAAGCGTTTTATTACAGGATTTTTGGATACATTAGGTTTTTTTTTTTTTTTTTTTTTTTAATAATTCTTTTGTAATCCTTCATATTAATGCATAATATCACTATTTTTGGCAACGATTTGGTTGTTGTAATCTTGGTCAAAAGATTGGAGTGTGGTTGCTGTTTCCACTGCTAGAGTCTTTCAAACCACTGCTAGTGGTTTTCAATCCACTGCTAGCATATTGCTGATGATGTATACTTGAGGGGCTATTTTGTAACTTTGGTGCTAACGTATTTACTCCCCCAAATCACTGCCAGATCATTAAATTGATCTTCAAATCACTTCCAATTGGCGCTCAATATAAACCCTAACCACTCCCATCTGCTTAATTCACAAATCCCACATCGTATCACATCACAAATCATAATGCCGTCACAGTATTCCAAAACACATAACCTAGTTGCTTACTTGATCAAAAACAATCAATCCGAAGGTTTTCATGAAATGATTGATTTCCTTAACCACAGTCCTATACACTTTGCATTAACTGTATCACCCACCATTCTTAAAGCCTATGTACATCAATTCTGGGGAAATGCTAAGCTTGAGGAGAGAGATAGTGTAGAAGTTTTTAGTACTGTTGTGGATGATAATGAGGTTTTGGTTGATGAGGAAGTCATTAGAGGTGTTTTGAAGCTGGATGATGCTGATGGTGTAGTTAATCTTTTTGATGATGCTATATTTGAAGGTTTAGAAAGGTTAGGTTATACCAGAAGGGGAGACAGGGTAAAATTTTTGAAAGGTATGTTTTCTCAACAATGGAAGTTTTTGATTCACATCTTGTTGATGTGTATGAGTAATAAGACCACTGGGTTTGATGAATTTCCCTAAAAAATTGCAACGGCTATAATATGTCTATCTGAAGGGAGGAAATTTAATTGGTCTAGGATGCTTTATGAAGGGTTTGTGCAGAATATTAGGAAGAAGGGTAAATATTACTTGTATCCTAGGTTTGTTCAACTCATTGTGGATAGTCAAATAGCAGAACCTGTTGAACATAATAGGAAATATGAGGTACATTATATGCTTCCTAAGGTTTTTGCTCATATGAGACACCAAAATCCTACTTTCCCAATCAGAGTTGTTCCATTGTTCCCTCATATGATTAACTTACCTGCCATTCCTGAGTTTGATGATGTTCCTAAATCCACTACCAATGAACCTGAACCCACTGCTAATGAACCTGAACCCACTGCTAATAAACCTGAACTCACTGCTAGTCAACCTAAAACCACTACTGAACCAATTTTGTTTACTAGGAGGAGGAAGGACACCAAGCTACCTCAGGCTGGTGTTAGTGGTGTACTCATGTGAGTCGCAAGTTGTGGAGGTGACATGATTGGAAGGGCTTCCACTATGATTCATGCTTAGATGCGGTCGAGACAGTGGAAACATAACTAAGACCCAACCTTTAGCAACTCCTAATGTGGAGAGTTCTCTTGAACTCAACATAAGTGGGGAATCCCTAGCCAACCGGCTAATATAGGGTGTATAGGTGATCGACTAGGTCGATACTCTTTTTTATCCAAGGATTCACCTCTCGGAGCTTAACAGCTCGAAGTGATGAGGATAGTTTGGAACATACTATTGAATTGATGGATCCTACCAGTACATGATGACTTTTCCAATGAACCACCTCTACCGCTTCACAGTCGAAGTGGGGGGATATTCTAGAACGCTTAAATGAATTGACGGTAAAATGTACAAAAATGGAGGATACAATCTTAAGTCTTCAAGAGCTGGCTGTGTTTCAAGGCAGAGCAGTAACGAGATTGAAGCACAGGATGTTTGTGATGGAGAAGATGAGAAGACCTGGGGTTGCTGTTCTAAGAAAGGTAAGGAAGCAGAAAAAGAAGGTGGATTCCTCTACAGCTGTGATTTTGGAGGATGTACCCAAACAGGGGAGGAGTGAAGGCTTTGATTCAGGGGAGGCTGCTGGTGTGAATATGGAAGAGGATGTGGATAGTGGAGATCAAGGAGAGCATTTTGTGGTGTCTGATAAAGATAGGAATGAAGTTGTTCTTGAAACTTTGAAGACTGTGGTAGAAGATAAAGAAAAGGAGGTGGTGCAGGACACAACCACTGCCAGTGTTTCTGCAACCACGACTGGTGTTAATGGAACCACTGCTGCAATTTCAAATAAGGTAAACACAACCCCTGCTACTTTAATCATACCCACTGCTATTACAACCACATCTACAATTGTCATAACCACCTCTGTTTCACCACCTAAATCTAAAGATTTTGAGAAGAAAGTTGCAAGTACATTGATAAATATAAGCAAAACTTCATCCAATCCTACACCTACCATTGCACCTGCTCCATTGTTTCTTAAACCAACTGGACCTAAACCTTTAAGTGAAAGTTTGACTATTGGTGAGCCTTTGAAGAAGAAGGTGGCTGTACCAGATATTAGAAAGGGAAAAGGTATTGCTGAACCTGAGGTAAAATTTAAGAATAAAGAGGAACATATTGCTTATGATCATGAGTTTGGTGAAAGATTGATAGCTGAAGAAAAAGAAGAACTAGAAAGGAAAAAGCTAGAAGATGAGGAAGCTACTCATAAATGGTTAGCTGAATGGACTGAAACACAATCCTATCTTCAAGCTTCTAATGATATACAGAATGAATACACAACTCAAGAGTGGGCATTGTTATCAATTGATGAAAGAGCTAGAATCTTGGGTGAATGGGCAAGGAGGATTAGTAAAGAGAAGAAGCAAGTTAAAAGAAAGAAACCTCCTACAAAGGGTGAGATGAGAAATGCTATGATGAAGATTATCAAGAATTCAGGCATACACATTACTGAAAATCTAAGTAAATGTTCATTTGAGAGGGTTCAAGAGATTTATCAGAGGTGTATGAGAATTAATGAGGATTTTAATCCTATGAATTCTGAGAAGGAAGCAGAATGGTTAAAAAGAAGAGCTGATTCAAAGAAGGAATCTAGTTCTAAAAGGCAAAAGGTTGATGAAGAGGTAGAAAAGAAAGAAAGAATTGAAAAGTATCTTCTGGAGTCTGCACCCATTAACCCTATTCCAGTTAGAGCTATTCATCACATTGAAGATTGGCAGATAGTTATAGAAAGGGATAGAGAAGTAGTTGAAATACCAAGAAGGGATGGAAGTAAAAGCACTTATTTCAACTTTAGTATATTGCTGGATTGTTTGACTAAGGGTGATTTGGAACAATTGTGGAAAGTAATGGAATTCAGATATGGGAAGTTTGGTCCAACAGGAGAGTTAGCTAAGTTTGTATGGACTGCTCTAAAGAACATATTTCAGCCTGATCCTAATGAAGAATTTTGGAATGACTGTGAAGTTGTTGAGTGGTGTTTGTATTCATACGCAGGTTCATGCTGTACAAACTACAAAGGAAAGGTTCTTCATGTTTGTTGATAGGGATTATCCTTTATCAAAGAATGTGGCAAGACAAATGTTGGAAGCTAAACTCACTTCAAGAGGAACCAAGGAAACACACCCTATTAGTGATCCACTATTTCAAAAGATAGAGAAGATTGCAGACATACAAGGGCCTTTGGCAATTAAGGCTAAACCTCAAGGAAGATTGAAGAGAAAGGCATATATGTCTAAGGCTGTGGACTATACATCAGAATCAAAAACAGAAAAGAAGAATTAAGATGTGTTGATTTCTGGTTAAGTGTTTGGATACATTCTCCAATACAGATGTTTTGGACTTAAAGGAAACTTGAGAATTCTGTATGAATATATCAAGTTTAGGGGAGGATTGTTGGGTTTTAGGTTCCTCAGATCAGGAATTATTCTAAGTATTGGAACCACTGCTAGAGGTAATGAAACCACTGCCAGAAGAAGGAATCCACTGGTGGAGTTAAACCGCGGCTAGTAGTAATGTATAACCACTGCTAGTTGTGTATAGTCGGTTTAATATTTTGTATTAGATAAATATGGAAAAGATATATTTCGTGTAGGTTACGTATTGTATTATGTAAAGGACTCTTTGCCTATAAAAGAGGTCCCGGTTAGATTAGATATATATATGTTTTATATCTAAGGTCGATACACTTCAAGGTTGTAAAACCCTAATACTGGTTAGAGTATTCGTTATTAATATAATTGAGGTGTTTAAGAGTTATTGTTATTGTTCTTCTTCTTAAGGTTGAATATTAAATTTCACGTAATATTTAACAAGTTATTATCAAGTCAGTTTCTATAAGGATCGTTTGCTCAACTGGGATCAACAACATTGATGTTCGCGGACAATCTCTTTGAAGCCTCGAAATCACTAAGGTATGCGTTTGAAATTTTTACTTTTTACTTAAATAGTAATTCAGCTGATGTGAATCAAGTTGCTAACGATAGTGAACAGCCGTGAATCAGTTGGCAATAGATTTTTAATTCACAATTATTAGAAGAGATATATGCTGTCTAAACTCCTATGATTTGTAACGTTATGATATTATCGTAATTTTTCATATATAATGTATTATATTGTTGAGGAATGATATGATATAAGTTTACTGTAGTTATTAGTTAGATGGTTATAGAGCAATATATATATTAATATATGTTGTATGAAGGGTTCTGTTCTATGTATCCTTAACTGTTGCGTCATCGGTATGAAGAATTGAAACACTTAGTTTCTGGAAAGCTAGTAGGATTGTTGCTGATTTGTATTGGATGTCTAAACAAAATTTGGACCTGGTAAGGCTTCTCATTCTTTAGTCACTACTCATTATAATCAATAAATATCGATATGCGTTCTTAGTGGGTGTGTTTGCATGTGCATTTGAAATGGGTCATTTGATATTAAAGAATTTAAATTCGAGAATCAGTAGCAATAACTAGCAGCCCTAGCTAGGGATTTTTTTGATTTTTTTCCTTTTGAGGGAAGTTAAAAAAGCTATTGAAATTGTTATTTTTTTTTTAAATTTTTTATAACAACTAAAAATGAATTAAAATGCTAGGCTTAAACTGAGGAAAACCACTATTTGGGACAAAACCACCAACTTTGAGCCTAGCAACCCTAGCTAGGGATTTTTTTGATTTTTTTCCTTTCGAGAAAAGCTTCACAAGCTAATGAAATTGATATTTTTATTTTTTAAAATTTCTTATATCAAACTAAAATGGATAAAAAATTGTGCTAAAAGTACTGGGTTAAGACTAATTGTTCTGACCCATTTGAAGCAAATGGTCAAGACTGAGCAACTTTAGACCTACAGCAGCCTAATCAAAACATTTTTTTTTGATTTTTTTTCCTTTTGAGGGAAGTTAAAAAAGCTATTGAAATCATTATTTTTATTTTTTTAAATTTTTTATAACAACTAAAAATGAATTAAAATGCTAGGCTTAAACTGAGGAAAACCACTATTTCGGACAAAACCACCAACTTTGAGCTACTAGCAGCCCTAGCTAGGGATTTTTTTGTTTTTTTCCTTTTGAGAAAAGCTTCAAAAGCTAATGAAATTGCTATTTTTATTTTTTAAATTTTTTTATATCAAACTAAAATGGCTAAAAATATGTGCTAAATGTACCCATTTGAAGCAAATGGTCAAGACTAGGCAACTTTAGACCTACAACAGCCTAATCAAAACATTTTTTTGATTTTTTTCCTTTTGAGAGAAGTTAAACAAGCTATTGAAATTGTTATTTTTATTTTTTAAAATTTTTTATAACAACTAAAAATGAATTAAAATGCTTGGCTTAAAGTGAGGAAAACCACTATTTGGGACAAAACCACCAACTTTGAGCTACTAGCAGCCCTAGCTAGGAATTTTTTTTGATTTTTTTCCTTTTGAGAAAAGTTTCACAATCTAATGAAATTGCTATTTTTATTTTTTAGAATTTTTATATCAAACTAAATGGATAATGATCAAACCATGTGATGCAATATCTCTAATGAACCATTTGAGTTTGTATTATTACAATAGGCAAGATGGGTGATTAGGGTTGAATTAAGTATGGGTCAAAACGGGTCCAAACCGAAACAACTCATGGTTTAGCACATGTAGGCTCACAAACAGATTTTTGTAAATTAAATTTGGCCGTGGCACTTTCTATAACTTTTCAAATCTTCTTAAATCCAATGATGCTTCAGTTATAAATTATGACTGTAAGATAGACTTTGAATGTTACGGTTTCGGATGTGTTACTCATTAAGATAGACTTTGAGTTACTATGAAAAACTCGACATTTACTTCCTTTATCTAATTTATTTCAATAGTTTTTTACTCGTTTATGCTCTAAACTGTGATGAAATTCCTAATACCAACATTACAGGTAATTTTGTTTTTCAAAAGGATTTGGTAGAAGGTTTCTCTAACTGGTGATAATACCCTTCTTACAAAAAGGAAAAATATGTTAACAATAATTAACGTGAGATCAAGCTTAAAGTTGTAAAAATAAGATTTAGTCTAAAAAACTACTAAAACATTTATAAATAATAATTTTAGCAATAATACACATAAAAATTATATTTTAATACAAATTAAACATTTGAGCAACTAATAACCAAATGATACATGAGTTTGGATTAGTGATACACTTGATACACATTACACTAATAAATATTCCAAAACAGATACACATACAAAAACTTGATACACATTACACTTCTAATCAAAGTGTATCACTTAAGTTTCATAAATTTTAAGAAGAAATCTATCGAATTGATACACATTACAATTTTAGTTGTAAATAAACAAATTGTTTTATTGTAAGGAGAGTGTTGCTTGTCAAATTTTAGTTCGATCTCATTTTAACAACTTTAAGCTTGATCTTATTTGATCTAGATTCTATATATATATATATATATATATATATATATATATATATATATATATATATATATATATATATATATATATATATATATATATATATATATATATATATATATATATATATATATATATATATATATATATATATATACTTATAGGGTAAAGTTAAAATAAAAAGACAAATATCTGTAAAAAGAATAAAAGATTTTTTAAATCTCCAAAAATTCACAAAAAATTCCACAAGATCGATCGGGTATGTTGTTGCATAAAACTTCTGTGAAAACATTTTTTATAATTTTTAGTTTTGATATGTTTTTTTAAATTCACAAAAAACGAATTTTGATGCGCAAAAAAATTTTGATGCACAAAATTTTCAACTTGTTTTAGTTAGATGCGCAATGTTATTTTGATTAAAAAAGTCAAAAGAAGTTGGGCGCAAAAACCAATTTTTGATGCACAAAAAAACGATTTAATGCGCACACGTATTTTTTCATAATTTTTTTTCAGAAAAAATATCCACTTTTAGAAAAAAGTTTTTCACAACTTTTTCATGCACCGTCATACCCGATCTTGTGGAATGTTTTGGGAATTTTTTGAGAACTTTTTTTGAAAAAAAAAATCTTTTTATGTTTTTACGGACATTTGTCTTTTTATTTGATCTTTATCATATCTCTATATTATATATAACAGGAGGCATTTGGTATTAATGTCACCTCAATGTCACCTCAATGCCAAATAATCTAATTTAATGCCACATAATCATTTGTTATCCAACTAAGAAATATTTTTATCCACCTAAGCAACAATATTTAATTTTTGGATTTTTAATAATTATTTGTGTAAATTTCAGATTTTTATTAAATATTTTTGAAAATTATTTATAAAAAAGGGGCCTTGCAAGGATTGAACCTTGGTTATTTGGATAAATAACTTGTGTTTTTACCACTTAGGCAACAAGTTATTTTGATAATTATGTTGCATATTATAATCTATAAATGCCTGTAATTATATTGGAATCCTATTCTAAATACAATTCCTACATATATCTAATTTTTATATAGTTATTTTCTTAAAACCGGATTATCATAATTTCCTCATCCATCTTCTCTAATGATACAGTACTCTCTAAAACCCTAATTTTCCAATATACACAAACGCATGTTCATCACAAATCAAGTTAGACAGTTGTATATGATAAATTATAATGGATACATATGGTGTTTTTAGTTTGTCTAACAGTTGTTTATATATTTTTTTTATTGGTTTTATAAACAGAAGACAGGATCACATGATGCTCAAGAATATGTTGATGAAGGTTTAAGCGTTTATTCAGAATCCGATACTCTTTGTATGCTTTGTTATTTTTTTTGGTTAAAAATTTCAGCTTCTGATTTACGTATCAGTGGATTTAGAATGATAGTATTAAATGTATTGCAAGTCTTATCGGTTCACTATATCATATCAAGGTCACATGATTTATGTTTTGCTTATATAGTATTGTTAGGTCACTAGATTTACAACACAAGCTTAATAGAAAGAGATAAAGGCGATTGAACAATAAACCAAACACACACACACACGTTAAGACTTAGACGATTATGCGTAGGATGTGTGTGAAAGAAATTAATTGAACAACCAACCCTCAAGTGAGGGTTATACAAGAGTATTTATAGGAGGGAAGCTAGGGCAACACTCCTAGTTCCCATCCTTTTCCTTATTGGACTAGGCCTAGGCTTATGGGCCTTCTACATCAGCCTAAGGCTAATAACAAACATAAAGGCCATAATTAAGCTAACTATTACATGTGAATCACTAACACTTGATTAAGGTTTAGGAGTGATTCCAACAATCCCCCCCTAAGCGTTAGTGATGAATGAATGTAAACGTGAAGGAGCGATGTAATAGTATCTTTGACGTCTTCTGACATTCTTCTTTCTTGTGAGAAGATTTGCCTTGATTCGAACAATCTCCAGTAGAGAATTGTCTTCTTTGAACAGTTCTCGCTTGGACGTCATCTTGTCTTTGTTCTTTGATCATTGTTCTTTGTGATGGTTGTGATAGTATGTTGTAGTTTTCGTGCATCAAGTCTCTGCAGTCTCCGCTTTCATCGCCTCCGGTTGTCTCTCACGTCCATTCTCGCAACATGCTCATACGCTCTTTGGCGTTGGATTTCAAGCTTGATGAAGTTCTTTAAATCTTTAACTTTGTAGATTCTTTGGTTGACGAAGAATCATTCTGACTTTTGTGTTGCTTTTAGATAGAACTTCCATTAGTGATGATATTGGTATGAGCATGCAAAGAATATGCACGATCATTCCTCTCCAGAGCTTCCATAAGAAGAAAACATGAAAAACGGTTAGTAATAAGCGGATTCCTCGCACTTACAAGTTTGAACATCGAGAGTGTTAACAGCATAGTGTGAAAACACAACTCTAATTCTCACAAAGGCCGTTCCTGAACCGAGTCCCACAAGTGAGATAACGCGATGTACCGAAATCGCATCTACTGTTCATTGATGAGTCGCCGAGGTACCCCGAAGCATCACCTCACGACCGTAGACCGTTTGAGACCACTAAGCATAATCCACGGGAAAGTCGCAGCGACCCGGCCGTCGTGGTCGCTTTGATGTTGACCTGGCAGGAGTTTCCATTCAATCACTAAGAATCACAATTGTGAACCTCTCATAAATGTTCTCGACAGATTGCTAAGATCCGTGAAGGACTCGATAACGTACCACCGATGTTCTTATTGTTGAACACCAAGTGATGAAATGTCAAGTGTACCTAAGAGATCTTTTGATGAATCTCGTGGCTCTAGACTCAATAGTGCTTTTGGTTTCCCCGAAAGGAGACTAGGGAGAGGGTCTCCTTCTTAATACCAAGAATCTCTAAGAGAAAGCCGATAGTTTACGTAGGGTTCCTTGTGAGAATGAAACAAGCTTCTGCTGAGAGAAACTTGAGTGGCTAAGAAGGTTTAGTGCAGCGCCATCGGGTCCATGACCGACTTTAATCTTCAATACCGGTGTCATCTAGTGACAACCAAGAGAATATGAATTGAACCCTGTTCTTCCCTAAGTTGAATAACTGGAGGGTTATTTCTTTTCACCCTTTTCTTTGATTTTCTTTTTAATTCTTCAACTCCTTCTTTCTCCCATTCTCATTTTCTCCTTTTATAATCATACCTAAGGACTTCTAATTCTAACTATTGGTAGTGTCCTTGGTAGATCCCTCGCTCTCAAGGATCATAGGACGGTTTTTCCTAACCTTAATCACCTTATAACTCCATTGCCATAAAACCATTTTCAAGAAAAATCTCTCAAAGGGTTTGTAAATGAAACATGTTGAAACCAATCGTGAGAGTTTTAGATTTAGTAGAAATACGCCTCCACATGTGCTTTAGAGTTTTGACCGAAACGCACCGGTGAGGGAAGAGCCAAGACTTTTGAATTGATCGACTCAAGATAGACATTCCCCGCGACAACGGTTACGTGGCATAGTTAAAGAGTTGCATTGTCACCTTTTAGGTGACAACTAGCTCTAATAACTATCTTGAAGGTGTGGACAACCCCAAAGGTTGTCAAACCCGCCAAGTTCATGTCTACCAAGAGTTTCGAATGGTACATTCTAACTCGGCAAGTCCCGCGACACGCTACATCACTAGCTTAACTAGCTTGAAATTATTACCGTCCCGGACAAGTCTTTTCGGTTACTAATGCTTAAGATCTCGTCAATTCATGGTTAAAGTCTTTCACACGAGAGTTCATATAGTAAAACACAACATATTTTTATCAATATTTTTCTCCCCCTTTAAAATGGCATATAAATGTTATTTTTGAAGAAATGTTGAGAATAAATATGACCATTTTGAGTTTTGTGGGAAGATAATCCCTAAGAACAATTTGTGAACAAAGATTTTAGTCAAGTACTCCCCCTCAACGAGTGATATAAACGGTTGAGGTTTTGAAAATCATAAGGGAAGTATTTTGTTCTTTTGAGCATAACCTTGAAAAGGAAAGGTTTGATAGGTTTTACTCAAAAGTAAGAAGCTTTCGCTCCTTTTTATAAGGATTGTGGCAATCGTCCTTTATTTACAAGTGCAGGTTGTACACTATAATGTGTGTACAAGCCATTGACATAATAAATCAAACATCCAAAATATAATGAAATAGAAGCGATGTTTCCAGGAATGCGGACTGGGCGTTGATAGCCAGCGAGAGCAATCCTGGGAAGACCGCCTACAAAGCTTTCCAGCGTTCTGAACTGATCCCTTCGATACAACCGTTCATCAATCATCGTGATGATCCTCTTCACATCCCTTCGATCCTGAGAATTCCATCGCTTAGGAGACCCAATCTTTGATGTATATCCTTCAACCGATAAGCCAATCCACCCCAACCATCTTCAAAGTATGATCCCCAAACTTGTGAAGATCTCTACACGCCATTAAGCAATTTCTTTGAAGTTCATCGGTAAATCGACCGAATGGTTTGTCTGATGAGTGTATATTGTGAGAGTGGTTGATGTCGGAAGATCAAGTTAGTATGGAGTGAAGTTGACACCGGTCCGATAAGATTCAATCAAGTCGGAGATCTTCTACACGCTCTTTGATGACTATGCGCCCGATGAAGATGAGCAATGACTTGATGAATTCACGTTGTACTTCGTTGAAATGGTCTCATGCGACCTCGTACTTTGGCAAGGTACATGTCTTCAATTTCGTTGATAGACAAATTTTCAAAGTCTCGTGAGAATGCATAACCCTTTCGTCTTGCCTTTGACCACAATATTCTTGAGAAAAGTGTAGTCCCATTTGGACAAAAGATCAACGTGTTTGATGGCAACGATACTCTTAGTACCAACATGCATGTTGAGATTTCAACCGGGCGCAAATAGTAGTAGATCCTTGGCTGCCCGCCAATGGTGAATCCCACATTGCATCACGAGTCATACTCTTCCACTATGTTGGAGAACAAGTGGTTAGATCTTCCTCGATGGCTATGCGCTCAGGTTATTGTCACTGGAATGGAAGTGTCAAAGATGTAGCGTATTTCCTTGAACCATCACCACCGTGTAGAAGAAATTCCAAGTCTTTGATGAAGAAATATCGGAATGGAATTCTAGGCTCATCTGGTTGGCCAATTGTTGGTAGAGGTTTAGACCAATCGGTGTAATATGGAGGGTTGTCCCGCTTTGTGTAGTCGATGTTTGTTTCTGGGTTGAGCCAATCCATGTTGTTAGACATAGCTCGAGCAATGTTTTCAAGGTGATATTCGACCTCAATGGCACTTTCTGAGCTATCTTTTAACAGTTGAAAAGCTTCATTCTTGATTCGCCGCAACTCCGATTTCGTCATCTTCACTTCCTCGGAAATTTTCTTGCACTAATTTAGCATGCTCCAATGTAATACCGTCTACCGATCTTGACCTTCGCAGTAGGGAGTGGAATTAACAAGTGTAGAAAACCATTCAAATTCCTCTGTCTTATCTTCATCAAGGCATGTTGGGGACGCCACTTTAGGGCTTCTTCTTCTTTTTCTTAGGCCTAGATGGTTCGGTTTGTGTATTTTGTCCGGGAGAGGCGGTTGTTGTTGGGGCTCATGGTATTCTTCATCGTCACCACCCGTATACTTAAAGTGGTCACCGGTTTCTCGAACTGGGTGGTGTCTCGAATCCGAGGTTTATCTGCAGAAGAGCTAGGAGGGGATCTTTGTTGAGCTGGAGTCCTTTGGGGTGGAGGTGCATTGAAGTACCTAATGGAGGATGATTCACCGACTTCTCGCAAGTAAGGTTGGGGCTCTTTGTCTTTATCCCCGACTTTGTCTCTTCATCTCTGAACGCTTAGGGCCTTACCTTCTTAATGCCTAATTGAAATGGGTATTCCGCATAAGCTTCAAACCAATTCATCATCCAAAAATTGTTGATTCAACTGGGTTGATGCTCAAATTCATTGGAGTTGATTTCATGGCTTGCTTGGCTAGATGTAATAGATTCGATAAAGTTGTTCTGGTATACATCTCCTTTGTCAGTTTAGGAACGACCTCCATAAGGAAATTGTGAGAGTATCCTTTGATCATCTCGTCCATGCTCCCTTGAAGATCATCTTTCATGAGCTTCTGGACATACTCCCTTTCAACTTTCATCTCGTCATTCTCATCATGAAGATAATACGTATCGGTCAACAGAAAATTCAGCTTTTGTAGAGAATATCTTCTTTCTCGACCGCTTGGACAGCCTTTAACGATTCGATTCTTTGATTGAGAGATCCAAGATGGATTTGGCTTCTTCACTGATTTGGATGATGATTTGGTTGATCTTTTTGATGGTGGTGGTGAAGAGTGAGAAGATGAATCTGATGATGAAGAGACATGAGGAGACTCGGGGTCCTTAGGAGGTTCAGGTTTTCCTTAGGACGGTTGGACTGTTTTAGAAGAAGTTTATCATAACCGTGTCATCATCTTTCCGGACTTAGTCGACATCGCCTTTTGTTTCATCACCGTAAGTCTTTCGCCTTTTTCCTTTTCCTCGGTTCTTCAAAGTCATACTCAAGAGTGTCCTCCACACGTGTTTGTTGTACCAAAGTGGTGGCACCAGATCCCTTATCGGGTCGATTAACCGCATCGGGATTTGGTGTAGGTTGAACTCCCCCACTTGACCCTCCAGGGCCACCCATTTGATCTTTAGCAAATTCATGTGCCACGTGTTGGAGTCTTACGAATTTGAACTTTTTCCTGTAATCAGCTTCCGGGCTCTTCTTCATCTCAACTTTCATAAGGCACAAGTACCGAGTCTTCCTTTTCCTTTGTCGCTTGGAGGACTAGGAGGTTTTAGATACCGTTGTAGTGTCATCTTGCAGTTTGAGTAGAAAGTCTCTTCATCTCGATGTTGTACCTCTGAGTCCTCGCCAATTAGCTTTTTCTGCGGTTCAGCTTAGGGTAATGGAATAGGAACAACTTCCTTGGCGGAACTGTCCTCTTCTTTGGAGGATTCCTCCCGGGAACATCCTTCGACTCTCGTGCTTACAGCACTTCTTCCACTTCCTGGTTTTGCAAAAGTTTAAGATTTTTCATCAAGAAATCCAACTTTGTTTTCTTCCACAGCAACCAAATATCTCTTATAAGAATAGAGCTTTTTGAGTTCGTTAGACAAAAGGTGGTCAGGTAACACAGCACCGTGTTTCTTTATTGACGATTCCTTGATTCTGACTGATAGGGTAGGCCTACCAACATATCGTGATTGTCGGGGTCATTTAGCCTCTTGGGCATATCAGGATGAAGTCCAAGTGCTCTGGATCAACATTTGTGTATCCGACATAGGGAATCTTGAGCCAAGCTTTTGAGAAACGACATCATGTCTTCTCATATTAGAGCTTCAACTCGATGTCCTTGATTAATGACCAAAAGATTTGTAGTTCCATGAGCTTGGGATGCTCATAACCACTACCGCACTGAGACGATTTGGTAATGATAATGTAGAGGGTTCTCCACGGTTGAGGAATGTTCTTAAGCTCCACATGAGAGTGCTTAGTAATTATCCCCTAAGCTTCATCATAGCCAATATCAATCGAATTTCGAACTGCTCTTCAAGTAGGTGTGGCATAGAAGTCAGTTGGCTCGATGTCATGAATTAAAAGAATGTACCGTAGATCTGCATGTGTATGGTGATTTGTTTGTGATGAGCGTCACCGCACCGCATTCTGACCTTGATCCTTGCATTGAATTCCGAATTGTTGAATGTAGATCTGAATAGTAGTTGAGTGTAGAGCATGTTCTCGGTAGGGATGATTCTTTAGAACATCCAACAATCAAGGTGAAGACCTCAGCATGAGAGGGTTTCAAAGTCAACTCTGAGATTATTCTTTCCAATCTTCCTTGGATAGCCATTAGGGAAGATATCGGCAATTGTGAGAACCTCGGTGCATCCACATTTATCTGAGCAGCCATGTCGTGATCTGAAATAACATTAGCCAAAAGAACCAACATATCGAAAGACATAATGTTAGTCAACAGAAGGTTTTAATGTCTAATTATTGAACGTATGATGTTAATGGTTGTTACGAGTCCAAAGTCACTTATTTGTTCAACAGTCCAATGACGTCGTGAAAAGTTTCGTGAGTTAGTTAACTTTAGGTTTTAAAGTTTATGTTATTACATATTCACACAACACATTAGACATTTAAGCTTATTAGTGACATTAGTGGTTTCGTGACGTTATGATTCATTTATATACAAGTTTGCACGCGTAACAATTCATTATGAAGGTTTGATCAAGGCTTATGCGTAGAAATGGTAGCTTACTGCAAAATTGAGAAAGTATAATGCCAGTATCACAAGCTTACGCGTAGGAACCCTGACTTACGCGTAGCAAGAAATGTTACGCGTAGGAACAGAGTAACCTTATGCGAGCTTAACGCGTAGGGAGTATAAAACCTACGCTGCAGGTTTACTGTAAGAGTATACCTTACGCGTGAGAAGTCACTGTTAATGCATATCCTTCACAGGATATGCATAGTCCCTTTGTAGAACCTTACGCGTAACAGCTACACGTAAGATTTCTCTTACGATAACTTTCTACTGGTGATCCTTATGCTAGAGATTCAATAACCTTGACTGAAGTTTTACGAAAACCGAAATAAAAGTCATCATAACATCAATTTTAACATTAACATTCATTCTTAAACAGATCATGGCATGAAACTCAATAAACAAAGTTAAGCTTAGTATGGAACTCATGTAATACCAAAACCCTAATAGTTCAAGAATTACGCATGACTAGCCATAGATTAGCACCAAAGTTTCTCGGTAAGTCTTAGGGGCATAGTAAGTTGTTCTATCCAAGTTTTAACATCAAATTCAAGTCCAATCAAGAAAACCCAAATTGTATGAACTAGAACCCTAATTTTCAATTTATGAATCATTAGTGTTCTGGGTAGTTTCGGCATGGATATGATTAATTCAACTTGAAAAAACTTTATACAACAATTTTAACACCAAAAACCTCACATATGAAAACGCCCAAAACCCATGCATAAACCCAATTTTCAAAATCCAATCAATTGCGTTTCTCGGGTGCATTTTGAGGATAAAATGATATCATTGATGTTATAAAACGCTTTTGACACTATCTTTAACCACAAACATACCAATGATTGTGTGTTCATAATGCTTATGCGTAGAACACATAACACCATATCTCATAATTTAGCGGTTGGATTTGCATAAAATCAAAACCTTGCTTGTAATTATGTTAAGATTATGAAAACACTTACACTTTGATGATCAAAACACATATTTCTGAACGATTTAGGCGTAGGATTAGTTAGGTTAGTGTAATAAATGTGAGGTGAAATAGTTAGGTGGAGGAGTTTTATTAGAAGTAACTTTAAGCTTTTGGCAGTTTTGGTCCCTCCACCTTTTCCATTTACATCAAAAGCTTTATAACTTCCATTTTGGTTACCAAATGATAGATTTTAAGAAAGAAACTTGACCCACACCCCTTGACTTAAGAAAATAATGAAAGGTTATAAATTTTAGTCCGTGGAGTGTCAATGAACCAGAAAATTTACCACCATTGATAAAAGTAACAACCAGAATATGATAACATGCAAGTATAACGGATGTTTTGAAACAAGCAGTTTATTTTCCCTCAATACTTGATCGAAAAAAATGAATTTTGAAAGATTATTGTGTTGACTAAGAGAAAATGTACTTGCAATGTGGAAAGAAAAAAAATAGATAGAAGAATATTTTTGTGGTTTTTGACAAATTTTATATTTTTGTATTTTGTTTTTGAAAACTATTTACAAAAAGATGTTTTGGTGTTTGACGTGTTTTAAGACTGTTTTAGAGGTCATCCAGTTCCTCTTGATCATACACCTCATACCAATCCGTGGACCAACCATTAAACCTAGGGAGCTAAGGCTTTGGTGAGAAGATCTGCCAATTGGTATTCAATACCCACAAAATATAATTCAACAAGACTCGCTCCACGTGGTCCTTGATGAAGTGATATCGAAGATCGATGTGCTTCGACTTTGAGTGTTGAACCGAGTTGCACGAGATCGCAATAGCACTTCGATTGTCGCAGTACATCGGGATTCTGTCAAGTACGTAACCATAGTCTTTGAGTTGTGTTCTCATCCAAATGACTTGAGCACAACACACCGACATGGCTACATATTCTGCTTCGGTTGAGGACAGCGATGTACAATCCTGTTTCTTCGATTGCCAAGATACGAATTTGTCACCAAGAAATTGTAGTGCTCCTGAAGTACTTTTCCGAGAGTCTAAGCATCCTGCGTGGTCAGCGTCTGAAAAAGCGATTAGTTCAAAACCAGAATCTTTCGGATACCAGATCCCCAAATTAATGGTTCCTTTTATGTATCAGAGGATTCTTTTAGCCTCTGAGAGGTGGGTTTCAATTGGTCGCGACTGATAACGGGAGCAAAGATAAACGGCAAAGACAATATCAGGTCTGCTGGCTGTTAGATACATGAGAGACCCAATAATAATACGGTATTTGGTAGGGTCAACTAATTTCCCATGCAAATCAGCGTCCAGCTTCTTGGTATGTGCCATTGGTGTGGCATAAGTATCACAATTATTCATTCCGAATTTGTTCAGAATTTCAAGGGCATATTTGGATTGACTCATAAAAATACCACGGGGTGATTGATGAACTTGCAGTCCTAGAAAGAATGTAAGTTCACCCATCATGGACATTTCAAAATGTTTCTTCATTAGTTTTGCAAAAGCGATTGAGTACTTTTTATGAGTTGATCCAAAAATGATGTCATCCACATAAATTTGAACAATTAAAATATGTTCCCCATGATATTGTATGAAAAGAGTTGGGTCGACCGAACCTTTGGTAAAGTTATTGGTAATGAGGAAAGATGATAGCTTATCATACCATGCCCGAGGGGCTTGTTTGAGACCATACAGAGCTTTGTTCAGTTTGTAGACATGGTTCGGAAGCGCGGGATCAACGAATCCTTCTGGCTGGCTGACATAAACTGTTTCTTCAGTTGACCATTCAGAAAAGCAGTTTTGACGTCTATCTGAAAGACCGTGATGTTCATATGAGCTGCGAACGCCAGAAATATCCGAACAGCCTCAAGACGAGCAACCGGAGCAAATGATTCTTCAAAGTCAATACCCTCTTCCTGTCTATAACCCTTAGCCACCAGACGTGACTTGTTTCTGATTACGTTTCCTTCAGCATCCAATTTGTTTTTCCAAATCCATTTGAGACCAATGACGTAGACCCCTGTTGGTCTTTCAACCAGTTCCCATACTTCAAGACGTTTTAATTGGTTGAGTTCTTCTTGCATGGATTCGATCCAGTTGTCTTTTGTCATTGCGTCTTTGATGTTTTTAGGTTCAGATTGGCAGACAGTGAGTGCATAAATGCAATGTTCACCATCTGAGTGAAGACGTTGTCTCGTAACGACTGGTTGATTCAGGTTGCCAATAATATTTTCCAGATGATGGTCTTTTTTCCATCTGTGTGTAGAGGGTTGATGTTGGTATACATTGTGCAGATTTTGAGGATTCAAATGGCTTGTTGATGATTCCGCGACATCAGGTGCAGCAGTTTCATTAGCAAACGGGTTAAAGAACGCATTTGGATCAAAATCTGCAGGTGGGGGTACTTCATTCAGAACATCATCAGCCGGGTCATCATTGTTGGAAGCGGTTTGTTCAGCTGTTGTAGTAGAGTCAATTGGTGGTGCATCTTCAACAGTAGTTGTTGTAGCAGGTGTATCAGGAATAAGAGTAGTATCAGGTTGAGCAGCGGAAACAGCGGATACACCTGGAGCACGTTCATCAATATCTTCACTGAACAGAGGAGCAAATAGTCTTTCCATTTGTTGACGAAGTAAGCTAGGGCTTGTTTCAGGTGATGATGGGGTTTGGGGAAGTTTAGCGGTTGTGACCGGTTCCAAGTGTTATGCTCAGAAGCCATAACCGTAAGTTCATCAAAATGAGCATGAATCGTTTCCATAACCTCCTTTGTTCGACGATTCTAGATTCGGAAACCTTTAGAATTGTCATAATATCCAATAAAGACTCCAATGTCAGCTTTAGCTTTGAGCCTTCCAAAGTCATCACGATCATTATTCGGATAGCAAAGAGATCCAAATACATGAAAGTGTTTGAGATTCGTTTTTCTGTTGTAGACAAGCTCGAAAGGCGTTTTGTTGTGGCGTTTTGTAATCATAGAACGGTTTTGAGTATAGCATGCAGTAGATACTGCTTCTGCCCATAAGTAATCTGGAAGTTTAGCATTGATTAACATTGTTCTTGCAGCTTCCACTAACGTTGGTTTCGTCTTTCAACAACTCCGTTTTGTTCTGGTGTGCGTGCAATAGATGTCTGATGCTAAATTCCCACTTTCTCATAAAATTCACGAAGAGTTTGGTTAACAAATTCAGTGCCTCTGTCTGTTCTGATTTGTCGGACGTGTTTCGTAGCTGAACTTGTATTTTCGTAAGAAAGGTGATGATCATCTGTGGAGCTTGGTCTTTGCTTCGAAGAAAGTAGACCCAAGTCCAACGTGAATAGTCATCAACAATTACTAAGATGTAGCGTTTGCCATTGATCGTTTGCACGTGCATCGGGCCACACAAATCCATGTGAAGAAGATGAAGCACAAGCTGAGAGTTGTGTTCCACCTTTGAAGGAAAATGAGCACGAGTGCTTTTCCCTTGTTCACAAGCTGAGCAAAGGTGATCTTTAGATTACCGAAATCGTGGGAGTCCTTCAACTAGTTTGTGTCGAGCAAGGTTGGTGATGGTTTGAAAGTTTAGATGTGAGAGACGACGGTGCCATAGCCATGATTTTGTTGATGTTGCCTTTGAAAGTAAGCAAATGGGAGATGAAGCAACCATGTCTTGCATAGAGATAGTGTTGGATCGATATACTTTAATCAAACTAACTTAACTAGCTTGTTAAGGTTTAATAACCTCGGATAAATCCTAAGTTATTAACAAAGAAACACTGAGCAATCTTTATCAAGTACGCGGAATTTACTTAACAAAGCTAAGAAGAAAAAACTTTATTAACAAACTCTAAATCTGCTTATTATGCAGATACTCTAATACAACTTTAAGATAATCGAACTTTTCTCTAAACTCTAATTCGTAAACTCTAAAACTCTTTTTCTGAAATCGTACCTCTAATGCCAATCTAGGAGTCCTTTTATAGGCTCAAGGATATCCTAGTCGGTTTACAATTTATAACCTTGTACGACAAGTAATCTACAATACTTTCCATAAACGAATATAACAGTTTATTTGTTCTAGCAGTACTTTGACTTCCTCTTGCAGTACTTTTACTATTTGACTTCTTCCAGTTCTTTTCAGCTTACAGTACTTTCATATCTTCAGTACTTTGATATCTTCAGCACTTTCATATCCCAACAATCCTCCCCTAACTTGAATTCTACTTGCTTGACTTCAAGTTCCTTTGTGAATATATCTTTAACAGCTTCATCTTTAAAACGGATTGTTCTTCAGTCTTTAGATTATATCTCTGTAGAATCTGTGCTTTTTCAAAGTATCTCTTTAGAATTTTTTTCTTCACAGCAGCATCCAGTAATCTCCATCTTTTCAGTAACACAGCAACATATGACAATTTGTACAGTGATTCAGTTTAAGTTGCATACTATTCTCATCACTTTCAAAGTGAATCATTGAAAATTCATTGGATTTAGAACTCTTTACCAAAGCCATTATCTTTGGAGTAGCCAAATGTTTTGGTGTGTAAGACCATGGTACATTGATAACCATATGATTTTTAGCAAATCACCAGCTATCAACAGATTTGTTTAGTCTTTACCAAAAGCTGTACCCTTCTGGACTAGTTAGTTCTTTTATCTAATGGTGAACTAATTACCAATAATGGTTTTTCCACTGCCTTTACCACAAGCCATTTCTTGTGGGCTAGCCAACTCTTCACATTTACTGATATGGTGAGTTGATAACCATCCAACTTATTAGCAAGTTGACAACTAAAAACGGATTTGATATATCTTTACCAGAGCCGTTTGCTCATGGATTAGTCAATCCTTTTGTAACCATGGTGGATTGATAACCTATTGATGTTATCATCACAAAAAAAACATTTATTCAACCTTTATTTCAAAAATATTTATTATTAAGCAAAAAGATTTCTTCTAAAATTTATTTAACTGGTTTATTTCAGCAAACAGTACTTTGATGAAAGTACTGTCTGATCAGCAGTACTTTGAATAAAAGTACTGATATATCAAAAAGCATTTATTTAAATAAAATTCATACCAGTTAAAGATCATTTTCAGCAATAGTAGTCCATTTTATAAACAGATTGATCACCATGCAAGCAGTTTCATCATCCTCTTCTACTTCCAAACCATGTTCAAGCATTCTTCTCATTAGATCAACTGTAAGAGGATATCTTCTTTCTGCAAACATGTGAATCATTGTTCCATTTTCTAGCTCCAGGACATGAACTCCAGATTCTTCAAAGAATCTCCAGCAAACTATTTCCCAGTTTTCTTGATCCTTCCAAATATCATCAGTGCTTTCTTCATCAGTTTCCCACATAGTTACAAGATCCCCATGTAAAACCAATCCAATACCTTCTAATGGATGATCTTCAAAATACGCCTTTATAACTTGATATAAGTAGAATAGATCTACTCTATCAATAACATGCAACAAATCCCATAACCTTTTGAAAACCTTAAAACTTTTATCTTCCTTATGAAAAACCATGTACTCTTCATTCTTGGTTTTCACAACTTTAAAAGTACTGATCTTTGATCTGTTCATCTTTAAATCATCATCTTCCTTGGTATAATCAAAATCTACCACTCTAAGATAATTCTTCAATTCATCACTAGTCTCAGATCTTAATTCAACCTTCTCTTTCTTTGAAAATTGAACATCTGTAACATCAGTTTTCTTTTCCTCTTTAAGCTTTTCTTCCTTTCAGCTTCAGTCCAATAAGTTTCTTCTCTAAAGTCTTTAATGCCTGCAACATCTTTCTTATAAGCCTCTCTCTCAGATCATATAATCTTTTCATATCCACATAATTTAGCTTTTGCAATCCTTTAAATCCTCTGCCTTTTAAATATGCCATCATTGCATTCCTTTCTTTAGCTAAATTAGGTCTTCTTGACATGAATCTAACAGGTGTTGGAGACTGTAAAGGTTCAGTAGTTTCAGCATCTAACTCATCTTGCACCTTTTGAGCTGCTTCTCTGTCTTTAGCTTCTTGAGCTTGCTGTTCTTCTCTGTCTTTAGCATCTAATTCTTCTTGAACTTTTCTAGCAGCAGCTTCATTCCTAGCCACTTCAAATGCTCTAAGTTCTGCCAAAGTGAGCTTCTTTTTCTTAGTCTCAACCAGAACACCTTTTCCCTTGTCTTTTGGATCAATTGCAGGTTGATCAGTTCTTGGTTGTTCTTCTTCTTGTGCTTCTCTAATAGTAACTCCTCCTCTTGGTTGTGATAAATCAAATAATGTAGCAATTAATTCATCATCACTAGCTGAATGAATAGGTATGTAAGTAGCTTCCTCCTCTTCTTCTCTAACAAATGTAGAAGGACCAGCTTCTTCATCAAAATTTAATACCCTTGGAGTTATTGGTGTTGTTACTTCTTCCCTTGATGTATCATGAAAATCAGTACTTTGATGTTCAGTACTTTGAACACCAGTACTTTGAACTTGTACTTCTTCTTCTTGTTCCTCAGAAACTGAACTAATACTTACAAGTTCTTTCATCTTTGTAATATTTTCTTCAGACTCTTTCTTCTTCATAACATCTTCTTTCAAATTTTCCTTTTCGAAATTCCTCCCCAAGTTGACAGAAGATGGTTGAGGAACCTTCTTTCTTTTTAATTCCTTTCGAAGAGCTTTACGACGTTTATTTTCCTCCTTAACCCATAAGTTGAAACCTTGAATATATGGTTTAACAAAATTTCTCAACCAGAAATAGTTACGCTTCAACTTCCTAATTGTTTTAGCTTGACGTGCAACAGTCTCGTTTAACCAAGCTAGCTCCCTTGTCAAAGCATAGTTATCTAACGTCAAATCTTCACAAGGTATAGAATGAGCATCACCTTGAGGTTGTGAATGCCCCTCTGAAACAGGAATAGAACTTTCAGAAGATGGAGTAGGCGTTTTCTCAATTTCTGCTTGAACCTCAGGACCTGAAGAAACATCACCTTGTAACGAAACAGTACCTTCACGAGAAGCAGTACTTGCAGATGCAGTACCTTGTGAAGCAGTACCTGCAGATGCAGTACCTTGTGAAGCAGTACCATGATCAGTAGCAGTACCTTCAGTTTCTTCATCCTCTGCAGCTGCATGACGAACAGCTTGTACAATTTCCATCATGGATGGTGTTAAAGGAATATCTCCACCTCTGAACAAGTTACTTCTCCTAGCCATGAAAGTATAGATTTTAGGTTGTTGCACAATAACAGGTAGTAAAGCAGCAGGTTTTGGAACATCAGCCAATTGCTTGTTCAAGAAAACCTGTATAAACCTTGGATACATCAACCAAGTTGCCCCAGATGATATATGAGAGAGCATTCCATCCAAAATAAGTCGTGAAAAGTTAAACACTCTGTCTGTAGCTAAGCCAACCACTGCAGACGCAATATTTGACCCAAACTGCTCCCAAGAAGTGCTTTTAGAACTTATGCAATGGAGCAAAACATGAATCAAAAACTTCCATTGAGGACAGAATAATGCCTTCTTAAAAGTTTGTTCAGTCAAAGAACCTTCATAGCCCAAATTACGAAAAGTATCCCAAATCAGTTGCTTGGCAAATCTAATAGCCCCGTCTTCATCTCCAAATAATAAATCATCACGAATGGAGACCTCTGTAATCTTGATAGTCTTTCCAGCAACTGAGGATCTAATATAATATTCATCCTCCTCCATATTCTCTCTAGCATTAGCCCAAAATTCTTGAATCCATGGTTCAATAACATCTGGCTCAACTAAAAGAGCATAACTAATAGGCGACCCAACTAGATAATCAATGATATCATAGAAAGCCACATTCGCCTCAGTCTTATCCAAATTAGCCACCATATTGTGCTTCGAAACAGTTAAACGATTCGCCATTGTTGAAAAAGTAATCACAATAGAAAGATTATATCGAATAATAAAGAGATGGTAATTGGAAGATAAGTATGGAAAAGAGGTAATGAATAATGTGAGAGGGAAAATCGGAAAGTTGTTATTTATAGGTAGGATTTTGAAAAATCACTGCCCAAAATAAAATAACCGTTGGCTTTAATTACCCTCCAATATTACCGTTGGAACAGTACTTTAATACGACAAACAGTACTTTCCACATAAGCAGTACTTTCCCAAGCAGTACTTTCAGGAAATACAGTACTTTGCCAAAAACCTTCATATAAACTAAGTAATACACAAACATCCTTCCCTTAAGCAATACACAGGACTATACCTAACACCTGATAGTCCTCCCCTTAAACATAGCTTAGTAGTTAATCATTCCAATGCTCACGACCAAGTGATTGAATCGTGACACATCAAAACCTTTAGTGAGTAAATCAGCTACATTGTCATCTGTGTGAACTTTAACCACATTAATAAGCCTATGCTCATAGCAATCTCTGATAAAGTGATGCCTAATCTGAATATGCTTTGTCTTGGAATGATACACAGGATTCTTCACAATGCAAATAGTACTCTCATTATCAATATTGATAGGAGTATTCTTAAAATTGAACCCATAATCCAAGAGTTGATTCTGCATCCATAAAACTTGACCACAACAACTTGCAGCAGCTACATATTCAGCTTCAGTAGATGATGTTGCTGCAATTGTCTGCTTCTTGCATTGCCAGGAGACTAACCTTCTTCCAAGATATTGGCATCCACCAGTTGTGGATCTTCTATCATAGTTATCACCTGCATAGTCACTATCTGAAAAAGCTTCTAAGTGAAAAGGTGACTCTTTAGGATACCACAACCCCAACTTAGGTTGTTGTTTCAAATAACAGAAATTCGTTTTACTGCATTCATGTGAGAGATCTTTGGTGAGACTTGATATCTTGCACATAGACAAACTGCAAACATGATATCAGGCCTTGATGCAGTAAGATACATAAGAGAGCCAATCATAGATCTGTATAACTTGACTTCAACAGGCTGTCCATCTTCATCTTTTCCCAATGAATTGATAGATTTAATAGGTGTAGTAACAGCCTTCATATCATCAAAATTAAACTTCTTAAGTATGTCTGCAACATATTTGTCTTGGCTAATGAAAATTCCTTCCTTGGATTGCTTAACCTGAAGTCCTAAAAAGAATGTTAACTCTCCCATTGAACTCATTTGAAACTCCTTCTGCATCAGCTGGTCAAACTCCTTAACCATAGACTGTTTGGTAGCCCCAAAGATGATATCATCCACATAAACTTGAACTAACATGATATCCTTCTTGTCTCTCTTGATAAACAAAATCTTGTCTATTGCTCCCCTCCTGTATCCATGTTGTAATAAGAATGTAGAGAGCCTCTCATACCAAGCTCTGGGTGCCTGATGAAGACCATATAAAGCCTTAACCACCTTATAGACTTTGTTTGGATGCTTAGGATCTTCAAAACCTGGAGGTTGTTTCACATACACCTCTTCTGTAATAGTACCATAAAGAAAGGCACTCTTGACATCCATCTGATATACCTGAAAACCCATATAAGAAGCAAAAGCAAGAAAGATTCTAATTGCTTCAATCCTTGCCACAGGAGCAAATACCTCATCATAATCTACCCTTCTTCCCCGTCTATAACCCGAGCAACTAATCTTGCCTTGTTTTTGATAACATTGCCTCTTTCATCCCTTTTAACTCTAAAAACCCACCTTGTTCCAATAACTCTCTTCCCATCTGGAAGATCACATAAAATCCAAACCTCTTGAAGTTTAAATTGTAGAAGTTCTTCCTGCATAGCTTCAACCCAGCTTTCTTTAGTCAAAGCTTGAGCAATATTCTTGGGTTCCTCTTGAGAGATGAAACAAGTAAATAAGCAGGTTTGATGGTCCTTATGATTTAGCCTGTTTTGTTTATACACAAAGCTAAGTAAAGCTTTGTGAGGTTTTGTGAAACCCTTAGCTTTGTGTCTCGTCATAACTCCAGATGTAGAAGGACCAATGATTTGATCAGCTGGATGAGTCTTATGAATTCGTAAGATTGGTGACTGTGGAACTGCATATGTATCATCCAAGTTAGTATAATCAGCACCTTCATTGAAATTTGTGAAAATACCTTCATCTTTAAGCTCATCATCAGTATCTTCTAACCCAGGCATGGTAGGTTCATCCAAATCATCTAAAGTATTGTCAACAGATGCAGCAGTACTTTGATCGAAAGTACTGTCCAAAGTACTGTGAGAGTACTCAGCAGACTGGTTCTTCTTCTTTGCCTCTTCATAAGCTCCCCTTTGTTCATCAGTGTAAGAATGTGCTAATACATCTTGAAGAAGCATCTGATTGAGTTCCTCTTGAATAGATTGATCCTCAGCAGATAATGAGGATTGTGGTGCAACAGTACTGTGTTTTGGAGAATCAGTACTTTGCTTAGGAACATCAGTACTTTGTTTTGGACTCTCAGGAACTTTAGCAGGAACTGCATCAGGTCTAATATGAACATCATGAACAACATATTGAATATCTTCATCAGTGTGCAAATGTTGATTTTCTTCTCTAACAGGTACATAGTTCATTGAAGGAGATAAAATCTCAAGATCAAACATCCAATCAGGACCTTTTCCTTTCTCATTGTCTTGATCTTCTAAGAACTCAACATGAAGACAATCTTGAATCCTCTTAGTAACTCTGTTGTATACTCTAAAGCCTTTACTGTTAGTGCAATATCCCAATAAATAACCTTCTTCAGACTTGCCATCAAACTTCCCCAGATTATCAATGGTATTCAAAATAGTAAGAGGACATCCAAAAGGCTTCATAAAACGAATGTTGGGTTTATTGCCCATCAGCAATTCATAGGGTGTCTTCATCTGTGGTTTGGTGACAGAAACCCTGTTGAGTACATAGCATGCAGTACTTACAGCTTCTGCCCAAAATTGAATAGGGAGATGGGAATCTGCTAACATAGTCCTTGCAGCTTCAATCAAGGTCCTATTCTTCCTCTCTGCAACACCATTTTACTGTGGTGTTCTAGCAATACTAAACTCCCTCTTGATGCCTTTATTAGCACAAAAGTCATCCATAAGCTTGTTCTTGAATTCAGTGCCATTGTCACATCTAATACCTCTAACCTTGAGTCTTAATTGGTTTTCAAGTGCTATTATGAGAGTCTGAATAGCATCAAAGGTATCATCTTTAAAGCCCAAAAAGAAAACCCAACTGAATCTACTACAGTCATCAGTAACAACCAAACAGTACTTCTTCTTATTTAAACTTGCCACAGAGACAGGTCCAAATAAATCCATGTGTAATAGCTCCAATGGTTCCCTAATATTTCTTTCATCAAGCTTCTTGCATGAAGCTTTGTGTTGTTTACCCTTCTTGCATGCCAAACATGATTGATCATTTTTGTAAGTCTTTGAAGGTAAACCTCTAACTAAATTGCCTTTGACCAGTTTGTTGATGTTCTTTAAATTCACATGGCCCAATCTTCTATGCCATTGATGTGCCTCTTCAGATGTTGCTTTAGCCACCAAACATGTGGCTCTTCCATAGGAATTTAGACTCTTCATGTCTAAACTATACACATCATTTGTCCTTGGTACTCTAAGTACTACCAAGTCATCATCAACAGGTTTAAAGTCAGATGAAAGAATAAGACATTCTGTGTCAGTGAATAGCACAGGATGCTTTTTATCACAGATTTGAGAAACTGACAACAAGTTAAACTTTAGCTCCTTCACATATCTGACATTCTCAAAGTCAATTCTTCCAGCTTTAATTGTTCCTTTCCCAGTAATCCTTCCTCCATTGGGATCATTCCCAAATGCAACTTTTCCTCCACTAATATTTCTAAAATCAGACAGGATCTCTTTATCACCTGTCATACTTCCAGAGCAACCACTATCCACAATAAGATGATCTTTAAGCTCCTCTTCTGGGTTGCCCTGCACACAAAGAAAGGAGTTAGAAACTTTTAGGAACCCAAGCCATTACTGACTTGTGTTCCCTTGTGGAGTTACAAACTCAAATTCCTTGAGTATGTAATTTCCACTATCTTTCAAATGGTGATCCAAAATTATCTTTTGAGTTTTAGCATGTGGATTTTCAAAACTTTCTGGTTTTTCAACATAAATCTCTTTACCAGTTATTAGCATTTTCTTGTATCACAAAAACAGCTGATTCACTTTTTGTTGAACGTACTGTGTATTCCTTACCAGTACTTCCCCTTTTTACCCATTCAGTTTTAACAGGTGGTTCCTGTGATCTAGATCCCCTATATGAATTGTGAGACATTCTAGGTTGATATTGAGATCTCCTAGGATTCCTATTCCAAGCAGTGTTATCAGTACCTTGTCTCTGAGCAGTACTTTGAAAAGTACTGTGAGATACTGAAGGTCTTCTCTGATATGGGTATCTATGATCTGGTGTGAAGTTTCTGTGATTAACCCTATTTGAGTTAGTCCACACTGGTTTGTGCTCTCTAGGTCTATGATTGTTAGACTTATTCCTTGAAAACTTGCTTAGATATTCTGAGTGTTTGTCACAATCTTTGATTAAGTGAGTAGGACTATAACACACAAAACACAGTTTTTGACCCATATGACCAAAGTGATTTCTTCTATGTCTATGCCCAAAATTGTTTTGCCTTCTTGATGACTGATAAAATTTGTTTTGAGCAAAATTATCCCAAAAAGGTTTAGCAGTACTGTTTTGAAACGGTTTTGCAGAAGGTACTGCTTGTTGAGCAGTACTTTGTTTTAAAGGTACTGCTGGATTTTGAACATTGTTTTCAACAGTTTCTTTGGGATTCTCAGACCTAGATTGAGCAACAAGCTTCTTTCTAAACTCTAGACTATCTACACCATAATGAGAAACATCAGGCCTAGAGGGGTGATGACTAATGGGATGAGGAACAGCATGATAACCATTGTCTTTCTTATATTCAGGAGGTGGTTCACTTACTGAGCCATCATTACTAGATGAATCTACATAGTTAATGAGCTCATCATCACTAGTGGTTATGTCCTCAAAATCACCATCATCCTGATTACTAGGTTGGTTTTCATCTACACTGCTAAAGTCCATTCCAAATCCTAAGCCTGTTCTATTGTAAGCTCTTCTGTTTTTCAACAAAGCAACTTGGGACAAACCGACTCTTCAAGCAGCAAACTTAGCTAACAAATCATCTCTTTCCTTAGTTAATTTCTCAATTTCAGTAATTTTACAGTTTAGTTTCCATTCACTGAGTTTTAACTGATAATCCTGTTGTTCATACTTTTCAGCCCAAGCCATTTCATTATTTTCATGTGTTATGATTTTAGCTTCTATAGACTCTAAAGTGATTTGGTAACCTGCTACCTCAGACCTAGCCCTAATACAATTATCTCTTTCAATCACATAACTGTTAAGCAATTTTTGATAAAACTCATAACAGTTTGAGCATACCTCAGAGATAGGAGACTGAGTTGGTGAAGTAGCCACCATAGCAAGAAGAGCAGGATCATCTTCACTTTCTCTGCTCCAATCAAATCTTCCAAAGCCATCACCAGATTCCAAAGCAGCATGTTCAGATTTTCATCAAAGCAGTGCTCCAGTCCGATGCTTCCACTGTGTCTTTAACTGCATCGTCCACTGCTATCATACAGTAAGTCACTGGTTCATCATCGAACTCTTCACTCCAGTCCACTTCGGATAACTTTTCTTGAGCTACCAAGGCCTTTGTCTCAGTTATTGGTATATCTTTGAGCTCAAGTTTTGGCTTCTCAGATGTTCTGTTTGCTTGATACTTAGCAAATCTGCATTCCCTTGCAAAGTGACCAGTCTTTTGACAATTGAAGCATTCAATTTGAGATTTGTCAAAAGTTATTCCTTGTTTAGGTTTGAAATCAATAGCTTTGCCTGTCTTTTTCATGTACTTTTTGATCCTTGCAGTAATCATAGCAACTTGCCACCTGATATCAATTTCTTCAAGTGCATCTTCTTCAATCTGTGCTAGATCCTCTTCATAAGTGACAGGTAAGCTTGCTTGTTGTGCAAAGAAAGAGCACACAACTTCATCTGAGTTCAAAGTGGTAGATGGTGGGGCCTGCTGAGTACATGATGGGGGATTGTAAACAGCAGTACTTTGAGAAACAGTACTTTGAGGAGAAGCAGTACTTTTGGAAGTACTGCTCTTCTTTTCAGATGATAGAAAAGCAATACTGTGAGATTTGGAATTTGGTTGACCACTCATCTCATGTTCATACACCTTCAGTTGATGATAAAGATCATCAAAGTCCATAATATCCAACCCCTGTTGTCCTCTGATCATAGTAGCAATCACATGCCATGTAGATGGCAAACTCCTTAGAAACTTCAAATTAGCATCCTCAACTGATACTTCTGCCTTGTATAATTCCAACATGTTAAGAAGATTCTGGAACCTATCATATGCAGCATCAAGACTCTCTCTTTCTCCAACTGTGAAAGTTTCAAACTGTTGTTTCAGCAAGTTTCTGTGCATCTTCTTAGAGGCTTCATTCCCTCCAAATCTGGTCTTGAGAGCAACCCAAAGCTGTTTAGCATCTTTAGCATCATGAAATTTAAGAAGATGACCATCTGGAATGGCAGACAAGAGAATGTTAAGAGCCTTCTCTTGATTCCTTAGAGTTGCTGCTGGTAAAACTGCCTTTGGTGCTAGAGGTTGTCCAGCAACTTGAATGGGTTCTGGAGGAACTTCATTCCCATTCACAATTACATTCCACAGAGCATGGTCTGTAATGGCAATATACTGCCTCATCTTCATGCACCAGAGATCATATTCTCCCTTTTTGATAATTGGAATTCTGAGTGAGGTGATTGAGGGTTGTGGAACAGCTTCAGTCGACATCTTGGATATTGTAGGGTTTCTTCCTAGTCAGAGTTTCCACACAAGCTCTGATACCACTTGTTGGATCGATATACTTTAATCAAACTAACTTAACTAGCTTGTTAAGGTTTAATAACCTCGGATAAATCCTAAGTTATTAACAAAGAAACACTGAGCAATCTTTATCAAGTACGCGGAATTTACTTAACAAAGCTAAGAAGAAAAACTTTATTAACAAACTCTAAATCTGCTTATTATGCAGATACTCTAATACAACTTTAAGATAATCGAACTTTTCTCTAAACTCTAATTCGTAAACTCTAAAACTCTTTTTCTGAAATCGTACCTCTAATGCCAATCTAGGAGTCCTTTTATAGGCTCAAGGATATCCTAGTCGGTTTACAATTTATAACCTTGTACGACAAGTAATCTACAATACTTTCCATAAACGAATATAACAGTTTATTTGTTCTAGCAGTACTTTGACTTCCTCTTGCAGTACTTTGACTCTGTCATTTAGCAGTACTTTGACTATTTGACTTCTTCCAGTTCTTTTCAGCTTACAGTACTTTCATATCTTCAGTACTTTGATATCTTCAGCACTTTCATATCCCAACAGATAGTGTAAAGACTGGAATTACGCGAGCCAAACATAAGGTCGTTTCCTTGTAGATCACGAATAAAACAAGATTTCTCCCTGAAAGCAACCTCCAATTCTCCATCACAAAACTGACCTACAGAAAACAGATTGTGACCGAGGCCTTCCACATAGTAAACTCTGCTAATTTCGATGTTCCCATTGATATAGTCTCCGTAGCCCATGATAGCCGAAGTGATCATTCCCCGAATCTGACAAAGCCAATGAACTTTGCAATAAAGTTTGATAACAGTTAAGGTTGCCTGTCATGTGTCGGGAACATCCGCTATCAACAATCCCAGAATGATCTGTCACCTGCATTACACACAGACGACACAGATGGAATAGAAGTAGATGTGGAACCCGAAATTTTAGAGGGTTCCAGAGCAGGTGTAGTAGACATACACACATCAATAGCCTTGGGTATCCATTTAAAACCTAGTGTGTTATATATCCATTTCTGCCATCTCCAACTAGTATTTGCTTTAGTGTTAGTGAATGCACTAGGTGGTACTACATTCCTAGGATTTGAAACTGGAGCTACAGGGACAACAATGCGTTCCTTAGAATCTAAAGAGGGCGGTTGATCGGGTCTGAACAGTCATGTTTTATCACACAAGCTAACCACTTGTGAATGGTCAACCGTAATAAAGTCCAAACAGTACTGAAACCAATACAATGAAGATCTAGAGGAGTATAGTGTTTCAAGGTCGTTAAGTCCCAACGAGGTGTGAACACTGTAGTAAGACGAATCTGTGATCGAGTGATATTGAATGGGAAAGGTTTGTAGATTTGGAATATTTATACCTAAAGGAAAAAGTTTGTAAATTAAAGGGGCTTAAATGTAAATTAAAGAAAATTAAAAAGATAAATTATATTAAATAAACGCTATCACTATTTTTACAATGATGAACGTTTAAAACCTAAAACGTACGTTTAAATAAAATTACGTAAACGTATAAAATAAAACGTGAGTTTTAAGAAATAAAATGCCTACAAATATGAAAATGATATTTTTACAATCCTAATAATAAAATAAAATTATTAGAAAAATAAAATTATTTTCAAAACTATTTATTCTATTATTATTAAATAAAAACTTGTTTTAACTATTTAAAATGTACTTAAATACAAGAAAATATAAAATTAACCTAGAAAAATGAAATTATGACTTAGAAAAATCTGAATTATGATAAAACTTATTTTAAAATTGAAAATATATTTTTTTACATTTTTAAATATTTATTATTAATTAAAAACTATTTAAAACTAATTAAAATATTAGAAAATACTATTTAAACTAAGAAAATTATGGAAAATACTTTTTTGGCTTTTTATATTTATCTTAATCTAGGAAAATTGAAAACATATTTTTTTAAGCTTTTTCTGATTTATTTGTATTAAAAGCTATTTAAAAGGGATTAAAAATTAGTTTAAAATAAGAAAAATATCAAACAGTGCTGGAAAAATATGAAAAATTCAGAAAAAGTCTAAAATATTATTCTAAATTAATGAAAAATATAAAAACTAGGGCTTATGTGAACGAAAATGAAACCTAGTGTAACTGCAATGAGGATAAGCTCTAAATTTAAGCTAAAGGGTACTATATGCTACCAACTGGTACGAAGCTCATTTGTACTAAAATTAACTAATCCTAACTGATATCAACTAATCCTAACAAGCTATAAGCTTAGTTTATGATTTAAAACTCTAGAAGTGACTTGTGTAAAACAATCCTAACCCTCTACTTTGCAGCTTATCTACAAGCTTATCTAAAGAGCTTAATGGAAAATTGGAATTGAGGAACTCTTGACAACCAACCAAAGAATTTGTAAACCAAATTTTAGCTTCTAACAAGCTAAATTAAACCCTGATTAAGCTCTGTAAAGTGTTTGCAGACACACTCAGTCATGACTGAGTGTGAACAGGGGAGCTGAGGTCATTTTGAGAAGCTAATATAGAGCTTATAGATATTTACTAAAATTTAACAAAAATCATATTTAAGATCTTGACCAACTGAACTAGGACATATCCCATTTTCATTGATTTTGGTTCAGAAACAAAACCATGAAAATTCCACAAAGATTAGCAAAAACTGGATTTTCAACTTTTGACTTTTTAAGACATAAATGAAACTTTGACTTTTATGAACTTTGATTTGATTCTATGGACTGAATAAGTTATATTAAGCTATATTAAGATGAATTTAAGCTAAAGTATCAAGTTACAAGCAACTTTGATGCAATATGTATTCCTAATTTTCAACAGTTAATAACTAAGGAGATATTAAAGATCATTTTGACTTTTTACTAAACAAGCACTAAATTTATTGGTTTGACTGAGCTAATAAGTGCTAAGGTAGCATGAATCAAGCAATAACAACAACTGAAACAACTATCAAATCCACTAATTCAAGATCCAAACACTACTGTAAAACTTCATAAGCAGTTTAAACTAACTAATCTTATTCCATAGTGACCAAGATTAAAACAACTAAGTAACAACTATTCTAAAGCTATAATAACAGTAAATCAAGCATCAAAATCAAGCAACCATGATCATATCATCAAGACAGATTTTAAACCAAAAATTATCAAAACTCACTTTGAGTCCTCAGCCACTATGGCTTGCACAGTGATCAAAGAACCACTATCCTATTAATTTCAACCATAAATTATACTAAATCAACCCAAATAACTCTGATTCCATCCCATTTCCAGGTCTGCATCACTAATTTAGTCCCACAGTTGACTTTTGTTGACTGAGGTGATTTTGAGAGTAAAATCTGAGTAGAGAATTTCTGAGTAAATAATAAGCTAAAATGAGCTTATAAAAGCTTATATAGGAGCTTATATGGCATAAAATCAACTACAAACAACATTCACATGAACTTGATATCTTGAAATTGAAAATTGCATAAGATAAATTCGTTCTTGAAATTGAATACTGAAAAAGGGTTTATAATACACTGAAATTACATAAGAAAGTACTTGGAAGCTTAATTAAACACTTGAAATTAAAAATTAACTAGTTCGACATACCTAAACTAAAATTACACTACTTACTCTTCCACACTGCTTCTTTCTTGTATATAAAGATCTTTTTCATCTCTGTCGACATCACTAAAACTATCCCACCTCATCTTGGCCATTAAATCTTTCCAAATTATCAGAACCGTCCATGTGGAATTTTGGCGGGAAAAAGTGGTAATAGCAGGTTTATGCATTTAATGGGTTTTGGGAGGTTGTGGAGGTGGAGGGGGGTTGGTATACAGGTGGGGGGATAAGATGGCAAGGTGGAAAGTGGTGGTGAGGTGGTGAAACCACCTGGTTTCTGGTTTGCAGTGGTGGGAGAGGAGATGTACAGTGGAGGCGGGTTTCTATTTAAAAACTGGTTTGGGCTTGGGACCGGGTATTGGGCTTGGCTGGGTTTATTGGATTTGGGTTTAATAATTAAAAGGGTCCATTTGGTTATTGTAGCTAGTAAACACAAGGACCATTCATGTAACTTCTGAAAATTAAGGGACTGAAATTGTAATATTTCCAAAGTTATCACAAGGGTTAAATTTGCCAAGTTTCATTTACCAAAGGACCAATAATGTTAATTTTAATATGTCCAAGGGTACTTTTTGCCATTTTTTTGAAACTTGAGGGACCAAACATGTAATTTCTCCAAAGTTCACCATAAGGACCAATTTTGTCATTTATGAATAGTACAAGGTTTATTTTTGATTATTTTTCACTTTTTAAATTCACCAAGGACTATTTATGACAATTTTCAAACTTTAGGGACTAAAGTTGTCATTTTTTGATTTTTAAACTTTGAGGGGTTTGTTTTGACAACTTTTGAATCCCAAGGACCTTAAAATGATATTTTTCTTTATTTTGATTTACCAGGGACTGTTTTTGACAACTTTTTAAACTTGGGGGACTAAAACTGTCAATTATGCAAACTTAATACGTTTTTCACCAGATTTTGATATTTTTGCATTTAAAACACATAAAACACTTATTTGTGATATTTTTATCATTTTGATGCATTTCTGAGTGTTTTCAGATGTTTTTGCAGTCTAGATGGTACAAAAATGATGAGTATTTAGACACTCATCAATCCCCCACACTAAGATATTGCTAGTCCCTAGCAATGTTTTGAGAAAAATTAATGGATTTCAACTCTTTACCAAAAGCCATTACTTCTGGAGTAGCCAATTGTTTAAATTCAAGTAAGAACCTTGGTACAATGATAACCAAATGATTTTGAGCAAATCACCAGCTGTAAACGGATTTGATTTGTCTTTACCAGAAGCCGTTTGCTTCTGGACTAGCCAACTCTTAGATAAATCAATATTATCTTTGGTGAGCCGATTACCAATTATGGTTTTTCAACTGCCTTTACCACAAGCCATAAACTTGCGGGCTAGCCAACTCTTCACTAATTAAAGATATGGTGAGCTGAACACCATACAATTTTGGGCAAATTGCAAGCCATCAACGGATTTGAGATATCTTTACCAAGAGTCGTTTGCTCCTGGATTAGCCAATCCTTATGTGGGTTAGACATGGTGGACTGATTACCATTTGTTGTGTTTAGTACATAGTACTTCCACTACAAAAAATTTTAAAATTTGGCCATAATGGGGAAAAAGGGACTAAAAGGGTACATTTATGATCAAATTCGCCAGAATTTCCCCCCCCCCCACACTTAGAAATGAATATTGTCCTAAATATTCAAAGTCCCGGCTATTATGCCGAATCCTTGAACGTAAGAAGATAACATTACTAGCTAAGTGTAGAAACACAACAATTATTCTCTTTTTTAATATTTACAATTTTCATTCATTTTTTAGATATATATACAACATGTGGGGCATCTCCCCCACACTAAGGTGGTACACACGGGTGAAAACCCATATTTAACTACTGTTTTTGATTACCGAGTCGCTAGCTTGACTCGACCCCGAATTAATTTGTTCATGAGGAAGTAAGTGGAAGAGACAATCTCCATCGGACTTTCATTCAAGATGTTTGTATAAACATTGAAGTACGTGAAAGTTCCACAACGATGAGATATACATAGAACCGGCTCACAAATGATAAATGAAAATGTCGGGGTCAAAAATAATGTCTTCATTCCCGAAGGAGTGAAGAACAGGAGAAGCCACGGGATAGGTGAAGAAGAGAAAGAAAGTCATGATAAAAATCATGACTAACTCTTCATCCTCAATTGGAGAATTCATAGTTTCATGAATCTCATCAGTTAAGCTCGCTTGATCAAGACATATATGGGTGTCTAGACAAAGTAGAAATTATCATACTCCGGTGGAGATATGATATGAGTGAGTTCACAGGAGAACTCCTCAAAGGCGAATGATTCATATTCGGGGAGAGAATTATGAGAATGAGAAGTGGTAATACCACTAATCTTCTCTCCTATATGATCAAAATGGAACGTTTGCAAATCCGGAATAGAATCATTGAACAAAAGTTCACTATCCTCAAAGGGGATAGGATATGAAGTAGGCTTTTTATTAAAAGCCTCGATTTTAGAAATGAGAAGATTAACATTCAATAATGTAAGACGAAGAGCTTCGTCTTGGATTATTTCTTCATCATTCTCTTCTCCTAAGCTGACAAGCTCAGAAGGTAATTCCCCCACATAACTTATTTCTCCACAAGATAAAGAATAGTCCTCATCAGAATCAGAGAACATCTCAATATGATCATTTTGGAAGACAAGAGGAGGAGGGATATCACATACATGATCAAGAATTCCCTGTGACTCTCTTGGGATTGGGACAAGGTTCTCAACACTAGACTTTATGAATTTGTCCAATTCCTTTTCAGGAACAGTGTCAAGAAGCTCATCCCCCATGTTTAGAGAGTGAGTGGGAATATCGGGTGTGATAACAACAGACTGAGGGAGTTGAGAAGGACTAGCATACATATGTTTTATACTTTCCATTTGTTCTTCTGCTAGTAATTCCATCATAGTCTTTTCTCCCTGATTTTTCATGGAAGGAATTTCAACTGATGAACTTGATGAACCTGTACAAAATTGACTAATATCAAGGGTAACTTCATCATCATCGTCATCAGGAATGAAACGGAATCGAGATCTAGATTTGGCAGCTTTTTCTTTTGCAATTGATTCCCTAATAGATTTTTCAAAGGCAATTTGGGAATCTAATTTAGCAGTCCGCTCTTCGGCTAACAAAACTTCCATGGATTTTTCATTTGGATTATCTTGGGATTCCTTCAAATCATTCACTAAATCCAAAAGATCAAGGAGAAGATTTTGAGGAAGTGGCTCAGGCTGAGGTGGTGCCTGATTCATTGGGTACTGTAGAGGTTGGTCATGATACGAAGAGTCGTAATTGTTACAAGGAAATGGGTTCCCTGTTTGACAATCCGAGCTAGAATGAGGACCTCCACAATACTCACAACAGTAAAACTGATGTGGCTGTGAGTTATATGTGTTGTAGTCATAATTGTTGTCAGGAACCTGCTCATAGACAAGCATGTTTCCCGATTGACAATTAGAACTGTAGTGTGAACCACCACAGTACTCACAACAGTAAAACTGCTGAGTCTCACAGTGTGTAGCTGATGGAATAAATCAGTTGTGTTATGGTAGGAATAGGGATCCTGGTTATAGACAGACCCGTTCCCTGATTCCACCATGCTACAACTGGGGCAATTGCCACCATTATAAGGACCACCACACAATTGACAATCAAGAGGGTGAGGATAAGACATAGAAAGAATCAAATGTTTACAAAGGGGTTGGATGAAGAATCACAGATGTGAGAGGGTAAAGATGGTATTTTGGATTTTGGATAAACATTTTGTAAAAATAAGAAAGAAAATCTTTTTGGGTTTTTGTGTTTGTTGAAAACATGAATAAAAAATGTTTTTGGTAATCGATCCGTCAAACGAATTAACTTCACGATAATTTTGGTTTAATATGAAAACAAGGAAATATGGACAAAGATGGCAAATATACAACTGATGTATATTCAACAATCACTGATTCTTCAAATTCGTAGAACGCAGCACACCTCCCCGGCAGCGGCGCCAAAATTTGATCGGGTCTGAACAGTCATGTTTTATCACACAAGCTAACCACTTGTGAATGGTCAACCGTAATAAAAGTCCAAACAGTCTGAAACCAATACAATGAAGATCTAGAGGAGTATAGTGTTTCCTCAGGTCGTTAAGTCCCAACGAGGTGTGAACACTGTAGTAAGACGAATCTGTGATCGAGTGATATTGAATGGGAAAGGTTTGTAGATTTGGAATATTTATACCTAAAGGAAAAAGTTTGTAAATTAAAGGGGCTTAAATGTAAATTAAAGAAAATTAAAAAGATAAATTATATTAAATAAACGCTATCACTATTTTTACAATGATGAACGTTTAAAACCTAAAACGTACGTTTAAATAAAATTACGTAAACGTATAAAATAAAACGTGAGTTTTAAGAAATAAAATGCCTACAGATATGAAAATGATATTTTTACAATCCTAATAATAAAAGAAAATTATTAGAAAAAGAAAATTATTTTTAAAACTATTTATTCAATTATTATTAAATAAAAACTTGTTTTAACTATTTAAAATGTACTTAAATACAAGAAAATATAAAATTAACCTATAAAAATGAAATTATGACTTAGAAAAATCTAAATTATGATAAAACTTATTTTAAAATTGAAAATATATTTTTTACACTTTTTAAATATTTATTATTAATTAAAAACTATTTAAAACTAATTAAAATATTAGAAAATACTATTTAAACTAAGAAAATTATGGAAAAATACTTTTTTGGCTTTTATATTTATCTTAATCTAGGAAAATTGAAAACATATTTTTTTAAGCTTTTTCTGATTTATTTGTATTAAAGGCTATTTAAAAAGGATTAAAAACTAGTTTAAAATAAGAAAAATATCAAACAGTGCTGGAAAAATATGAAAAATTCAGAAAAAGTCTAAAATATTATTCTAAATTAATGAGAAATATAAAAACTAGGGCTTATGTGAACGAAAATGAAACTGTAGTGTAACTGCAATGAGGATAAGCTCTAAATTTAAGCTAAAGGGTACTATATGCTACCAAACTGGTACAGAAGCTCATTTGTACTAAAATTAACTAATCCTAACTGATATCAACTAATCCTAACAAGCTATAAGCTTAGTTTATGATTTAAAACTCTAGAAGTGACTTGTGTAAAACAATCCTAACCCTCTACTTTGCAGCTTATCTACAAGCTTATCTAAAGAGCTTAATGGAAAATTGGAATTGAGGAACTCTTGACAACCAACCAAAGAATTTGTAAACCAAATTTTAGCTTCTAACAAGCTAAATTAAACCCTGATTAAGCTCTGTAAAGTGTTTGCAGACACACTCAGTCATGACTGAGTGTGAACAGGGGAGCTGAGGTCATTTTGAGAAGCTAATTTAGAGCTTATAGATATTTACTAAAATTTAACAAAAATCATATTTAAGATCTTGACCAACTGAACTAGGACATATCCCATTTTCATTGATTTTGGTTCAGAAACAAAACCATGAAAATTCCATAAAGATTAGCAAAAACTGGATTTTCAACTTTTGACTTTTTAAGACATAAATGAAACTTTGACTTTTATGAACTTTGATTTGATTCTATGGACTGAATAAGTTATATTAAGCTATATTAAGATGAATTTAAGCTAAAGTATCAAGTTACAAGCAACTTTGATGCAATATGTATTCCTAATTTTCAATAGTTAATAACTAAGGAGATATTAAAGATCATTTTGACTTTTTACTAAAAAAGCACTAAATTTATTGGTTTGACTGAGCTAATAAGTGCTAAGGTAGCATGAATCAAGCAATAACAACAACTGAAACAACTATCAAATCCACTAATTCAACAGATCCAAATACTACTGTAAAAACTTCAATAAGCAGTTTAAACTAACTAATCCTATTCCACAGTGACAGAGATTAAAACAACTAAGTAACAACTATTCTAAAGCTATAATAACAGTAAATCAAGCATCAAAATCAAGCAACCATGATCATATCATCAAGACAATTTTAAACCAAAAATTATCAAAACTCACTTTGAGTCCTTAGCCACTATGGCTTGCACAATGATCAAAGAACCACTATCCTATTAATTTCAACCATAAATTATACTAAATCAACCCAAATAACTCTGATTCCATCCCATTTCCACTGTGCATCACTAATTTAGTCCCACAGTTGACTTTTGTTGACTGAGGTGATTTTGAGAGTAAAATCTGAGTAGAGAATTTTTGAGTAAATAATAAGCTAAAATGAGCTTATAAAAGCTTATATAGGAGCTTATATGGCATAACATCAATTACAAACAACATTCACATGAACTTGATATCTTGAAATTGAAAATTGCATAAGATAAATTCGTTCTTGAAATTGAATACTGAAAAAGGGTTTATAATACACTGAAATTACATAAGAAAGTACTTGGAAGCTTAATTAAACACCGGAAATTAAAAATAACTAGTTGACATACCTAAACTAAAATTACACTACTTACTCTTCCACACCGCTTCTTGTATAAAAAGATCTTTTTCATCTCTGTCGACATCCCTAAGACTATCCCACCTCATCTTGGCCATTAAATCTTTCCAAATCATCACAACCGTCCATGTGGAATTTTGGCGGGAAAAAGTGGTAATAGCAGGTTTATGCATTTAATGGGTTTTGGGAGGTTGTGGAGGTGGAGGGGGGTTGGTATACAGGTGGGGGGATAAGATGGCAAGGTGGAAAGTGGTGGTGAGGTGGTGAAACCACCTGGTTTCTGGTTTGCAGTGGTGGGAGAGGAGATGTACAGTGGAGGCGGGTTTCTATTTAAAAACTGGGTTTGGCTTGGGACGGGTATTGGGCTTTGGGGGTTTATTGGATTTGGGTTTAATAATTAAAAGGGTCCATTTGGTTATTGTAGCTAGTAAGCACAAGGACCATTCATGTAACTTCTGAAATTAAGGGACTGAATGTAATATTTCCAAAGTTATCACAAGGGCTAAATTGCCAAGTTTCATTTACCAAAGGACCAATAATGTTAATTTTAATATGTCCAAGGGTACTTTTTGCCATTTTTGAAACTTGAGGGACCAAACATGTAATTTCTCCAAAGTTCACCATAAGGACCAATTTTGTCATTTATGAATAGTAAAAGGTTTATTTTTGATTATTTTTCACTTTTTAAATTCACCAAGGAGTATTTATGACAATTTTCAAACTTTAGGGACTAAAGTTGTCATTTTGTGATTTTTAAACTTTGAGGGGTTTGTTTTGACAACTTTTGAATCCCAAGGACCTTAAAATGATATTTTTCTTTATTTTGATTTACCAGGGACTATTTTTGACAACTTTTTAAACTTGGGGGACTAAAACTGCCAATTATGCAAACTTAATACGTTTTTCACCAGATTTTGATATTTTTGCATTTAAAACACATAAAACACTTATTTGTGATATTTTTATCATTTTGATGCATTTCTGAGTGTTTTCAGATGTTTTTGCAGTCTAGATGGTACAAAAATGATGAGTATTTAGACACTCATCAGCGGTCTACCAAGCACAGACTTAGAAAGATTAGTGGGCCTAGAGGTATTCCGATTCTTAGGATTCCTTAAACGAGAGATGATAGCTTTAGCAACACATTTTTCATGACAATCAGAATTCATACTTTTACGACAAATAACACAAGGTGCATCAGACTGAATATCAAAGGTACTTAAAGGTTTAGCATTCGTTACATCACTATTTCTATTACATTTGTCAGACGCAATAACTATAGTGGAAGCAACATGAGTCTTATTCATAGTCCTAGGGTGTTCTTCTACTTTAGCATTCCTTATTGATCTTTTCTTAGGTCGCAACTTCCTATTCTTCGATGTAGTGCTCCTAGGCTGTGAAGTGCAGACGTTTGGAAAAGACGCAACTAGTCCTGTTTCAGTAGAAGAAAGCACGTTAGCAACTTGTGATTTGGCAGTAGGGATTCTAGGTTCATGATTACTAAGTGTTACTGGTGCTATTCTCTTAATCACGGTAGGCGGAAGTTGTTCATACTTGCCTAACATTTCTCTTAACTTGAAGATAGTGTGAATCAGATCTTGATTTTCAGACAGAATATTTCCAGCAAAATGCATAACTTCTTTAGTGTGTGCAAGATAATGATCAAGTTCATTTGATGCTTCATCACGAGTCTATTTGAGTAAATCAAATATGACACCATATTCCTTTTTAACTTTTACAAGTTCTTGTTCATATTTTGAGATTTGACACTTAAAAGACACGTTTTGATCATCCAGTTGCTCAATTTTAGGATCAGAAGATTTTGCACGCAACTGGGCGATTTTGTGTTGAAAAACAAGTTGTTGATCGTGAATATCTTTTTGACACCAATTAAGACGACGTATGGCATTTGAAAGTTCGTTTGACAATCGTTTATTTTCAACTTTTAAGGACTCGATCTGAAGCACATTATCGGTGTTCTCAACATTTACCACAGAATCAACAGTATCAACAGAGATATAATCGGATGCATATGACAAAGAATTCAATAACACAACATTATGGACATCAGCACAGATAACATCTTCCAAGAGTCGATCAACATCTTTTCTCAACATTTTATTTTTCCATTTAGTATTAGAAATAGATGTTTCTGTTTTCTCGAAAATGACCTTCATCATTCCAAGTTCCTTATGAAAGTCCCGTTCCCAAGACAATGCACAATTTTTCAAATTTTTAACATTTGGTAAAAGATTTTTTGAAAATGTCTTTGTTCTCGTGCAAGAGGCGATTGAAAATGTTGAACTTTGATTTCAGAATGATATTCTATCTCATGTTGTAAAGTTTTGAGGTCAGCCATGAAAAGGTCAAAATATCTAAGAATTTTGCGATTTTCAGATTTTGAGTTTACTTCACTGATGGAAGGTAAAGGACCATAAGTTTGTGCATAATCTGGTTTGGGATTAACATTAGAAGACTCAGATGTTTTTATGATAGTCCTGGGTGTGTTAGAAGAATCCGTTGGTGTGACGAAAGTGGCCGCTTTTGAATAGTTAAAAGGTTTGTTGTAAACAACATTTTATAATTTTGGTCGACTCTCGTCTTCTGCATCTAATTCCTCTTGACGATGATATTCAACAAAACTCATAACAAAACTATCAATTTTATATTCTGCACTGGAAACTTCAGGATTTGGTTTGAATGCTTTGGTTGAAAGCTTAGGTTTGTAATCAGCAAGATTCGGTCCATAGCCATTTGGATTTGGTTTTAAAGTAAACTTTTCAATAGCTGTGACCGACTCACCATGTTTGTAAACAACAGTTTTGCAAGCCGATGATTTCTTCAAGATGATCATCTATTCATTTCGTTGAATGCTTTTTGTATGCAGAGAACTGTTTTTGACAAGTTAACAACTCAGCCTTAGCTTTTTATTTTCCAAGGTGAGAGCGTTAATTTGCTTTTTATGTTCATGTTTCAGTTGTTATATTTCGACAGCAAAGCATTCTTCGAAGCGGCTAGATCACGCATATGTCTCTCTAAATATTTTCGTTTTGATGAGATTTAGCAAAGCGCTTCAAAACCTTTTTCACGTTTTTATTGAGTTTTGAAAAAGTTGAGTTGCTTTTGTAAACATTCAAAATCCTTGGTTAACAGTGCATTTTACTTTTCAAGTCCTGATTAATTGCACGACATTCTTCCACTATGGTTTGTTGGTCTTGTATTAAACGAGCAAAATCTGGATGAGGCAAAAGTTCGGCGTGTTCAACGTGAGTCAAAACATGATCATTACTGAGATCCTCAAGTATAACCACGGAGTCAATTTGATTATCAAGGGAAACCATTTGGTCATCTTGATCGTCAAATATAACTACGGGGTCTAGTTGAAAATTGTCGGAATGAGATGTGGACGACTCATTTTGAACATGCTGAGCCTTGCCGGATTCAGATGTTGGTGGAGATAATAGATCAGAGATGAATATGGTTTGTTCGGGTACCTGAGACAAGCCATCAGTCTCATACACTGGGCCTGTGTCACTCATATGTAACTCATGCATATTAGCCATCAACATAACAGCTGCATTGGCCTGCAAATCCTCCATATCATCATCTGAGTCTGCATTTGCCATAAAGCTCTGTTCTTTGTCTGTGAGAGTTCCACCAGCTTCATCCTTAAGAGCCAAGAGAAGAGCCTCTTTGTGATAAGCACTGCCCCTTGTCCTCGGCTTTGGGCATGCATTAGCCAGGTGTCCCTTCTCATTGCAGTTGTAGCATCGAAGACCATTCAACCCATTATGAGCATTTCCCTGTTCCAGCACTTGAGCTCTGTTGTTATTCCTACCCACAATATTAAACCCTTGACCACCGCTCATCTGACGACCATAACCACGATTCTGAACTTCAACTCGTCCATTGTTTACAACAACTTGATTCCGTGTGTTAGATGAGGAACGAATACGATTGTTGGATTTGTTGGTATAACTTCTAAAAGCATTAGCAATCATAACAAATCCTTGTTGCAATGCTTCGAATGGATCAGATTCCTCATTAGCTTCACTGACAAGTGCTTGAGCATTGTTGTTGTTGTATGGAACCAATTGAGTTTGTTGAGATTGTTGCTGTGAAGGATCATATGGTGTGATTGTAGTAGTTGGTTTTGTTGCTGGTTGAGGAAGATAACTGTTTTGAGCATACAAGGCAATTTGTTGATTTTCCGGTTTTTGACGTGAAGCAATTGAGCACGGAGAATCCTTTCTCTATCAACTTCCTTTTCATGAGGCTTTAAGTAATCGTACAACAATCCATATGTAGAATGATGCATGTTCTTCGCTTGACGGATAAAAATGACATACTTCTCCCATTCAGGACCAAGACTACTCAAGAACTTAGTATTAACTGCAATTCTTGGCATGATGATGTTGTGTTTGTCCAAATCATTTATGATGTCTGAGAATCGATGATGATAAGACTCTAGTGTCTCTCTAGGTTCAATCATGAAGTGTTCATAAGCCAAGTAAATTTTGGATTCCATATCCTCTTGATTGAGTGCAGATCCTTCCATAAGAAGATGAGTATGTTCCCACATCGCCTTTGCAGTCTTTTGAGCATCAACACTTCGAAGAATTGGGTTAGGTAATTCTAAGAGGATATATTGCATTGCAAGCTCATCAGCTTCGTAGTGTAGAAGTTCCTCTGCATTCAGGTCGGCAACAGCAGCAATGTTTGATTGTTCATCTCTTGGTGGATTAGCATTTGGATCGCCGGGTACAATGACAGTAGGCATTTGAAATGGACCTTCCAAGATAACCTTCTTTAAGAACTTTCCATGTGGCTTCTTCAGATCACAAAACCTAAAGAACCTAATCACCCATTGATCGTAGTTTCCTGGAGTGAGCATTGGAGGTCTATCAAGTGATCCAGCCTCATGAATTGATTGTTGGTTGCTTAAAGCTTCACACATCTTGCAAACCAAGTGGGTTCCTTCATAGTGTTCCTTGATGGATGTTGATTGAAGTCATTTGTGTAGGGTTGAACTTGAAGACTTGGTGGTGGTTGAACCATTTGAGGTTGTGGAATTGCAGCAGTTGTAGAGTGTGTGTTGATTAAATTGTTGTTGATAATTGCTTGTTGTTGATTCCATTGTTGATGTTGTGGACTTAGTTGTTGTTGACGTTGAGAATAAGTGTAAGGGAAATAGTTAGAGTATGGGGGTTGTGACATGTTGAAAACTTGTGTTGGTAAAAATGGATCTTTGTAGTCGAATGAACCTTTGTTGATGAAGTGTCCTTAGGCGTAGAAATCACAAGAAACCAAGTAGGACTTATGCGTAAAAACACCAAAGTTACGCGTAACAATGAGAGTTACGCGTAGTTTTAGCTTACGCGTAAGTAGGGAAAAGACACTAAAGTTATGCGTAGACACAAAGTTGGGCGTAGAAACTTATGCGTAGGATTACCTTATGCGTAAGACTAGGCTTAGGCGTAAGATAAATCTTATGCGTAGGATTTCTACGCGTAAGCTTTATGCTTATGCGTAAGTTTAGGGTTTTGCCTAAATGATCTTTTACACTATCACAGTGCAAAAGATATCCAAAGTCGACGTATTTTCAGGCTTATCCAAGCAAGAAAACACGGAGTAAACCACGAAACTGAAGATCAAACTAAGGAGCAAGTTACGCGTAATATTAGGGTTTTTGTTACGCGTAGCTTTACTCGTAAAAGTGATTTTGCCCAAAGATGTTTCTAAACCAGATTTTTGTGATGAGATAACTTCAATATCACCAAAATAACATAAAAGTATGAAACTTGATGAACCAAAACGTCTAAAATGGTTACGCGTAAGAGAACACCCTCGTACAAAAACTAGCTTAAAAACGTAAATTCACGCATAAAGTTTGAAACTTTTTGCCAAAAACAGTTATTTTAACACCTTAAAACATTGAAAGTACAAGAATCTTGGATTAAAAAGTGTAAAAAACGTGTTTTTAAGCGAACCAAAGTATCATTCGTTTGTTTTACGCGTAGGACCAAAACCCACTTCAAAAACAATACGATTCACCCAACTAGTAGGCGATTGATACCACTGTTAGGTCACTAGATTTACAACACAAGCTTAATAGAAAGAGATACAGGCGATTGAACAATAAACCAAACACACACACACGTTAAGACTTAGACGATTATGCGTAGGAGTGTGATGTGTGTGAAGATAAATTGAACAACAAACCCTCAAGTGAGGGTTATACAAGAGTATTTATAGGAGGGAAGCTAGGGCAACACTCCTAGTTCCCATCCTTTCCTTATTGGACTAGCATAGGTTATGGGCCTTCTACCTAATCCTAAGGCTAATAACAAACATAAAGGCCATAATTAAGCTAACTATTACATGTGAATCACTAACACTTGATTAGGGTTTAGGAGTGATTCCAACAAGTATCCCAATGATATGTTGTTTTATATTGCATGTTGTGGGATTGGACTTGGTGGACAATGAGAGCAAACCTGAAAGACGCCCTACAAAGCACATGACTACACCATCACAGTGGACCAATACATTCAACCCTGCCTTCTCATACTATGTATACTATTGCTATGCCAACCTCTGTACCATAAAAAAGGAAAATAACCTTATGCACGAATTTACGTACAATCCACATGTTTTAGTGTTTTACTATCAAATACATGCTAATCAAAAAATTATGAGTTCTGAGTATCTTGATGTTGTGTCACAGCCTCATGAATAAAAAGGCATTACTACCATCAGATTTTGTCCTCATTGTGGCGAGGTATGTATTGCACCTATTTATTGGTATTATTGATTGTTGACTTAACTAGTGTTAGTTATTTGTCAGGCTGGCGACACTGATCATCTTGCTGTTGCATTTCTTACAACTCATAACATTGCACACGGGATCAATCTAAGAAAGTCTAACAGATAAGTATCTCTAATAAGTTATAAATAATCACTGAGCATAGATTTTATGAAATTCCTCGATTTCAAAAGTTTAACAAGCAATTACTAAAGTGGATATTATGAAGTCCTCGACTTCAAAAGTTTAACAGCCATATTATTTAAATCTTTAAGAATGTATGCTTTGTGGCGATCAAATTTCATCGTTATTGTTAAAACTTTATGAAGTAAACTTGAAATAAATGATGGGTACGTTTGCAACATCTCGTTTACACAAAATACATGACCAGTTTTCTATTGGTATATACATTAACTATCTACTTTGTTGTGGGTGATTGAATTAACTTGAAGTGTTTCACTTCTTCATTCTTCTTGTAGTATGGGCTGCAATACGTAGCTGATTGTTGCTTTGGACCTATACTAATTTTATGAATAGGATATTTATATGAATGAGTAGTCTGTGTGTTACGGTTTATTTGAGAATTGCTTCATAGAACATGTTTATTAATTACTCAGAAAATTTGTAGGTTACTGATGTGTTTTATGTTGCATTCGTAGATCCTGATAATATTTACCAACTTTAGGTGTCCATTATTGTTCTTGCGTCACAGGTCACAGCCTAGATGAGTATCACCAAAAGAGGTAGACCTACAGGATTGTTATGTGGAATATTTAATTCTTTTTTTATAGATGTATTAATCTTAATTTCATCCCGGGGTAATGAGTGGCATGTAAATCCTGTTATAGTTAGCGTGGAGTAGAGCCGCAGAGGGAATACCACTTTGTGCATCTAATAGAAAAATGAGGATGCAGTAGAACCAAATTAATGTCGCATTGGATGATGTTTAGATGATATGTGTTGCAGACTTCATTGTGAATCGAACAAATTTGGTTGGCAGTTTTCCCTTAATAAAATATGATTGCAACTTTCAAGTTGTATCTGTAGTAAATTGTTCTATTCATTGTTTGACTTCCTTCATTAAAAACAGAAACCGCAGGTAGAAAGTCTTACACGTAAAGCAGAAATTCAAGATATTGAGCTGGAAAGAATTTCTAAACAACTGAAGGAGGCAATAGCTATTGCAGCGGAAGAGAGCTCAAAATGCAAAGCTGCGAAAGAAGTGATTAAGCCGCTTACTGGCCAAGTAAGATCACTGTTTAAGATAATTATGTTTTGTTGCGCATTGTTCAGTGTCTAAATCAATTCTGTTTTCTGTACTTGTTTCATATTCGAAGCAGGCCTACAAGAAAGTATGATAAAACCAACATCGTTATTTCCTACTGGTCTTATGTTACCCAATAAAATTCACTGTTTGTAGGAAAGTGTAGCATTTGGATTTGTATAGGGTTATTAGAGTCATAATAGCAAAATATCACATGGCATTTGATGTGCACATGGGTATGGTTT
>OU343224.1:15472522-15649634 GCA_910596185.1 Chrysanthemum makinoi
CCGCGTAACAGGCTACGCGTAAAGATGTCTCTTATGCATAACTTTCTACGCGTAAGGTGATCCTTATGCGTAAAGATTCAATAACCTTGATTCTGAGTTTGACGAGTAGCAAGCCTGAAATAAAGTCATCATAACATCAATATTAACGTTAACATTCATTCTTAAACAGATCATGGCATGAAACTCAATAAACAGTTTAAGCATAGAAAATCTTACGCGTAATACTAAACCCTAATAGTTCAAGAATTATGCATATGATTTCTAGCCATAGGATTAGCACCAAAGTGTTTCTGGTAAGTCTTAGGGGCATAGTAAGTTGTTCTATCCAAGTTTTAACATCAAATTCAAGTCCAATCAAGAAAACCCAAATCGTATGAACTAGAACCCTAATTTTCAATTTATGAATCATTAGTATTACTGGGTAGTTTCTGGGCATGGATATGATTAATTCAACTTGAAAACAACTTTATACAACAATATTTAACACCAAAAACCTTCACATATGAAAACGCCCAAACCCATGCATAAACCCTAATTTTCAAAATCCATCAATTCGTGTTTCTGGGTGCATTTTGAGGATAAAAATGATATCATTGATGTTATAAAAACGTTTTGACACTATCTTTTTAACCACAAAAACATACCAATGATTGTGTGTTCATACGCTTATGCGTAGAACACATAATCACTCGTATCTCATAATTTAGCCGTTGGATTTGCATAAAAATCAAAACCTTTGCTTGTAATTATGTTAAGATTATGAAAACACTTACACTTTGATGATCAAAAACACATATTTCTTGAACGATTTGTATGCGTATGATTAGTTAGGTTTGTGTAATAAATGTGAGGTGAAATAGTTAGGTGGAGGAGTTTTATTAAAAGTAACTTTAAGCTTTTGGCAGTTTTGGTCCCTCCACCTTTTCCATTTACATCCAAAGCTTTATAAGTTCCATTTTGGTTACCAAATGATAGATTTTAAGAAAGAAACTTGACGAAACTCCCCCTTGACTTAAGAAAATAATGAAAGGTTATAAATTTTAGTCCGTGGAGTGTCAATGAACCAGAAAATTTACCACCATTGATAAAAGTAACAACCAGAATATGATAACATGCAAGTACACGGATGTTTTGAAACAGTTAAGTGTTTATTTTCTCCCCCTCAACACTTGATCTGAAAAATACTGAATTTTGAAAGATTATAGTGTTGATGGAAGAAATGTACTTGCAATGTGGAAAGAAAAAAATATATAGAAGAATATTTTTGTTGTTTTTGACAAATTTTATATTTTTGTATTTTGTTTTTGAAAAACTATTTACAAAAGATGTTTTGGTGTTTGACAGGTTTTTAAGACTGTTTTAGGAGGTCATCCAGTTCCTCTTGAGTCATACACCGCATACCAATCCGGTGGACCAACTCATTAAACCTAGCAGGAGCTAAGGCTTTGGTGAGAAGATCTGCCAATTGGTATTCTGTACCCACAAAATATAATTCAACATTACCCTGCTCCACGTGGTCCTTGATGAAGTGATATCGAAGATAGATGTGCTTTGACTTTGAGTGTTGAACCGAGTTGCACGAGATCGCAATAGCACTTCGATTGTCGCAGTACATCGGGATTATGTCAAATACATAACCATAGTCTTTGAGTTGTGTTCTCATCCAAATGACTTGAGCACAACACACCGACATGGCTACATATTCTGCTTCGGTTGAGGACAGCGATGTACAATCCTGCTTCTTCGATTGCCAGATACCAATTTGTCACCAAAAAATTGTAGTGCTCTTGAAGTACTTTTCCGAGAGTCTAAGCATCCTGCGTGGTCAGCGTCTGAAAAAGCGATTAGTTCAAAACCCGAATCCTTCGGATACCAGATCCCCAAATTAATGGTTCCTTTTATGTATCGGAGGATTCTTTTAGCCTCTGAGAGGTGGGTTTCAGTTGGTCGCGACTGATAACGGAGCAAAGATAAACGGCAAAGACAATATCGGGTCTGCTGGCTGTTAGATACATGAGAGACCCAATAATACTACGGTATTTGGTAGGGTCAACTAATTTCCCATGCAAATCAGCGTCAAGCTTCTTGGTATGTGCCATTGGTGTGGCATAAGTATCACAATTATTCATTCCCGAATTTGTTCAATTTCAAGGGCATATTTGGACTGACTCATAAAAATACCACGGGGTGATTGATGAACTTGCAGTCCTAGAAAGAATGTAAGTTCACCCATCATGGACATTTCCAAATGTTTCTTCATTAGTTTTGCAAAATCGATTGAGTACTTTTTATGAGTTGACCCAAAAATGATGTCATCCACATAAATTTGAACAATTAAAATATGTTCCGCATGATATTGTATGAAAAGAGTTGGGTCGACTGAACCTTTGGTAAAGTTATTGGTAATGAGGAAAGATGATAGCTTATCATACCATGCCCGAGGGGCTTGTTTGAGACCATACAGCTTTGTTCAGTTGTAGACATGGTTCAGAAGTGCGGGATCAACGAATCCTTCTGGCTGGCTGACATAAACTGTTTCTTTTAGTTGACCATTCGGAAAAGCAGTTTTGACGTCCATCTGAAAGACCGTGATGTTCATATGAGCTGCGAGCGCCAGAAATATCCGAACAGCCTCAAGACGAGCAACCGGAGCAAATGATTCTTCAAAGTCAATACCCTCTTCCTTTCTATAACCCTTAGCCACCAGACGTGACTTGTTTCTGATAACGTTTCCTTCAGCATCCAACTTGTTTTTCCAAATCCATTTTAGACCAATGACGTAGACCCTGTTGGTCTTTCAACCAGTTCCCATACTTCAAGACGTTTGAATTGGTTGAGTTCTTCTTGCATGGATTCGATCCAGTTGTCTTTTGTCATTGCGTCTTTGATGTTTTTAGGTTCAGATTGGCAGACAGTGAGTGCATAAATGCAATGTTCACCATCTGAGTGAAGACGTTGTCTCGTAACGACTGGTTGATTCGGGTTGCCAATAATATTTTCCAGATGATGGTCTTTTTTCCATATGTGTGTGGAGGGTTGATGTTGGTATACATTGTGCAGATTTTGAGGATTCAAATGGCTTGTTGATGATTCCGCGACATCAGGTGCAGCAGTTTCATTAGCAAATGGGTTAAAGAACGCATTTGGATCAAAATCTGAAGGTGGGGGTACTTCATTCAGAACATCATCAGCCGGGTCATCATTGTTGGAAGCGGTTTGTTCAGCTGTTGTAGTAGAGTCAATTGGTGGTGCATCTTCAACAGTAGTTGTTGTAGCAGGTGTATCAGGTATAAGAGTAGTATCAGGTTGAGCAGCGGAAACAGCGGATACACCTGGAGCACGTTCATCAATATCGTCACTGAACAGAGGAGAAAATAGTCTTTCCATTTGTTGATGAGTAAGCTGAGGGCTTGTTTCAGCTGATGATGGGGTTTGGGGGAAGTTTAAGCAGTTGTGACCGGGTTCCAAGCTGTTATGCTCAGAAGCCATTTCCGTAAGTTCATCAAAATGAGCATGAATCGTTTCCATAACCTCCTTTGTTCGACGATTCCAGATTCGGAAACCTTTAGAATTGTCATAATATCCAATAAAGACTCCAATGTCAGCTTTGGCTTTGAGCTTTCCAAAGTCATCACGATCATTACTCGGATAGCAAAGAGATCCAAATACATGAAAGTGTTTGAGATTCGGTTTTCTGTTGTGGACAAGCTCGAAAGGCGTTTTGTTGTGGCGTTTTGTAATCATAGAACGGTTTTGAGTATAGCATGCAGTAGATACAACTTCTGCCCATAAGTAATCTGGAAGTTTAGCATTGATTAACAATGTTCTTGCAGCTTCCACTAACGTTCGGTTTTGTCTTTCAACAACTCCGTTTTGTTCTGGTGTGCGTGCAATAGATGTCTGATGCTGAATTCCCACTTTCTCATAAAATTCACGAAGAGTTTGGTTAACAAATTCAGTGCCTCTGTCTGTTCTGATTTGTCGGACGGTGTTTCGTAGCTGAACTTGTATTTTCGTGAGAAAGGTGATGATCATCTGTGGAGCTTGGTCTTTGCTTCGAAGAAAGTAGACCCAAGTCCAGCGTGAATAGTCATCAACAATTACTAAGATGTAGCGTTTGCCATTGATCATTTGCACGCGCATCGGGCCACACAAATCCATGTGAAGAAGATGAAGCACAAGCTGAGAGCTGTGTTCCACCTTTGAAGGAAAATGAGCACGAGTGCTTTTCCCTTGTTCACAAGCTGAGCAAAGGTGATCTTTAGAATACCGAAATCGTGGGAGTCCTTCAACTAGTTTGTGTCGAGCAAGGTTGGTGATGGTTTGAAAGTTTAGATGTGAGAGACGACGGTGCCATAGCCATGATTTTGTTGATGTTGCCTTTGAAAGTAAGCAAATGGGAGATGAAGCAACCATGTTTTGCATAGAGATAGTGTAAAGACTGGAATTACGCGAGCCAGACATAAGGTCGTTTCCTTGTAGATCACGAATGAAACAAGATTTCTCCTTGAAAGCAACCTCCAATTCTCCATCACAGAACTGACCTACTAAAAACAGATTGTGACCGAGGCCTTCCACATAGTAAACTCTGCAAATTTCGATGTTCCCATTGATATAGTCTCCGTAGCCCATGATAGCTGCGAAGTGATCATTCCCGAATCTGACAGTGCCAATGAACTTTGCAATAAAGTTTGATAACAGTTTAAGGTTTCCTGTCATGTGTCGGGAACATACGCTATCAACAATCCAGAGAATGATCTGTATCACCTGCATTACACACAGACGACACAGATGGAATAGAAGTAGATGTGGAACCCGAAATGTTAGAGGGTTCCAGAGCAGGTGTAGTAGACATACACACATCAATAGCCTTGGGTATCCATTTAAAACCTAGTGTGTTATATATCCATTTCTGCCATCTCCAACTAGTATTTGCTTTAGTCTTAGTGAATGCACTAGGTGGTACTACATTCCTAGGATTTGAAACTGGAGCTACAGGGACAGCAATGCGTTCCTTAGAATCTAAAGAGGGCGGTCTACCAAGCACAAACTTAGAAAGATTAGTGGGCCTAGAGGTATTCCGATTCTTAGGATTCCTTAAACGAGAGATGATAGCTTTAGCAACACATTTGTCATGACAATCAGAATTCAGACTTTTACGACAAATAACACAAGGTGCATCAGACTGAATATCAAAGGTACTTAAAGGTTTAGCATTCGTTACATCACTATTTCTATTACATTTTTCAGACGCAATAACTATAGTCGAAGCAACATGAGTCTTATTCATAGTCCTAGGGTGTTCTTCTACTTTAGCATTCCTTATTGATCTTTTCTTAGGTCTCAACTTCCTATTCTTCGATGTAGTGCTCCTAGGCTGTGAAGTGCGGACGTTTGGAAAAGACGCAACTAGTCTTGTTTCAGTAGAAGAAAGCGCGTTAGCAACTTGTGATTTGGCAGTAGGGATTCTAGGTTCATGATTACTAAGTGTTACTGGTGCTATTCTCTTAACTTGCCTAACATTTCTCTTAACTTGAAGATAGTGTGAATCATATCTTGATTTTCAGACAGAATATTTCCATCAAAATGCATAACTTCTTTAGTGTGTGCAAGATAATGATCAAGTTCATTTGATGCTTCATCACGAGTCTATTTGAGTAAATCAAATATGACACCATATTCCTTTTTAACTTTTACAAGTTCTTGTTCATATTTTGAGATTTGACACTTAAAAGACACGTTTTGATCATCCAGTTGCTCAATTTTAGGATCAGAAGATTTTGCACGGAACTGGGCGATTTTGTGTTGAAAAACAAGTTGTTGATCGTGAATATCTTTTTGACATCAATTAAGACGACGTATTGCATTTGAAAGTTCGTTTGACAATCGTTTATTTTCAACTTTTAAGGACTCGATCTGAAGCACATTATCAGTGTTCTCAACATTTACCACAGAATCAACAGTATCAGCAGAGATATAATCGGATGCATATGACAAAGAATTCAATAACACAGCATTATGGACATCAGCACAGATAACATCTTCCAAGAGTCGATCAACATCTTTTCTCAACATTTTCTTTTTCCGTTTAGTATTAGAAATAGATGTTTCTGTTTTCTCAAAAACGACCTTCATCATTCCAAGTTCCTTATGAAAGTCCCGTTCCTAAGACAATGCACAATTTTTCAAATTTTTAACATTTGGTAAAAGATTTTTCTGAAAAATGTCTCTTTGTTCTCGCGCTAGAGGCGATTGAAAATGTTGAACTTTGATTTCAGAATGATATTCTATCTCATGTTGTAAAGTTTTGATGTCAGCCATGAAAAGGTCAAAATATCTAAGAATTTTGCGATTTTCAGATTTTGAGTTTACTTCACTGATGGAAGGTAAAGGACCATAAGTTTGTGCATAATCTGGTTTGGGATTAACATTAGAACACTCAGATGTTTTTATGATAATCCTGGGTGTGTTAGAAGAATCCGTTGGTGTGACGAAAGTGACCGCTTTTGAATAGTTAAAAGGTTTGTTGTAAACAACATTTTCTAATTTTGATCGACTCTCGTCTTCTGCATCTAATTCCTCTTGACGATGATATTCAACAAAACTCATAACAAAACTATCAATTTTATATTCTGCACTGGAAACTTCAGGATTTGGTTTGAATGCTTTGGTTGAAAGCTTAGGTTTGTAATCAGCAAGATTCGGTCCATAGCCATTTGGATTTGGTTTTAAAGTAAACTTTTCAATAGCTGTGACCGACTCACCATGTTTGTAAACAACAGTTTTAAACTCTTTAAGTTTGTTTTGCAAGCCGATGATTTCTTCAAGAAGATCATCTATTCGTTTCGTTGAATGCTTTTTGTATGCAGAGAACTGTTTTTGACAAGTTAACAACTCATCCTTAGCTTTTTGATTTTCCAAGGTGATAGCGTTAATTTGCTTTTTATGTTCATGTTTCAGTTGTTCTATTTCAGACAGCAAAGCATTCTTCGAAGCGGCTAGATCACGCATCTGTCTCTCTAAATATTTTTCGTTTTGATGAGATTTAGCAAAGGCTGCTTCAAAACCTTTTTCACGTTTTTCTTGAGTTTGGAAGAATTTGAGTTGCTTTTGTAAACATTCAAAATCCTTGGTTAACAGTACATTTTTAATTTTCATGTCACGATTAATTGCACGACATTCTTCCACTATGGTTTTGTTGGTCTTGTATTAAACGAGCAAATCGGATGAGGCAAAAGTTCGGCGTGTTCAACGTGAGTCACAACATGATCATTACTGAGATCCTCAAATATAACCACGGAGTCAATTTGATTATCAAGGGAAACCATTTGGTCATCTTGATCGTCAAATATAACTACGGGGTCTAGTTGAAAATCGTCGGAATGAGATGTGGACGACTCATTTTGAACATGCTGAGCCTTGCCGGATTCAGATGTTGGTGGAGATAATAGATCAGAGATGAATATGGTTTGTTCGGGTACCTGAGACAAGCCATCAGTGTCATACACTGGGCATGTGTCACTCATATGTAACATGCATATTAGCCATCAACATAACAGCTGCATTGGCCTGCAAATCCTCCATATCATCATCTGAGTCTGCATTTGCCATAAAGCTCTGTTCTTTGTCTGTGAGAGTTCCACCAGATTCATCCTTAAGAGCCAAGAGAAGAGCCTCTTTGTGATAAGCACTGCCCCTTGTCCTCGGCTTTGGGCATGCATTAGCCAGGTGTCCCTTCTCATTGCAGTTGTAGCAAAGAAGACCATTCAACCCATTCTGCGCATTTCCCTGTTCCACCACTTGAGCTATGTTGTTATTCCTACCCACAACATTAAAACCTTGACCACCACCCATCTGACGACCATAACCACAATTCTGAACTTCAACTCGTCCATTGTTCACAACAGCTTGATTCCGTGTGTTAGATGAGGAACGAACATGATTGTTGGATTTGTTGGTATAACGGCTAAAAGCATTAGCAATCATAACAAATCCTTGTTGCAATGCTTCGAATGGATCATATTCCTCATTAGCTTCACTGACAAGTGCTTGAGCCTTGTTGTTGTTGTATGGAACCAATTGAGTTTGTTGAGATTGTGGTGTGATTGTAGCAGTTGGTTGAGTTGCTGGTTGAGGAATATAACTGTTTTGAGCATACAAGGGAAGTTGTTGATTTTCCGGTTTTGACGTTGAAGCAATTTGAGCACGGAAAATCCTTTCCCTATCAACTTCCTTTTCATGAGGCTTCAAATAATCGTACAACAATCCGTATGTAGAATGATGCATGTTCTTCGCTTGACGGAGAAAAATGACATACTTCTCCCATTCAGGACCAAGACTACTCAGGAACTTAGTATTAACTGTAATTCTTGGCATGATGATGTTGTGTTTGTCCAAATCATTTATGATGTCTGAGAATCGATGATGATAAGACTCTAGTGTCTCTCTAGGTTCAATCATGAAGTGTTCATAAGCCAAGTAAATTTTGGATTCCATATCCTCTTGATTGAGTGCAGATCCTTCCATAAGAAGATGAATATGTTCCCATCGCCTTTGCCGTCTTTTGAGCATCAACACTTCGAAGAATTGGGTTAGGTAATCCTAAGAGGATATATTGCATTGCAAGCTCATCGGCTTCATAGTGTAGAAGTTCCTCTGCATTCAGGTCGGCAACATTAGCAATGTTTGATTGTTTATCTCTTGGTGGATTAGCATTTGGATCGCCGGTACAATGACAGTAGGCATCTGAAATGGACCTTCCAAGATAACCTTCTTTAAGAACTTTACATGTGGCTTCTTCAGATCACAAAACCTAAAGAACCTAATCACCCATTGATCGTAGTTTCCTGGAGTGAGCATTGGAGTTCTATCAAGTGATCCAGCCTCATGTATTGATTGTTGACTGCTTAACGCTTCACACATCTTTGCAAACCAAGTAGGTTCCTTCATAGTGTTCCTTGATGGATGTTGATTGAAGTCATTGGTGTAGGGTTGAACTTGAAGACTTGGTGGTGGTTGAACCATTTGAGGTTGTGGAATTGCAGCAAGTTGTGGAGTGTGTTGTTGATTAAATTGTTGTTGATAAATTGCTTGTTGTTGATTCCATTATTGATGTTGTGGACTTAGTTGTTGTTGACGTTGAGAATAAGTGTAAGGGAAATAGTTAGAGTATGGTGGTTGTGACATGTTGAAAACTTGTGTTGGTAAAAATGGATCTTTGTAGTCGAATGAACCTTTGTTGATGAAGTGTCCTTAGGCGTAGAAATCACAAGAAACCAAGTAGGACTTATGCGTAAAAACACCAAAGTTACGCGTAACAATGAGAGTTACGCGTAGTTTTAGCTTACGCGTAAGTAGGGAAAAGACACTAAAGTTATGCGTAGACACAAAGTTAGGCGTAGAAACTTATGCGTAGGATTACCTTATGCGTAAGACTAGGCTTAGGCGTAAGATGAATCTTATGCGTAGGATTTCTACGCGTAAGCTTTATGCTTATGCGTAAGTTGCCCAAATGATCTTTTACACTATCACAGTGCAAAAGATATCCAAAGTCGACGTATTTTCAGGCTTATCCAAGCAAGAAAACACGGAGTAAACCACGAAACTGAAGATCAAACTAAGGAGCAAGTTACGCGTAATATTAGGGTTTTTGTTACGCGTAGCTTTACTCGTAAAAGTGATTTTGCCTGATTGGTGCTAAACCGTCAAGTTATATCACTCAAGCTAGCCACTTGTGAATGGCCAACCGTAACAAACTTAAAACAGCTCAAACACCAAATACAATTTAGATCAAAGGAATATAGGGGATTCCTGGGTCGTTAAGTCCCACGGAGGATGAATTGGTGTATAAACACTTGATCAGATGATAGAATGATCACTAAGGATAGTGATCAGTAAGGATATTGATGGAAAATTACCTAAAGAAAAGATTGACAAATTACAGCGACTTAAATGCAAATTAAGAAAATTAAAAAGTTAAAATATATTAAATAAACGCTATCACTATTTTTACAATGATGTTTTTGTGATTTTATAAAATAAAGTAACTTAAATAAACTATTTTAACTAAAACGTAAACTCAAATTACCTAAAAACTAGATTTAAAATGAAAACGTACGTTAAGTCTAAAAATTACGCGAGTGCGCAAGCAAAAACGTAAATTTTATGAAATAAAAGTCCTACAAGTGTAAAAACAATTTTTTTACGTACTATATGATAAAATAAAATTTTAGAAAAAAGATTTATATTTTTTAGACTTTTATATTTTTTATTATGAATTAAATAAGATTTTACACTAATTAAATGTTTAAAAATACTAAAACTATTTGGAAAAATCTGAAACTTTTTTATAAAATACTTAATACTAATACAATTTTATAAAAAATACAAAAACTGAAAAAGCTAGTTCGAATAAGCTAGAAATAAGCTAAATAGACGTATAAGCTAAAATGGACAAAGTGTGGTTATGTATTTGATTTTGCAAAGTATGACCGAGACAAGTCCCAAGGGCAATTGGTATCCAGGTACACACTAACACTCTCCAAAGGGGGAGGTCTCAGGTTCGAGCCTGCCTACCCCCTTTTTGCTAAACATTTTTTTTTTCGATTTTTATTTTACACACTTGTTAAGCTAAAGATTATAAGCACTTTTTTCAACTACAACTTTTTATGAAACTGATTAATAAGCTCAGTTTTGAGCTTATAATCTCAACAGTGGCTATAAAATGGAAATAAGACCAAAAATCAAGCCAAATGGCTTATAAGCTACTAAATAAGCAAAATGAGAATTGGAAATTAGTTAAATACTGATAATAAGCTAAAATGACAACTGAACAAGCTTAAGGATTGACAAATAAGCTCTGAATAAGCTCAAATAAGCACAAGTATACTGTTTGCACGAGGACACGTTGTGTAATTTTTGCTGGGCACCTATGAGCTAAAAATTAAGCACTGAGATAAGCTATAAATTGAAAACAAATGCTTGGATAAGCTAGATGACCAGTTAAGCTATTCAAAAAGCTAAATTACTCACTGTTTGGTTCACTAGATAGCTTGTGAGAAGCTTATGAAATAACTTATAAATACTGAGTAAATTAGGTACTAGTTAAAATGGCCAAAATATAAAGCCATGAGCAGGCTTATCAAATAAGCTATAAACTTGAAAATAAGACTTGGAATAGACACACAGCTAGGTGGCCTACTCAAAAAGCTAAATTATATAAGCTAGACTTTATTAATAAGCTCTGTAAGGGCTTATGAATCTAGATAGCTAACTGTGTGCACAGGGCATATTTTGAAAAAGGGACTTAAAAGAAAGATGAGAATAAGCTATCTATAAGCTAATTTTATGAAATCTAGTATTTTTATATTTTTTTTTAGCAACTAAATATTAATTTCCCAAAAGGGCATAAGCTAAATATTAGTATTGGATACACAGTAAAATTATGAATTTTATTCAAAAATGACTTAAGCTGAAAATTTGACTTTTATAAAAACTAACTTAGTTTGACTTTTATGAACTTTGAATCTATCCTACTGATTAATTATGATATATTAAGGTGTAATAAGATTATATTAAGCTATGTTAACAACTTTTAAGCTAATGTGATGATTTTTTCAACTTATGGTTCCAACAGTAAACTGTCAAGAGGTATAATTTGGAATTTTGACTTTTTACAAATTGAGCACTAGTTTTTCTTGTTGCTGTGAGTTATTGAGACTTAATAAGACATGTATCAAACAAGACCAAAGACTTGAGCACTCTTTAACACAGTTAACAAACTACAACCAAACATTACTTTATAAAACTGATTTGATGATTTTCAAAGTGTAACACAGACTAAGACCATACCACTAATTAAAAACCTTGTGTTATCATATTTTAAGACTGAATAAGCATTAAACAACATTAATAACAACAGAAAACTTAAGTATGCTAATTATGCTAATTTGACTGTTAAAATGAGATTTTTGCTAACTACAATTTTAAGAGAACAAGTGACTGGTTTTAAAGCTTAATTACACTTAACTAAGACTGATAAACATGAACTTACAAAGATTTAAGCTAAAGAACAGATCAAACAGTGAAATGCCAAAAATGGAGAATTAAGCTTACAAGATGATTCCAAGTGAAACATGAGAACCAAGGACTGAAAACAGATCCTATAGCTTCCCAAGAAGCACTAAACCCAAGGCAATCCTTTATTAACCTTGCTCCAATGTCTTGATCTTCATTTCCACAGATTTTTGATTTTTCAACTATTTATTTGGAATTTTTGGTATTTTTCTTTTTTATAACTAGAACTGATTTTAAGGTGTCTAATAGCTTTTATAAGCTATTTTAGGAGCTTATGTGACTTATAAGTCCAAGACAACAACTGATTAACAACATTCAACATTCATGAGATTTTGAGCTTTAAAAATGCATAATCTGAAAATGGAACTTGAAACTTGAGATTGATACTTGATAAGGTTTAATAATACAATGAATATGCTAAACAAAGTACTTTTAAGCTGGAAATTATACTGGAAATTGAAAGTTAATTAAAACGACAATACATAAAATGAAATTACACTAGATAGCTTCTCCAATGCTTCTTCCTCTTTCTTTATAGACTTTTTGAGACCCCCACATGCTTCTGAACAAATCCCATCAACAATCTTAGCCATTGGATGAGTCAAAGTAATCTCAGCCTTCAAAATAGATTTTGGCGCCAAAAGTGCTCATGGTTGCTTGAGATAATTTCAGAGCAATTAAAGAATCTTGGGGTGTTGTGGAGGTGGAGGGGGACAGATTAGATAGTAGGAATGGGCTGGTGGTGATTTGAAAAGCAAAACCAGTTGTGTGTGTGTAACAGTAAAGGTTCATGGTGGGGAAGCATTAACTGCTTGTGGGCTAAGATGTGAGGAGGGGGTATGAGCTGGAAAGGTGGTAGTGATGTGGAGAGGTGGTGAGGTGGAGGTAAAAACCAGTGGTTTTGGTTTTACAGGTGGAGGAGAAGAAGATGTACAGTGAAGGAGGTATTTGGGCGCGGGGTTTGACTATTTTTGACTTTTTGGTATAACGGGGTTGGTTTGGGCTCAGCTGGGATTGGGCTTGGATTTGGGTTGGTTTTGGATATTAATAATACTAGGGTCCGTTTGGTTTATTAAGTACAAGGACCATTCATGTAATTCCAACAAAGTTAAGGGACTGAATTTGCCAATCTTCCAAAGTTCAAACAAGGACCAAACCTGCCATTTATGATTAGTACAAGGACCAATGATGATTATTTTCCATTTTAAAATGTCCTAGGATCATTTTTGACAAATTTTCAAAGTCCAGGGACTAAAGTTGTAATTTTGAAATTTTTGATTTCAATGACTTGTTTTGACAACTTTATGAATCCCTAAGGATTTAAAATGATATTTTTCTTATTTTGATATACCAGGGACTGTTTTTGACAACTTTTTAAACTTGGGGGACTAAAACTGCCAATTATGCAAACTTGATACGTTTTTCACCAGATTATGATATTTTTGCATTTAAAACACATAAAACACTTGTTTGTGATATTTTAATCATTTTGATGCATTTCTGAGTGTTTTCAGATGTTTTTAGCAGTCTAAACAGTATAAAAATGATGAGTATTTAGACACTCATAAATCCCCCACACTAAGATATTGCTAGTCCCTAGCAATGTTTTATGAAAAGTTAATGGATTTTATCTCTTTACCAAAAGCCATTACTTCTGGAGTAGCCAATTGTTTTAGTTCAAGTAAGAACCTTGGTACAATGATAACCAAATGATTTTGAGCAAATCCTAAGCTGTAAACGGATTTGATTTGTCTTTACCAGAAGCCGTTTGCTTCTGGACTAGCCAACTCTTAGATAAATTATCAATATTATCTTTGGTGAGTCGATTACCAATTATGGTTTTTCAACTGCCTTTACCACAAGCCATAAACTTGCGGGCTAGCCAACTTTTCACTAGTTAAAGATATGGTGAGTTGAACACCATACAATTTTGGGCAAATTGCAAGCCATAAACGGATTTGAGATATCTTTACCAAGAGCCGTTTGCTCCTGGATTAGCCAATCCTTATGTGGGTTAGACATGGTGGACTGATTACCATTTGCTGAGTAAGTGAAAAACACTTACTCCAAAAAAAATTTTTGCCAAAAACGGGGGAATTGGGTGGAATAATTACATGATAAAATTCGTGAGAATTCTCCCCCACACTTAGAAATGAATATTGCCCTCAATATTCAAAGTACCGGCGGTTATGCCGAAACATAGAACATAAAAGGGAAATATTACAGCCATTATTTTGTTTTTGATATATACACATTTTTTTTTTTTTTTTTTAAACATCAGCGTGGGGCAACTCCCCCACACTAGGGTGGTAGAAAGGGGACAAGAAGACAGAAACATGGGTGAAAACCCATATGGTGTGTGCTACTATTTTTGATTCCCGAGTCACTAGCTTGACTCGATCCCCGCATTCATTGGTTCATGGGGAATGTTTGTAGATCTGGGACAATCACGGGTGGAATGTCCTCTCCAAAGTAATGCTTCAATCGATGACCATTTACTTTAAAATTGGGACCATCAGGCTGAGATAACTCAATGGTGCCATAAGGATAAACCTTAGTGATAGTAAATGGACCAGACCAACGGGACTTGAGCTTTCCCGAGAAAATCTTCAATCTAGAATTGAAAAGAAGGACTCGATCACCAACGTTGAAAACGCGGTTCTTGATTTTAGAGTCATGAATCTTCTTTGTCTTTTGTTTGTAGATCAAAGAGTTTTCGTAAGCTTGATCACGAAGTTCATTTAGTTCATTCATTTGAACTTTTCTGTGATCACCGGCTGTCTGTATATCGAAGTTTGCATGTTTTAAGGCCCAGTAAGCCTTGTGCTCTAGTTCAATCGGAAGATGACATGCCTTTCCGTACACTAGCTTGTAAGGAGTACACCCGATGGGTGTTTTGTAAGCTGTACGAAAAGCCCAGAGTGCGTCATCCAGTTTATCCGACCAGGATGCACGATTTTCGCCTACTGTCCTTTCAAGGATTCTTTTAATACCACGGTTTGAAACTTCCACCTGCCCACTTGTTTGGGGGTGGTATGCAGTAGATAGACGGTGGGTAACACCATACTTTTGCATGACACGATCAAATTGGTCATTACAAAAATGTGTACCACGATCACTGATTATAGCACGAGGAGTTCCAAACCTGGCAAAAAGAGATTTCAAAAATTTCACAACAACTCGGGCATCATTGGTAGGTAAAGCTTTTGCTTCAACCCATTTTGACAGATAGTCAACAGCCACGAGTATGTACTTGTTACCACGAGACGAAGGAAATGGCCCCATAAAGTCGATACCCCAGATGTCAAATATCTCACAAACTTGAATGGCATTTTGCGGCATTTCATTTCTTTGAGATATATTTCCGTGACGTTGACAAGCGTCACAGGCTTTGACAAATTCGTGGGCATCCTTATAGATAGTGGGCCAATAAAACCCGGAATCAAACACCTTTTTGGCGGTGTAGTTTGGACTATGATGGCCCCCGGTGGGTCCAGCATGGCAAGCTTTGAGAATGTCAAGAGCTTCTTGTCCATAAACACACCGTCGGATGACTTGATCCGCACAGATTTTGAATAAGAAAGGGTCGTCCCAGAAATAATGTTTAATATCCTTGAAGAATTTGTTCTTCTGCTGGGTTGACATCCCTTTCACAATGAAGTTACCCGCATGGTAATTTGCGAAGTCAGCAAACCATGGGGTAGAAGAGTTTCCACGAAAAGAAACCGCATTGAGTGTCTCGAGAGGAAATGTTTCATTTATTTCCTTTTTCTCGAAAACATCTTGGTGAGGGTTCTCTAATCGGGACAAATGATCAGCAGCCAGGTTCTCAGCTCCTTTTTTATCACGTATGATGATATCAAATTCCTGGAGGAGGAGAACCCAACGGAGCAATCTCGGCTTTGCATCTTGTTTTGCAAAGAGATATTTGAGAGCCGAGTGATCCGTATACACGACACATTTGGTCAAGATTAAGTACGGCCGAAACTTCTCAAATGCATACACCACGGCTAATAGCTCTTTTTCTGTGGTGGTGTAATGAGTTTGAGCTTCAGTCATAGTCTTACTTGCGTAGTGAATAGGCTGAAAATGCTTAGCTCTACGTTGCCCTAAGACTGCACCGATAGCAAAATCACTTGCATCGCACATGAGCTCAAATGGTAATTCCCAATCGGGAGCAACGAGAATGGGTGCCTCAGTAAGCTTTTTCTTCAATGTTTCAAAAGCTATGATGCACTCGGGTGAGAAGACAAAAGGAGCATCCTTTTCAAGAAGATGGGTCATAGGCCGGGCGATTTTAGAAAAATATTGTATGAATCTACGATAGAAACCGGCATGACCTAAAAAACTCCTAATACCTTTGACGGTAGTAGGATGAGGTAATTTAGCAATAACATCGACTTTTGCTCTATCTACCTCAATCCCGTTTTTTGAAATCTTATGGCCAAGAACTATGCCTTCTTTGACCATAAAGTGGCTCTTCTCCCAATTTAGACAGAGATTGGTGTCTTCACACCGTTTTAGCATTTTGTCTAAATGGGAGAGACAAGTCTGAAATGAGTCCCCGATGACTGAGAAGTCATCCATAAACACCTCCATTGGTTCCCCGATCATGTCGTGGAAAATGGCCATCATACATCGTTGGAACGTGCCAGGAGCATTACATAAGCCAAAAGGCATACGTCTGTAAGCAAATGTTCCGTATGGGCAGGTGAATGTAGTTTTATCTTGATCCTTTGGATCAATGGGGATCTGAAAGTAACCTGAGAAACCATCAAGGAAACAATAGTATTCATTCCCTGCTAATCTCTCAAGCATTTGGTCCATAAAGGGTAGAGGAAAATGGTCTTTACGGGTAACGTCATTCAACTTACGATAGTCAATGCAAACACGCCATCCCGTAACCAGTCGAGTTGGAATTAACTCATTATCTTCATTTGTGACAACAGTTATGCCACCCTTTTTTGGAACACAGTGAATTGGGCTAACCCAAGGACTATCTGAGATTGGGTAAATCAATCCTGCATCAAGAAGTTTGATAACCTCTTGTTTGATAACATCATGGATTTTTGGATTTACTCTTCTCTGATGTTGACCTGCTGGCTTGAAGTCATCCTCCATTAAGATTTTATGAGTACAAAACTCAGGGTTGATACCCTTAATATCAGAGAGTTTCCAAGCAATTGCTTGCTTGTGTGACTTCAAGACCTTTATGAGAGCAGTCTTTTCATCTTGACTCAAATCTCGAGCGATAATGACGGGCAATTTATCATCACCCTCAAGAAATGCATACTCGAGATGAGGCGGTAAGTCCTTAAGTTCGACTTCAGGAAATTCTTCAGTTTTCTCAACTGACTTGACTTCCTTGTTATGAAGCTCGAGGGAGGGAGTGGAGGAGAAGTGTCTGATTTAACAACTTCTCAAGAATAAGAATATCTACCTCCGGATTAATCTCATGGTGATTAATCTCTTCTGGAATTGCATCACTAGTGTGAGGGGTTGATGAGTGATCATCTTTAAGCATTTTCTCAATGAGAAGTATGTCCCCTCGATGTCAATTGGAGCGTGATCAATTTCCCATGGAACAGAATCACTAGCCAAGTATGCTTCAATCTCTTCCAAGATGAAGTCGCTTCCCTCAAACGGAGTGAGAGAAGGAGTAGAATTGGCTATGATAGGTTGAGAAGATGTGGTGGGATCCCCACTCACAGAATTATGAGAATAACCAAGAACTTCTTGAGAGTACTCTTCAGAAGCAACATCAATGATATCTATTCGGTTAACCGACTCAGAATCATAGTTTGCGGAGTACCTCGAAGTTTGATCAAGGTTAAAGGTGACAGCTTCATTACCAACACGTAATGTGATTTCTTGCTCAAATACATCAATGAGAGCACGGCCCGTTCTCAGGAATCCTCGACCAACAATGAGAGGAACCCGTGGATCAGCATCGAAATCAACAACTACAAAGTCAGCTGGAAAATGGAACTTTCCTACTTTCACAAATACGTCCTCGGCAATTCCAAGAGGACGGGATATTGTACGATCTGCAAGCTCAAGAGTCATGCATGTAGGAGTAAGTTCTGGAAGAGAAAGTTTCTTCCATACTGAATGAGGCATCAGGTTTATGCTTGCACCAAGATCGGCTAAGGCAAAGCATTCAACCATTCCTGGAAATACACAAGGTAAGAGGAATTTTCCAGGATCTCCAAGCTTTTCTGGAAGCTTCTTCAGAATAACTGCTGAGCAGTTCTCGTTAAGAGGAGTTTTAGCCATTTCAAACAGCTTTTCCTTGTTGCTTAACATGTGTTTGAGAGTTGATGCAAACTTGGGCATCAACATGATAGCATCCGCAAAGCTTATGTCAAAATGTAGTTCTTGGAAAATTTGAAAAAATTTGTCCATTTGATGACTGGCTTTTTCACGGAGCTTTTGCTCATTCAAACGTGATGGATAAGGAATAGAAGATTTGGATCTGGTATTTTCAACGGGAGCTACAGGTGGTTCAAAAACAACTCCTGGATTAGACTTGGGTTTCTGGACAACCTGAGGATGGACATCATTGGTTCCTCCGTTATTAACAGGAAGTTCCTTGATAACTTGACTCATTTCTCCTAGTGGAGGAGGCATTGGAGTCGAAGGTCCATTGTGTGTCCTAGGTTCACTTTCCACTACCTTAGGGAGAGAAAAAGAAGAGGTAGTAGGAATAGCGGGTCCATTGTATGAAACACCACTTCTGGTTGTGATCGCCTTTGCATCGCCCCTCGGGTTAGCGATCGTGTTGCTCGGAAGTTTTCCTGAGCCCGAGGGTTGATCATTTAAAGACTTTTTGAGATCAGCAATCTGACTGACCAACAACCTGTTCATTTCATCTTGGGATTTCATGAACTGCTTCAATAACTCATCAGATGATGGTACTGGAGGATGTGGAGGGAAATTCTGAGGTCGAATGTTTTGATTATGACCTTGTTGTTGAAAATTCCATTGATTAGGATTCACATTCCCCTAAAACTGATTCCCTCGATTGAAATTGTTTTGATGAAGGTTCCCTTGTTGTTGGAAACCTTGATTGGGTCCGGAATAGAAATTACCTTGGTTTTGATAACCTTGGTTCATTCTAAGTTGGTTCTGATTCCGGTTAGGATTCTGGTTAAAACCTGGTGGTGCCTGATAAGTGTTAGCACGGTAGTTTGGTTCATTCTGAGGACGGTATTGATTACCTCCTTGATTTGAAGTACCGGCTATAGCATTAGCTTCAAACGGACTACCATCGGTGGCAGTACAGTTGTAGTATGCATGAGGACCACCACAAGTAACACAAACTTCAACTTTCTTCACTTCATCATATGATGGTGTCTGTGTGAAAGTGACTTTCTTTTGGTTAGCAAGAACCAAAGCCTGAACAATATCCGTGAGTTTGTCAATCTTAGCATCGGTGCTAGATGTACCCACTGGAGATGAAGTAGAAGGTCCAGCCTTAGACTGAGATTGATATGTCTTTGCTCGGAAAGGGCGGACCTGGGACTTGTTTTCAATTATTTGCAAGGCTTCTTTTGTGGTCTTGCTCAGGAAATTACCTCCCGCGAAGGCATTTAAAGAGTCTTGGTCACCTTGGTGCAGACCATTGTAGAAAGTATCCATTTGCATTAACTCGGTAAAACCATGATGCGGACACTTGCGGAGCAATTCTTTGTAACGATCCCACGCCTCCCCGAATGATTCATCAAATCTCTGAGAAAATTTCATTATCTCATTCTTAAGACTTGTAGTTCGGGATGGAGGATAGAATTCGTTAACAAACTTGGTAACTAGATCCTCCCATGTCTCAATGGAACGAGGGGGTTGTTTCTCAAGCCAATTCCGGGCTTGTCCCTCTAGAGAAAATGGGAACAGAAGAAGCTTGATAGTTTCATGTGGGACATTCTTGTACTTGATGGTAGATGCAATCTTGTTAAATCATCGAATGTGTGCATGAGGATCATCCCGCTCAAAACCATAGAATTGGCTTTGGGTTACAAGATTAAGCAACCCGGTTTTGAGCTCAAAAGTATCAGCCACGATGGCTGGGACAACAATAGCATCTCCGTAACCCTCGATGGGTGCTTGGAGAAGCTCATTCATGGGCTTGTCTTCTGCCATTACGCAGGTGGGTGGTGGTGGTAGTAGACGTTCCTCAGTCACGGCTGAAGGAGCAGAACGTCCTCTACGTCTACGAGGAATCTTTCCAAGTTCTGAAAGCGGACTTGTAGAACTGGAAGAACGAGTGCGCATGCACTAAGCTTAAAAATCAATTTTCAAAACAAATGCGAGGCAAAACGACAAGTGAACTTAACCAATAATCAGAAATGAAATGGCTTCTTTGAAAAAGGTACACCAAATCACAAGGACACAATGGCAAGTTTTAAATCTGATGTTCGGGAACTTATTATGGTCATACCCCCAGTTAGTAGGTGTACTGCCTTGATTTGCGGTGGTTGATTTTTATGTATATATTAAGTACCACTGAAAAGACGTAGGTAATGATTTGTGCAAAGGGTTTAAAACTTTTGGACAATATTTTTGGTATCGTCTCGTTTAACCAAATCGTATTTCTTTAAGAATCACCTTAAAAGAAACACAAGCTAGAAAACGTTACGATTGTTTTGTTGTTTTATATTGTTTTTGGTGTTTTAACACTTTAGGAAAAGTGTTAATGAACTTTTTGATTTATATAAACTTTACAGAAAACTTTTTACAAACTGTGGTATATGTGCAAGTGCGGGTCTGAAAAATGCTACGAACACGCTTACAGCCTCCCCGGCAGCGGCGCCAAAATTTGATTGGTGCTAAACCGTCAAGTTATATCACTCAAGCTAGCCACTTGTGAATGGCCAACCGTAACAAACTTAAAACAGCTCAAACACCAAATACAATTTAGATCAAAGGAATATAGGGGATTCCTGGGTCGTTAAGTCCCACGGAGGATGAATTGGTGTATAAACACTTGATCAGATGATAGAATGATCACTAAGGATAGTGATCAGTAAGGATATTGATGGAAAATTACCTAAAGAAAAGATTGACAAATTACAGCGACTTAAATGCAAATTAAGAAAATTAAAAAGTTAAAATATATTAAATAAACGCTATCACTATTTTTACAATGATGTTTTTGTGATTTTATAAAATAAAATAACTTAAATAAACTATTTTAACTAAAACGTAAACTCAAATTACCTAAAAACTAGATTTAAAATGAAAACGTACGTTAAGTCTAAAAATTACGCGAGTGCGCAAGCAAAAACGTAAATTTTATGAAATAAAAGTCCTACAAGTGTAAAAACAATTTTTTTACGTACTATATGATAAAAGAAAATTTTAGAAAAAAGATTTATATTTTTTAGACTTTTATATTTTTTATTATGAATTAAATAATATTTTACACTAAATAAATGTTTAAAAATACTAAAACTATTTGGAAAAATCTGAAAATTTTTTATAAAATACTTAATACTAATACAATTTTATAAAAAATACAAAAACTGAAAAAGCTAGTTCGAATAAGCTAGAAATAAGCTAAATAGACGTATAAGCTAAAATGGACAAAGTGTGGTTATGTATTTGATTTTGCAAAGTATGACCGAGACAAGTCCCAAGGGCAATTGGTATCCAGGTACACACTAACACTCTCCAAAGGGGGAGGTCTCAGGTTCGAGCCGCCTACCCCCTTTTGCTAAACATTTTTTTTTCGATTTTTATTTTACACACTTGTTAAGCTAAAGATTATAAGCACTTTTTTCAACTACAACTTTTTATGAAACTGATTAATAAGCTCAGTTTTGAGCTTATAATCTCAACAGTGGCTATAAAATGGAAATAAGACCAAAAATCAAGCCAAATGGCTTATAAGCTACTAAATAAGCAAAATGAGAATTGGAAATTAGTTAAATAATGGTAATAAGCTAATATGAAAACTGATTAAGCTTAAGGATTGACAAATAAGCTCTGAATAAGCTCAAATAAGCACAAGTATACCTGTTTGCACAAGACACTGTGTAATTTGCTGGGCACCTATGAGCTAAAAATTAAGCACTGAGATAAGCTATAAATTGAAAACAAATGCTTGGATAAGCTAGATGACCAGTTAAGCTATTCAAAAAGCTAAATTACTCACTGTTTGGTTCACTAGATAGCTTGTGAGAAGCTTATGAAATAACTTATAAATACTGAGTAAATTATGTACTAGTTAAAATGGACAGAAATATAAGCCATGAGCAGGCTTATCAAATAAGCTATAAACTTGAAAATAAGACTTGGAATAGACACACAGCTAGGTGGCCTACTCAAAAAGCTAAATTATATAAGCTAGACTTTATTAATAAGCTCTGTAAGGGCTTATGAATCTAGATAGCTAACTGTGTGCACAGGGCATATTTTGAAAAAGGGACTTAAAAGAAAGATGAGAATAAGCTATCTATAAGCTAATTTTATGAAAGCTAGTATTTTTATATTTTTGTTTAGCAACTAAATATTAATTTCCCAAAAGGGCATAAGCTAAATATTAGTATTGGATACACAGTAAAATTATGAATTTTATTCAAAAATGACTTAAGCTGAAAATTTGACTTTTATAAAAACTAACTTAGTTTGACTTTTATGAACTTTGAATCTATCCTACTGATTAATTATGATATATTAAGGTGTAATAAGATTATATTAAGCTATGTTAACAACTTTTAAGCTAATGTGATGATTTTTTCAACTTATGGTTCCAACAGTAAACTGTCAAGAGGTATAATTTGGAATTTTGACTTTTACAAATTGAGCACTAGTTTTTCTTGTTGCTGTGAGTTATTGAGACTTAATAAGACATGTATCAAACAAGACCAAAGACTTGAGCACTCTTTAACACAGTTAACAAACTACAACCAAACATTACTTTATAAAACTGATTTGATGATTTTCAAAGTGTAACACAGACTAAGACCATACCACTAATTAAAAACCTTGTGTTATCGTATTTTAAGACTGAATAAGCATTAAACAACATTAATAACAACAGAAAACTTAAGTATGCTAATTATGCTAATTTGACTGTTAAAATGAGATTTTTGCTAACTACAATCTTAAGAGAACAAGTGACTGGTTTTAAAGCTTAATTACACTTAACTAAGACTGATAAACATGAACTTAGAAAGATTTAAGCTAAAGAACAGATCAAACAGTGAAATGCCAAAAATGGAGAATTAAGCTTACAAGATGATTCCAAGTGAAACATGAGAACCAAGGACTGAAAACAGATCCTATAGCTTCCCAAGAAGCACTAAACCCAAGGAAATCCTTTATTAACCTTGCTCCAATGTCTTGATCTTCATTTCCACAGATTTTTGATTTTTCAACTATTTATTTGGAATTTTTGGTATTTTTCTTTTTTATAACTAGAACTGATTTTAAGGTGTCTAATAGCTTTTATAAGCTATTTTAGGAGCTTATGTGACTTATAAGTCCAAGACAACAACTGATTAACAACATTCAACATTCATGAGATTTTGAGCTTTAAAAATGCATAATCTGAAAATGGAACTTGAAACTTGAGATTGATACTTGATAAGGTTTAATAATACAATGAATATGCTAAACAAAGTACTTTTAAGCTGGAAATTATACTGGAAATTGAAAGTTAATTAAAACGACAATACATAAAATGAAATTACACTAGATAGATTCTCCAATGCTTCTTCCTCTTTCTTTATAGACTTTTTGAGACCCCCACATGCTTCTGAACAAATCCCATCAACAATCTTAGCCATTGGATGAGTCAAAGTAATCTCAGCCTTCAAAATAGATTTTGGCGCCAAAAGTGCTCATGGTTGCTTGAGATAATTTCAGAGCAATTAAAGAATCTTGGGGTGTTGTGGAGGTGGAGGGGGACAGATTAGATAGTAGGAATGGGCTGGTGGTGATTTGAAAAGCAAAACCAGTTGTGTGTGTGTAACAGTAAAGGTTCATGGTGGGGAAGCATTAACTGCTTGTGGGCTAAGATGTGAGGAGGGGGTATGAGCTGGAAAGGTGGTAGTGATGTGGAGAGGTGGTGAGGTGGAGGTAAAAACCAGTGGTTTTGGTTTTACAGGTGGAGGAGAAGAAGATGTACAGTGAAGGAGGTATTTGGGCGCGGGGTTTGACTATTTTTGACTTTTTGGTATAACGGGGTTGGTTTGGGCTCAGCTGGGATTGGGCTTGGATTTGGGTTGGTTTTGGATATTAATAATACTAGGGTCCGTTTGGTTTATTAAGTACAAGGACCATTCATGTAATTCCAACAAAGTTAAGGGACTGAATTTGCCAATCTTCCAAAGTTCACACAAGGACCAAACCTGCCATTTATGATTAGTACAAGGACCAATGATGATTATTTTCCATTTTAAAATGTCCAAGGATCATTTTTGACAATTTTTCAAAGTCCAGGGACTAAAGTTGTAATTTTGCAATTTTTGATTTCAATGACTTGTTTTGAAAACTTTATGAATCCCTAAGGATTTAAAATGATATTTTTCTTATTTTGATATACCAGGGACTGTTTTTGACAACTTTTTAAACTTGGGGGACTAAAACTGCCAATTATGCAAACTTGATACGTTTTTCACCAGATTATGATATTTTTGCATTTAAAACACATAAAACACTTGTTTGTGATATTTTAATCATTTTGATGCATTTCTGAGTGTTTTCAGATGTTTTTAGCAGTCTAAACAGTACAAAAATGATGAGTATTTAGACACTCATCATTGCCCAAAGATGTTTCTAAACCAGATTTTTGTGATGAGATAACTTCAATATCACCAAAATAATATAAAAGTATGAAACTTGATGAACCAAAACGTCTAAAACGGTTACGCGTAAGAGAACACCCTCGTACAAAAACTAGCTTAAAAACGTAAATCCACGCATAAAGTTTGAAACTTTTTGCCAAAAACAGTTATTTTAACACCTTAAAACATTGAAAGTACAAGAATCTTGGATTAAAAAGTGTAAAAAACGTGTTTTTAAGCGAACCAAAGTATCATTCGTTTGTTTTACGCGTAGGACCAAAACCCACTTCAAAAACAATACGATTCACCCAACTAGTAGGCGATTGATACCACTGTTAGGTCACTAGATTTACAACACAAGCTTAATAGAAAGAGATACAGGCGATTGAACAATAAACCAAACACACACACACACGTTAAGACTTAGACGATTATGCGTAGGATGTGTGTGAAAGAAATAAATTGAACAACCAACCCTCAAGTGAGGGTTATACAAGAGTATATATAGGAGGGAAGCTAGGGCAACACTCCTAGTTCCCATCCTTTTCCTTATTGGACTAGGCCTAGGCTTATGGGCCTTCTACATAAGCCTAAGGCTAATAACAAACTTAAAGGCCATAATTAAGCTAACTATTACATGTGAATCACTAACACTTGATTAAGGTTTAGGAGTGATTCCAACAAGTATCCCAATGATATGTTGTTTTATATTGCATGTTGTGGGATTGGACTTGGTGGACAATGAGAGCAAACCTGAAAGACGCCCTACAAAGCACATGACTACACCATCACAGTGGACCAATATATTCAACCCTGCCTTCTCATACTATGTATACTATTGCTATGCCAACCTCTGTACCATAAAAAAGGCAAATAACCTTATGCACGAATTTACGTACAATCCACATGTTTTAGTCTTTTACTATCAAATACATGCTAATCAAAAAATTATGAGTTCTGAGTATCTTGATGTTGTGTCACAGCCTCATGAATAAAAAGGCATTAATACCATCATATTTTGTCCTCATTGTGGCGAGGTATGTATTGCACCTATTTATTGGTATTATTGATTGTTGACTTAACTAGTGTTAGTTATTTGTCAGGCTGGCCACACTGATCATCTTGCTGTTGCATTTCTTACAACTCATAACATTGCACACGGGATCAATCTAAGAAAGTCTAACAGATAAGTATCTCTAATAAGTTATAAATAATCACTGAGCATAGATTTTATGAAAGTCCTCTATTTCAAAAGTTTAACAAGCAATTACTAAAGTGGATATTATGAAGTCCTCGACTTCAAAAGTTTAACAGCCATATTATTTAAATCTTTAAGATTGTATGATTTGTGGCGATCAAATTTCATCGTTATTGTTAAAAATTTATGAAGTAAACTTGAAATAAAGGATGGGTACGTTTGCAACATCTCGTTTACACAAAATACATGACCAGTTTTCTATTGGTATTTACATTGACTATCTACTTTGTTGTGGGTGATTGAATTAACTTGAAGTGTTTCACTTCTTCATTCTTCTTTGTAGTATGGTCGCTGCAATACGTAGCTGATTGTTTGCTTTGACCTATACTAATTTTATGAATAAGGATATTTATATGAATGAGTAGTCTGTGTGTTCGGTTACTTGCGAGAATTTCTTCGTAGAACATGTTTATTAATTACTCAGAAAATTTGTAGGTCTACTGATGTGTTTTTATGTTGCATTCGTAGATCCTGATAATATTAACCAACTGTAGGTGTCATCTATTATTGTTCTTGCGTCACAGGCTCACAGCCTAGACAAGTATCACCAAAAGAGGTAGACCTACAGGATTGTTATGTGGAATATTTAATGCTTTTTTTTATAGATGTATTAATCTTAATTTCATCCCGGGGTAATGAGGTGGCAATGTAAATCCTGTTATAGTTAGCGTGGAGTAGAGCCGCAGAGGTAATACCACTTTGTGCATCTAATAGAAAAATGAGGATGCAGTAGAACCAAATTAATGTCGCATTGCATGATGTTTAGATGATATGTGTTGTAGACTTCATTGTGAATCGAACAAATTTGGTTGGCAGTTTTCCCTTAATAAAATATGATTGCAACTTGCAAGTTGTATCTGTAGTAAATTGTTCTATTCATTGTTTGACTTCCTTCATTAAAAACAGAAACCGCAAGTAGAAAGTCTTACACGTAAAGCAGAAATTCAAGATATTGAGCTGGAAAGAATTTCTAAACAACTGAAGGAGGCAATAGCTATTGCAGCGGAAGAGAGCTCAAAATGCAAAGCTGCGAAAGAAGTGATTAAGTCACTTACTGGCCAAGTAAGATCACTGTTTAAGATAATTATGTTTTGTTGCAGCATTGTTCAGGTGTCTAAATCAAATTCTGTTTTCTTTACCTGTTTCATATTCGAAGCAGGCCTACAAGAAGTATTGATAAAACCAACATCGTTATTTCCTACTGGTCTTATGTTACCCAATAAAATTCACTGTTTGTAGGAAAGTGTAGCATTTGGATTTGTATAGGGTTATTAGCGTCATTAAATAGCAAAATATCACATGGCATTTGATGTGCACATGGGTATTGGTTTGCATCCTTAAAAAGGAGAAATGACTAGACCGTTTTTTCTATATCTGATGACATTTGATTTGCTTAATGGAATCACTATGGCTATAGTTTTAATACAGGGGTGGAAAAGAAATGGGTATGTTTATTTCAAAAGTGATGTTTGGTGTACGTGTAGAGAGAAAGAAAAAGGAGAGCAGGAGATTCATGAGTGGATAATAAAACTCACCTACATACTTTGGGTCTATGGGTTCCGTTCCTCCCTTCTTTATTCCCCATACTATCAACCAAACAACTATTTTTATGGATGATTCCATTCTTTTTCATCCTATACCAGTGTACCCACAAACTAAACATGTTGCAAGTCATTCAAGTTTACCAAAATGTGGCATTTATGTCATTTTGTAACTTTAAACTGGCTAGACGTCTTATATTTAGCATACCTGGCGTGGATCTGTAATAAGTTGATGACATGGAAAATTACTTTCTTACAAAAACTAATTGTCATAACATACATATCGCATATGCTGTTTCCCCCTAATGTAAATACGCACACACTAACAACTATCATCGATCTTGATCTTGATATCTCACTCTTGAAAACTCCGCTAAGTAGCAACCAAGGTATACAAATGTTCCTGATGAGTGTCTAAATACTCATCATTTTTATACCGTTTAGAATGCCAAAAACATCTGAAAACACTCAGAAATGCATCAAAATGATAAAAATATCACAAATAAGTGTTTTATGTGTTTTAAATGCAAAAATACCAAAATCAGGTGAAAAACGTATCAAGTTTGCATAATTGGCAGTTTTAGTCCCCCAAGTTTCAAAAGTTGTCAAATTTAGTCCCTGGTAAATCAAAATAAAACAAAATGTTATTCGAGGTCCCTGAAATATTCTAAGTTGTCAAAAATGGTCCTTGAATGAATCTTTGGTCAAATGGCAAAAAAGGTCCCTCAACTTTACAAAAGTGTCAAAAATAGTCCTTGGATATTTAAAAATGGAAAATAATCAAATATGGTCCTTGTACTATTAAATTTTGTCAAGTTTGATCCTTGTGATAACTTTGGAGAAATTACAGGTTCAGCCCCTCATGTTTGGATAAATTGCAAAATTGGTCCTTATGATAATAACAAACCAAACCGGACCCTTTTTTTTAATATACCAGCTGGCCCAATGTGTAAACCCAAGCCCAAACCCAACACACTTGACCCCTAGACCCTTGAGCCAGTCCACATCTGTTTTGAACCCAGTCAATAACTCAATTGTGAACCCCCAGCATATTAATAAAACGGTCAAATTAAGTCAACCCGCCAAAAACCATGGTTACTGTACATCTCCTTCACCAAGCCTGCAAACCAGAAACCAGAGTGGTTTTCTCCACTTGCCCTTTCCACCTCACCTCCCCAGCTGTATACCCACTCCCTTCCACCTCTACAATCTCCCAAAATTCTTTTAATGCTAAAAACCTGCTACTATGACTTTTCCCGCCAAATTGACAAATGGCCAGTTATGATGAAATTTGAGGATCCAATGGCTGAGGTTAAGTGGGAAATGTTCAGAGATGTCGACAAAGCCCTAAATGATCATTATAAAGAGAAAGAGAAGCAATGTGAAGACGATCTAGTGTAAAATTAGTTTAAGCTTTGTCGTTTTAGTTAATTTTCCATTTCCTGTATAATTCTAAGATTTCAAATCTTTGTTTAAGTATTTTCCAGTGTATTTGAATCTACTTTCAATAATCAATTTCATTTTTACTCTCAATTTCAAGTTTATGCATTTCCAAGTTCAAAAATCTCAATATGTTCTAATGTTGTTGTTAGTTTTTTTTATGGACTGAGTAAGATCATATAAGCTCCTAGAAAGCTTATTAAAGCTTTTAGTAACCTTTAAAATCAGTTTAGTATAAGAAAGAAAAAAAAATACCAAAAATACAAATAAATTAGTGAAAAATCAAAAATCCATGGTGAAGGTTATCTAGAAGCTGGAGCAAGGTTGATATTGGATTGCCTTGGTTTAGTGCTTCTTGGGAAGCTATAGGTTGTGTTTGTGTGCCTCAGTTCTCAGTTTTGAGCTTGGAAGCCACTTGTAAGCCTTTTGATCCATTTTGGCATTTCACTGTTTGAGCCATTGATTAGCTTAAATCTCTGTATGTTCATGCTTCTAAGTTGTATTTAAGTAGAATTAAGCATTAAAACAAGCTTCTTGTTCTTTTTATTTTGTAGTTACTAAAAATCTTACTTGTAACAGTTATAATAGCATAAACATCATTCTTGAGTTGTATGTTGTTATTACTGTTGTTTAGTGCTTATTTAGTCTTATTGAATGATAATACAAGGTCTTGAATCTATGGCATGGTTTTAATCTGTAAAACCTCTTGAAAATCACAAAAACAGTTTTATAAAGAGTGTTTGGATTTGCTTAGTTAACTATTTTATAGGTTGTTTGTGTTGTTGTTTGTTGTTGCTCTATATCACAATAGGTCATATTAGCTCATATAGATAATAAAAACCAGTGCTTGTTAGAGTAAAAGTCAAAGTTACCTTTAATCTCTCTTTATTAGTTCACTGATAGGATTTAAGTTATAAAATTCATCATATTAGCTTAAAACTTGGTACTCTAGCTTAAATCATTCTTATTACAGCTTAATATATCATAATCAGTAAGTAGTATTGATTTAAAATTCATCAAAGTCAACTTAGCTCATTTTCTTAAAAGTCAAAATATGCCCTGTGCACAGTTAAGCTACCCTCTTTCACAAGCTCACACAGAGCTCATTAGAGAAGTCTAGCTTGTGCACTTTAGCTTTTTGAAAAGCTCACCTAGCTTTCTCAAGGTTCCAGTTCTCATTTTCCCATTTTTAGCTTATTTAATAAGCCTGCTATTAGCTTTTTGTTCTGTCCATTTCATGTAGTACAAACCATTCAGTGTTTATAAGCTATTTCATAAGCTAAGCAAAAGCTCACCAGTAAACACCACTGTGAAAGCTTTAGCTCTTTGGAAAGCTTAGTTGGTTAGCTTGTTAGTTGCAGTGTTTGTTTCCATTTCCTAGCTTATTATAGTACTTAAAATTAAGCTAGAAAGTACCTAGAAAACCATAAAGTGTCCTGTTCAACAGATAAGCTAGTGCTTATTTGGATTTTATTCAGTGCTTATTTCTAAGTTATTTAGCTTTTTCAGTTGTAATATTAGTTTGTTAACAGTTGTCCAGCTTATTTCTAGTTTACCTTAGCTTATTTACTAGCTTATTAGCCATTTGGCTCATCATTGTGCTTATTCCATTTATTTTGTTAACTGTTAAGTATCATAAGCTCAAACTGAGCTTATTAGTGATTTTCATAAAAAGTTTTAGTTTTATAAATTGCTTATTTTAAGTAGCTTAATCAGTTTGTAAAAGAAAAATTCCAAAAAGAAAATAAAAAGCAAAAAGCCAGTGCTGGGATTCGAACCCTGGCCACCCAGCTCACCACACACACACAATACCAGTTGCCCTTGGGTCTTTGACTGGTATTTCTTTGCACAATTTAATACATAACCCATCTTTGTCAATTTAAGCTTATACGTATTATTTAGCTTATTTTCAGCTTATTAAAACAAGTTGTTGCACCTTTTATATTTTTCTTAGATTTGTATTATTATAAAGTATTTTACAAAAAAGTTTCAGAATTTTCTGAATAGTTTTAGTATTTTTAATCATTTAATTAGTTTAAAATAGTATTTAATTCATAATAAAAAATATAAAAGTCAAAAAAAATATAAATCTTTTTTCTAAAATTTTCTTTTATCATATAGTAAGTAAGAAAATTGTTTTTACACTCGTAGGACTTTTATTTTACAAATTTTACGTTTTTTCTTGCGCACTCGCGTAATTTTTACATATAACGCACGTTTTCATTCTATGTCACGTTTTTAGGTAATTTAGGTTTACGCTTTAATTAAAATAGTTTATTTAAGTTATTTTGTTTTATAAATCAAGAAAAAACATCATTTTAAAAATAGTGATAGCGTTTATTTAATATAATTTAGCTTTTTAATTTTCTTTAATTTGCATTTAAGCCCCTGTAATTTACAAAACTTTTTCTTTAGGTATAAATATTCCAAAATCCTTACTAATCACTATCCTTAGTGATTATTCGACATCTGAAAGTGTTGAACACCATTAATCCTCCGTGGGACTTAACGACCCGGGAATCCACTATATTCCAAGGGAAATTGCATTGGTTTTAGACTGTTTGAATTTTATTACGGTTGACCATTCACAAGTGGTTGATTTGTGTGATAAACTTGACGGTTCAGACCCGATCAAATTTTGGCGCCGCTGCCGTGGAGGCTTTCGCGTGTTTTAAGCATTCTCAGACCCGTACTTGCACATATACCACCTTTTGTAAACAGTTTTTTTGTAAAGTTATAAAAAAGTTCATTAACACTTTTCCTAAAGTGTTAACAACACCAAAAATATATAAAACAACAAAACAATCGTAACGTTTTCTTTCTTGTATTTTCTTTAAGGTGATTCTTAAAGAGGTACGATTTGGTTAAACGAGACGATACCAAAAATATTGTCCAAAAGTATTTAAACCCTTAGCACAAATCCATACCTACGTCTTTTCTGTGGTACTTATTAAATACATAAAAATCAACCACCGCAAATCAAGGCAGTACACCTACCAACTGGGGGTGTGAACATTAATAAGTTCCCAATCTTACAGATCAAAACTTGCCTTTGTGTCCTTGTGATTTGGTGTACCTTTTTCAAAGAAGCCATTTCATTTGTGATTATTGGTTTAAGTTCACTTGTCGTTTTGCCTCGCATTTGTTTTGAAAATTGATTTTTAAACTTAGTGCATGCGCACTCGTTCTTCCAGCTCCACAAGTCCACTTTCTGAGCTTGCAAATATTCCTCGTAGACGTAGAGGACGTTCTGCTCCTTCAGCCGTGACTGAGGAACGTCTATTACCACCACCCCCTGTCGTAATGGCAGAAGACAAACCGATGAATGAGCTTCTCCAAGCACCCATCGAGGGTTACGGAGATGCCATTATTGTCCCAGCCATCGTGGCTGATACCTTTGAGCTCAAAACCGGGTTGCTTAATCTTGTAACCCAAAGCCAATTTTATGGTTTTGAGCGGGATGATCCTCATGCACATATTCGATGGTTTAACAAGATTGCATCTACCATCAAATACAAGAATGTCCCACATGAAGAAATAAAGCTTCTTCTGTTCCCATTCTCTCTAGAGGGACAAGCCCGGAATTGGCTTGAGAAACAACCCCCTCGTTCCATTGAGACATGGGAAGATCTAGTCACTAAGTTTGTTAACGAATTCTATCCTCCATCCCGAACTACAAGTCTTAAGAATGAGATAATGAAATTTTCTCAAAGATTTGATGAATCATTCGGGGAGGCATGGGATCGTTACAAAGAGTTGCTCCGCAAGTGTCCACATCATGGTTTTACCGAGTTAATGCAAATGGATACTTTCTACAATGGTTTGAACCAAACTAACCAAGACTCTTTAAATGCCTCCGCGGGAGGTAATTTCCTGAGCAAGACCACAAAAGAAGCCTTGCAAATCATTGAAAACAAGTCCCAGGTCCGCCCTTTCCGAACAAAGACATATCAGTCTCAGTCTAATGCAGGACCTTCTACTTCATCTCACGTGAGTACATCTAGCACCGATGCTAAGATTGACAAACTCACGGATATTGTTCAGGCTTTGGTTCTTGCTAACCAAAAGAAAGTCACTTTCACACAGACACCATCACATGGTGAAGTGAAGAAAGTCGAGGTCTGTGTTACTTGTGGTGGCCCTCATGCATACTACAACTGTACTGCCACCGATGGTAGTCCATTTGAAGCCAATGCTATAGCCGGTACTTCACATCAAGGAGGTAATCAATACCGTCCTCAAAATGAACCAAACTACCGTGCTAATACTTATCAAGGACCACCCGGTTTTAGCCAGAATCCTAACATACAAAACCGGAATCAGAACCAACCTAGAATGAGCCAAAGTTATCAAAACCAAGGTAATTTCTATCCCGGACCAAATCAAGGTTTCCAACATCAAGGAAATCTTAATCAAAACAATTTCAATCGAGGGAATCAATTTCATGGAAATGTGAATCCTAACCAAGGAAATTTTCAAAATCAAGGCCCTAATCTGAACAATAGAGGCCAGAATTTTCCTAATCAAACTCAAGCCATTGTTCCAACTGGACCATCATCTGATGAGTTATTGAAGCAATTCATGAAATCCCAAGATGAAATGAACAGGTTGTTGGTCAGTCAGATCGCTGATCTAAAGAAGTCTTTAAATGATCAACCCTTGGGCTCAGGTACTTTACCTAGCAACACGATCGCTAATCCGAGGGGAGATGCAAAGGCGATCACAACCAGAAGTGGTAAGACGCACAATGGACCTTTGACTCCAATGCCTCCTCCACCAGGAGCAATGAGTCAAGTTACCAAGGATACTACGGACAAGGTGCATTTCTCAAGCCCACGAAGTATCGCACACGTCCCACCTTCGGTAGTCCAAGCTTTAAGTCCGGAACCCGAAATTCCGAAGACTAATTCTGAGCCAGAAATGACTTCCGTCCCGGCTCAAAAGTCTAGTCAGCTTCCTTACCCATCAAGATTGCATGAAGAGAAGCTCAAAGACAAAACCAAAGAGCAAATGGAAAAATTTTACCAAATTTTCAATGAACTGCACTTTGATATAAGCTTCGTTGATGCTCTCGTTCTAATGCCCAAATTTGCATCCACGCTTAAAGGCTTACTGAGCAACAAAGATAAGTTATCTGAAATGGCTAAAACCCCTCTCAATGAGCAATGCTCTGCGGTCCTTCTCAAGAAGCTTCCTAAAAAGCTTGAAGACCTCGGCAGGTTTTTAATCCCGTGTGATTTCTTGGGGATGGTTCAATGCTCCGCCTTGGCCGATCTTGGCGCAAGCATTAACCTCATGCCACTCTCAGTATGGAAGAAACTGTCTCTTCCTAAGCTTACATCTACTTGTATGACACTCGAGCTAGCGGACTGTACCATAACTCGTCCACTTGGGATAGCCGAGGATGTCGTAGTAAAAGTAGGAAAGTTTCACTTTCCTACTGAATTTGTTGTAGTAGACTTTGATGCAGATCCTAGAGTTCCCCTCATCTTAGGGAGAGCTTTCTTGAGAATGAGCCGTGCTCTAATCGATGTGTATGCTGAAGAGTTGACTATACGGGTTGACAACGAAGAACTCACGTTTAATATCGACCAGAACTCCAAACCTCTATCCAAACATAGTGTTGCCACAATTGATCAAAAATCTGAAAAAATCAATGCAACACTCTCAAATTTCACGGTTAAGAGGAGTCACCAAAAATGTGCCGAGCTAAAAGCTTTGAAAATCAACCCTGGTTCAAACAAATGGTTTGAAAGTTGTACCAAGGAAGTCAAGAGTGTTCTTGATGATGATGATCTAGAATCGGAGACTTTATCGGAAGTAGTGGAAATTGCTAGCTCCAAGAGGACGCCACTTGTCCCACCTTCGGAATCAGTTTATCGTATCGAGTTTGTTAACTCTGTGGATGAAACCAAACTATCCTCAGTTTCATCTGAATTGGATGATGATGTTTGTGATCCAATGGGAGACATTCTTCCCATTGAAGAATTGCTCAAAAATGATCCATCATCTCCTAGTCTTATTATTTCCGACTCTTCCATCCCTTCTCTCACTCCGAATGAGGAAGATGACAACTTTTGGAATGAAGTCGATTCCTTTCTTAGTGATGAGTCGATTCCAACAGGAATTGATAATACTTACTTTGATTCGGAGGGGGACATCCTTTTTCTGGAAAATCTGTTGATTGAAGAACCGTTTCCAACCCTCCCTACCGGAAATTCTGTTGACAATCACCATACAAGCTTCAAATTTAAGCTTAAAAATGTCAAAAATGGTGATTTGCTTCTATCTGATGAAGAATGGACCTGCATTTTGATGTACATATTTATTCAATTCTTCACAAATGCTGTGGTTGCTCTTTCCCTTTTCTCTTTCGGGAATGAGGACACCATCTTTGACCCCGGTATCATCCTTTATAGTTTCTACTATTAATAAATACCGCGGTTGTATCTCATCGGTGTGAAACTTTATGATGTTCATATGTTTATTAAAACTGTGAACGAAAGTCCGATCGAGATTGGTTTTCCACGTTGCTTTCCCCATGAACCAATGAATGCGGGGATCGACTCAAGCTAGCGACTCGGTAATCAAAAACAGTAGCACACCATATGGGTTTTCACCCATATTTCTGACTTCTTTCTACTTTCTACCACCCTAGTGTGGGGGAGTTGCCCCACGCTGTTGTATTAAAAAAAAAAAAAAAAAATTGTGTATATATCAAAAATAAAATAATGGCCGTAATATTTCCCTTTCATGTTCTATGTTTCGGCATAACCGCCGGTACTTTGAATATTGAGGGCGATATTCATTTCTAGTGGGGGGGAATTCTCACGAATTTTATCATGTATTATACCACCCAATTCCCCCATTTTTGGCCAAATTTTTTTTTGGAGTAAGTGTTTTTCACTTACTCAGCAAATGGTAATCAGTCCGCCATGTTTAACCCACATAAGGATTGGCTAATCCAGGAGCAAACGACTCTTGGTAAAGATATCTCAAATCCGTTTATGGCTTGCAATTTGCCCAAAATTGTATGGTGTTCAGCTCACCATATCTTTAATTAGTAAAAAGTTGGCTAGCCCGCAAGTTTATGGCTTGTGGTAAAGGCAGTTGGAAAACCATAATTGGTAATCGACTCACCAAAGATATTTTATCTAAGAGTTGGCTAGTCCAGAAGCAAACGGCTTCTGGTAAAGACAAATCAAAACCGTTGAAAGCTGGTGATTTGCTCAAAATCATTTGGTTATCATTGTACCAAGGTTCTTACTTGAACTAAAACAATTGGCTACTCCAGAAGTAATGGCTTTTGGTAAAGAGATGAAATCCATTAATTTTTCTCAAAAGATTGCTAGGGGCTAGCAATATCTTAGTGTGGGGGATTGATGAGTGTCTAAATACTCATCATTTTTATACCGTTTAGAATGCCAAAAACATCTGAAAACACTCAGAAATGCATCAAAATGATAAAAATATCACAAATAAGTGTTTTATGTGTTTTAAATGCAAAAATACCAAAATCAGGTGAAAAACGTATCAAGTTTGCATAATTGGCAGTTTTAGTCCCTCAAGTTTCAAAAGTTGTCAAATTTAGTCCCTGGTAAATCAAAATAAACAAAATGTTATTCGAGGTCCCTGAAATATTCTAAGTTGTCAAAAATGGTCCTTGAATGAATCTTTGGTCAAATGGCAGAAAAGGTCCCTCAACTTTACAAAAGTGTCAAAAATAGTCCTTGGATATTTAAAAATGGAAAATAATCAAATATGGTCCTTGTACTATTAAAGTTTGTCAAGTTTGATCCTTGTGATAACTTTGGAGAAATTACAGGTTCAGCCCCTCATGTTTGGATAAATTGCAAAATTGGTCCTTATGATAATAACAAACCAAACCGGACCCTTTTTTTTAATATACCAGCTGGCCCAATGTGTAAACCCAAGCCCAAACCCAACACACTTGACCCCTAGACCCTTGAGCCAGTCCACATCTGTTTTGAACCCAGTCAATAACTCAATTGTGAACCCCCAGCATATTAATAAAACGGTCAAATTAAGTCAACCCGCCAAAAACCATGGTTACTGTACATCTCCTTCACCAAGCCTGCAAACCAGAAACCAGAGTGGTTTTCTCCACTTGCCCTTTCCACCTCACCTCCCCAGCTGTATACCCACTCCCTTCCACCTCTACAATCTCCCAAAATTCTTTTAATGCTAAAAACCTGCTACTATGACTTTTCCCGCCAAATTGACAAATGGGCAGTTATGATGAAATTTGAGGATCCAATGGCTGAGGTTAAGTGGGAAATGTTCAGAGATGTCGACAAAGCCCTAAATGATCATTATAAAGAGAAAGAGAAGCAATGTGAAGACTATCTAGTGTAAAATTAGTTTAAGCTTTGTCGTTTTAGTTAATTTTCCATTTCCAGTATAATTCTAAGCTTTCAAGTCTTTGTTTAAGTATTTTCCAGTGTATTTGAATCTACTTTCAATAATCAATTTCATTTTCAGTCTCAATTTCAAGTTTATGCATTTCCAAGTTCAAAAATCTCAATATGTTCTAATGTTGTTGTTAGTTGTTTTTATGGACTGAGTAAGATCATATAAGCTCCTAGAAAGCTTATTAAAGCTTTTAGTAACCTTTAAAATCAGTTTAGTATAAGAAAGAAAAAAAAAAAAACCAAAAATACAAATAAATTAGTGAAAAATCAAAAATCCATGGTGAAGGTTATCTAGAAGCTGGAGCAAGGTTGATATTGGATTGCCTTGGTTTAGTGCTTCTTGGGAAGCTATAGGTTGTGTTTGTGTGCCTCAGTTCTCAGTTTTGAGCTTGGAAGCCACTTGTAAGCCTTTTGATCCATTTTGGCATTTCACTGTTTGAGCCATTGATTAGCTTAAATCTCTGTATGTTCATGCTTCTAAGTTGTATTTAAGTAGAATTAAGCATTAAAACAAGCTTCTTGTTCTTTTTATTTTGTAGTTACTAAAAATCTTACTTGTAACAGTTATAATAGCATAAACATCATTCTTGAGTTGTATGTTTTTATTACTGTTGTTTAGTGCTTATTTAGTCTTATTGAATGATAATACAAGGTCTTGAATCTATGGCATGGTTTTAATCTGTAAAACCTCTTGAAAATCACAAAAACAGTTTTATAAAGAGTGTTTGGATTTGCTTAGTTAACTGTTTTATAGGTTGTTTGTGTTGTTGTTTGTTGTTGCTCTATATCACAATAGGTCATATTAGCTCATATAGATAATAAAAACCAGTGCTTGTTAGAGTAAAAGTCAAAGTTACCTTTAATCTCTCCTTATTAGTTCACTGATAGGATTTAAGTTATAAAATTCATCATATTAGCTTAAAACTTGGTACTCTAGCTTAAATCATTCTTATTACAGCTTAATATATCATAATCAGTAAGTAGTATTGATTTAAAATTCATCAAAGTCAACTTAGCTCATTTTCTTAAAAAGTCAAAATATGCCCTGTGCACAGTTAAGCTACCCTCTTTCACAAGCTCACACAGAGCTCATTAGAGAAGTCTAGCTTGTGCACTTTAGCTTTTTGAGAAGCTCACCTAGCTTTCTCAAGGTTCCAGTTCTCATTTTCCCATTTTTAGCTTATTTAATAAGCCTGCTATTAGCTTTTTGTTCTGTCCATTTCATGTAGTACAAACCATTCAGTGTTTATAAGCTATTTCATAAGCTAAGCAAAAGCTCACCAGTAAACACCACTGTGAAAGCTTTAGCTTTTTGGAAAGCTCAGTTGATTAGCTTGTTAGTTGTAGTGTTTGTTTCCATTTCCTAGCTTATTATAGTACTTAAAATTAAGCTAGAAAGTACCTAGAAAACCATAAAGTGTCATGTTCAACAGATAAGCTAGTGCTTATTTGGATTTTATTCAGTGCTTATTTCTAAGTTATTTAGCTTTTTCAGTTGTAATATTAGTTTGTTAACAGTTGTCCAGCTTATTTCTAGTTTACCTTAGCTTATTTACTAGCTTATTAGCCATTTGGCTCATCATTGTGCTTATTCCATTTATTTTGTTAACTGTTAAGTATCATAAGCTCAAACTGAGCTTATTAGTGATTTTCATAAAAGTTTTAGTTTTATAAATTGCTTATTTTAAGTAGCTTAATCAGTTTGTAAAAGAAAAATTCCAAAAGAAAATAAAAGCAAAAAGCCATGCTTTGGGATTCGAACCCTGGCCACCCAGCTCACCACACACACACAATACCAGTTGCCCTTGGGTCTTTGACTGGTATTTCTTTGCACAATTTAATACATAACCCATCTTTGTCAATTTAAGCTTATACGTATTATTTAGCTTATTTCCAGCTTATTAAAACAAGTTGTTGCACCTTTTATATTTTTCTTAGATTTGTATTGTTATAAAGTATTTTACAAAAAAGTTTCAGAATTTTCTGAATAGTTTTAGTATTTTTAATCATTTAATTAGTTTAAAATAGTATTTAATTCATAATAAAAAATATAAAAGTCAAAAAAAATATAAATCTTTTTTCTAAAATTTTCTTTTATCATATAGTAAGTAAGAAAATTGTTTTTACACTCGTAGGACTTTTATTTTACAAATTTTACGTTTTTTCTTGCGCACTCGCGTAATTTTTACATATAACGCACGTTTTCATTCTATGTCACGTTTTTAGGTAATTTAGGTTTACGCTTTAATTAAAATAGTTTATTTAAGTTATTTTGTTTTATAAATCAAGAAAAACATCATTTTAAAAATAGTGATAGCGTTTATTTAATATAATTTAGCTTTTTAATTTTCTTTAATTTGCATTTAAGCCCCTGTAATTTACAAAACTTTTTCTTTAGGTATAAATATTCCAAAATCCTTACTGATCACTATCCTTAGTGATTATTCGACATCTGAAAGTGTTGAACACCATTAATCCTCCGTGGGACTTAACGACCCGGGAATCCACTATATTCCAAGGGAAATTGCATTGGTTTTAGACTGTTTGAATTTTATTACGGTTGACCATTCACAAGTGGTTGATTTGTGTGATAAACTTGACGGTTCAGACCCGATCAGTTCCCCCTAGGCATTAAATCACTCAAATTTTAGAAACTGTTCCATTTATGTCATAAGGTCTAATACAGGTTTGTGTTTAGAATAATATGTGCAGCCAAATCCGTATATTGTAGTTCGAAATTTGGCCAGATGAATTTGGAGTTGTAAGTTTTATAATTATATGTTCTTCACTACTGAATATGAAGTTGTAAGCGTGATAATATTCATGTATTCATAGGCAAAGTTAAAGTTCGAGAACCATAATGGTAAAGGCTACAACTATGAATCTCAGTATGAGCGGCAAGTGAATAAGTGTGTATCACACTTTTTATGTTTGGACTCCTGAATTCCTCGCATAGTACGTATGGTTAGCCATTTTATGATCTAATATATGGATTTTCTAACGCAAAAGCACATTTTAATAGGTAAATCTAAAAAGTCAATATGTGGATAAGCAACCCCAAACAACCCTTTCAAGTTTGTGCGCACCAATGCATAATACAGAAAACCAACAATTATGAGTTGGAGCTTATAATTCACAACACATCATGAACATGCTCCAGAAAAGATTAAACATTGAGATTGATTCATGGTAAAAAGGGTATTAGAGTATGTCGAGATTCTTTTTACTGTTTTTGAAGCTGAAATTTCCAGGTAATTTAGCTTTGAACTGACATGCTTTTTTTTTTATGTACTACTAAAATTTTCAATTGCAAGAATGTTCGAGCTCCTATATTTCGTTTTACAAATCATATATTACAGTAGTGTTATTTATCCATGTAAACTAATAGATTTTTCAACAAGTTTGCACACATGTTTCACATCTTATGCCGATTTTCTCACTTAAAATATCGCAGCTTGATAGTTTTTAACAGAAACTTCCTTTGTCAGCCAAAATGCAACCAGAGATGAGCCGTCTCTTTTGGAGAAAACCTGTGATTTAATCAAGAAATTTCCGGAGTACTTTGACGTTGTGGTTAGTGTGGCAAGAAAGACTGATGGTCGTCATTGGGCAGATTTATTTTCTGCTGCTGGAAGAACTACAGAGTAAGTTTTTTCTCATACATAAATAAATGACTTATGTGTCAACTTAACTACTTGAATTATGGAAGTGAGCTGATGCATTTTTTTCTTCACTTTATAAATCTTCATGGATATTTCATTTGAATCGCTGATGTGTTTGTTGGTTGATAATTTATATTAGGATAAGTTGTTGTTAATGGTGGAATATTGAGATTTGATAAAATGGGCGTTTGAATTATTTTCCTTCTTCCAGATTATTTAAAGAATGCTTACAGAGGAGATGGTATCAGACTGCATCTAACTATATACTTGATCAAAGTAAGACCTGCTCCTTATCATACAAGGTCAACGGAGTAGCTGCAGATGAAGACGCTGTGAAAAAACTACTACACTCTCTGCAGTTCACTATTAACCATTCACTTTGCTCACCCCGGAACAATTGATATATTAAAAAAGAATGAAGAAGTACATGACCAAGTCAAGAAACGCAATGAGATTCTGCATTTTTGCACACATTCAATGTTGATCAAGATTCCCATTTGCTTCATTTCTTTGATTAGCGCATGAATAACTACCCGGATTGACCCGTTACATGTCATACTTACTTTTCGCCCTTAGTGAACAGACCTGCATATATATGTATATTTCTAAAGGTAAATGAGGGGGTGTTTGGGATAGGTTGATCTCTTTGCTTATCTGCTTAAAAAGTTAAAAGAAATATAAGCAGATACTAATTTACTTATTATCAAGTGTTTGTTATTCTATTATAAGCAGGTAACCAGATTTTTATCCAAACACTTCAAAATGTTTAGCTGCTATAAAAGATAAGCTAATAAGCACTTTGAATAAGGAAAGTATCATTAAGGGCAGTTTGTGATCCTTTTCTTTTAACTTCAAGAATCATAGATTTGGCTATCGTTTTTATCTATTTTTTAAGAAACATTCAGCACTTGCTTGCACAGTATTGGTAATAATGTACGTAGCTAAGGATTGAGAAATCATGTTACGGTCTCTAAATTGTCATTTTAGTAGATAGTTTTGAGCCTAAAAAACTCTAAATAGTTTGCCATGTGAAGGACAATAATTATGGGAATGTTTGTCTAAGCCTCTCAAATGAGATTAGATCTTTAGCATAAAGCCTTTTTTTTTGTTCAGTAAGCTTTTAAGCAAATGTTGTGGATAAGTTCATTATATCATCATTATAACTACCTTTGTTAAGCTCCCCAACCGGCCAAACACCCCCTAATCTCATTAATCTTTACTATTGTGTACTAATTTATATCCAGTTGTGGAAAATGTTGTCAGGGATAAGTCATTGTTGTTAGTTCGAAGGATAGATTAACTACATACATTTCCAACTACTCATTCATTTGACTCTATCATAATGATTGAATAAGATATTATACGTGCTGGAAAATGCACCAACGGAGCAAAGATGAGCAAAGAAAAAGCATTAGCAGTACAACAGAGGATCTTTGTGGAGGAACGTACTACAATGAATGGTGTTGTAGCTGCTGCCAAACCACCTGAAGCTGATCCAAGTTTGAACATCAAGGTTTTTCCGAACAAAGTGTTCTTCACATGTTGTCCGCTTACTTATTTTCTGGCCTGCAAAAGGAGGTTGGTTCCTGGGTCTGCTGTTTCAGTTAATAAAAATGGTTGTACTGTGGAGGCTAAGATAAACCAGGTTGGTGTTGGGATGTCTGGCATAAGTAGTGGTTCACGTTTATATGGATATTTAAAATACACGGGTTTTCTTAGCCATGAGTCTGTAAAAGAACCAACATCAGAAACTAATCTAGGCCAAAGCTCAGTAATGAAGAAAAGAATATAGGTACACGAATATGATACCGAGTCTTTAATAGATAGTTGTTTCAAGAGGTGGGACGCTGATCAAGTATAGGTGGTCACGTATCACCGTATCAAAGTCTGGAACCCAGACTGTTTCTACATGGATCTCCAAAGGATAAAGTAATTTATGAAAATGCTATTTGTCGTCAACCTATTCAAATGAACAAACAAACAAATGTCTCTGCATTTTCTTCCTCAGACCGCGTCCGATAACACTTCCGGTGTACTCGATGGCAGTGCTTGCATTCTCAGATCCACCTTCTTCGGCAACTTTCGATTCTGGACTCAGCAACACAATGCGAGCACTGTTGAGCTTCCACAATGAAAATGGGTGGCCTTTTATGATCAACCCTTACCCATTTTTTGCCTATCATTGTGATACGCGCCCTGAAACGTTGGCCTTTTGTCTCTTCCAGCCCAACGTGGGTCGAGTTAACTCTAACAATGGGATCAAGTACATGAGCATGTTTGAGCACACGTCAGGTTACTTGATGAGTGCTCAAATACTCATCATTTTTGTCGTATTTAAACTGCCAAAACATACAAAAACAATCAAAAAGATATCAAAATACTTAAAATATCCCAGGGATTGTGTTTTATGTGTTTTAAATGCAAAATATGCAAAAACAAAGAAAAATCGATCAAAGTTTGCAATATTGGCAGTTTCAGTCCCCCAAGTTTCAAAACTTGTCAAAATTAGTCCCTATGCATTTATTTTGAAAGGAAAAGTCAACCCAAGGTTTGGAAAATCAATTTCACAAAATATTACACTTGGGTTACAAGTTTTTCAAAATTACATGTTTAGTCCCTTAAAATCCAAAAATGGCAAAATAGATCCCTGGGAGCTTTAAAAAAATCAAAAATGAAAAATCTGGCCCTTGATCTATTTTAGATTGGCAAGACCAACCCTTGGACTACTTTTCATAATTTACAGGTTTGGTCCCTTGGTTTTGTGAAATTGCAAAATGGTCCTTGTGTTTAATTAACAACCAAACCGGACCTATTATTATCCTAAGCCCAAAACCTAAACACCCTTGGCCCAAATCCACCAACCCGGTCTCACCCCAACCCTAAAACACTAACACTGCCCCTTCTTCTCCATTTTTTTCCCGCCCAAAACAAACACTCATCACAGAAACACAAAGCACAATAAAACTTTTTTTCTCTTTTCTAATCCTCCTTGTCCCCTGTCACCAAAAACCACCCAGCACGCCTGTCTCCTCAAACCTTTCCCCAGGTTCTACCCATCCCATCACAGGTCCCTAGTTGCCTTGGGAAGCATTTGTTCCCCACACTAAGGTGCAGACACCCACACGGAGCAGAGAAGGACAGGAAAGAAAGAGACAAGAAGAGAGAGGTGAAGACCAAGCTTTGGAGTATAAAAGAGTTCTAGTTGCCATTGATGAGTAGTTAGTTAGTCATTAGTCAGTTTTTTTTTAGTTAGTTTATTTTTAGTTTTTTAGATTTTAGTCTAGAATCATTGTCTAGCTCAACTTACTTTCATTAATGTAATCTTTCAATTCAGTTTTAATGCAATTTTCATTTTTAATTCCTGCTCATTTAAGATTTGATTTTTTTATGTTCTTGAAATTACGTCATTTGATTCTAAAGCTGTGTTAGTTAAAGGTTGTTTGAACTCGTTTTGAGCTTGAGTATTTGATCCAATTTAGTTTTAGGGTTCTAAATCTCAATTTTTACAGAATCAGTTTCAAGGTTGTGTTCTCAAGAGGGTGTTTGGATTATGGCATTTTTGGGTCAAAATTATGTTTTTGACCCATGTTGGGTCTCAAATGGTTTGGTCAAGTGTTAAGTCAGTACTTGCTTGATGTCTCAATTAGTTTAGGTTGCTAAAATGATTTTAGAATAACTTCCATATAAGTTGTCTCACTGTCACCATTTCAGTAAATGGACCCTCTTTTTTAGCTTAGATTCAGAGAGCCTGAAGTTAGATCTAGGGCTAGGTAGTTGCTGAAATCAGTAGTTAGTTGCACTAGGTTAATTTGTGTTAGCTTGTGTTTTACCTTTTGGGCTTATTAGGTAGCTTCTTTTTAAGCCAAAAATCGCCCCTTGAACCTGCTAGCATCTTTGCAACCCAACAGCAGCCTGTCAAGCCCTTTTCTCAGTCCAACCATGAGCTTGTATAAGCTCTTCCATGGACAGCTATAGGGGCAAAGGGTAGCTGGCTGGGTGAACTTTAGCTTCCCAGAAGCTCAAAAGCTGATTCTCTCCACAGCTTATCCAACATAAGCTCCAAACTGTCCTCTGTGCTTGTTTGCTTTGCAGTTCCCCACATAGCTAAATCTCTTTTGTATTTAATGCTTAATGTGATTATTAGTTAGCTTATCCTAGGATCCTTGTTGCCACTCAGTATAGTTAGTTTAGGTTTAGCTTATTTCAGCTTATTAGGAGCTTATTTAAGATTTTACATTGCTTATTTCCTTCTTTTCTAGTTTTAAGGCTCCTCTCTTTGAAACCGTTTATGCCAACTGATTTCCCCTTGTTTGTTTAGTGTAAGTCTATTTTTTAGCTTATGGTGAATCTGTTCTAGCTTATTCGAATCCCTTGTTTGCTTATTTAGTGATCTTTGGGCTTATTTGGTATAGTAAAAGGGTGTTTGGTTGTATAAGAACTCAAGTGAAAAAGGTTGTTTAGTGAAGCTTTTGAAATCTGTTTTTGCTATAAGCTGTCATAAACAGCTTATTTATAAGGTTTTCTGAAAAAGGTCCTCACAATAAGTGTTTTTGTTAACTGGTTTTGTAAGTTTCAAAAAGAAAAAGTCAAAAATAAAATGTTTCAAAAAAATTTGTGAGAGACCAGGGTCGAACCTGGGTCTCCTCACTCATAAACCAACGCCCCTACACACAACAACCTCACCAGCGCGCCCTTGGGTCTTTCTTGAATTATTTTACCCAGTTTAATATATAAGGTAGTAGTAGTAGTTTAGCTTAATTAGCTTATTCGATTTTTTTACAGCTTATTTCATTAAGCACTAGTGTAGTTTCTCATTTTTCCTAGATTCTCTAGTATCTCAAGTATTTTCTGCAAAAGTTTCAGATTTTTCAAGAAAGTTTTAGTATTTTTAATTATTTAATTAGTGTTAAATCGTTTTTAATTCGTAGAAAATAAAATAAAACTCAAAAAATATTCGCTTTTTCCTAAAATTTTCTTTTGTCATATAGTACGTAATAAAATTAGTTTTACACTTGTAGGACTTTTATTTCACAAATTTTACGTTTATCTTAGCTCCAGCGTAATTTTTGTACATATCGTACGTTTTCATTTTAAGTCACGTTTTTAAGTAATTTAAGTTTACGTTTTAGTTGAAATAGTTTATTTAAGAAAATTTGTTTTATAAGATCACAAAAACATCATTTTAAATATAGTGATAGCGTTTATTTAATAGTTTTTATCTTTTTAATTTCCTTTAATTTGCATTTAAGCCGTTGTAATTTGTTGGCTTTTTCTGTAGTTATAATTAATTCACAAACCTCTTTCCCGTTCAAATCTCTCGATCACTATTCGTAGGGTGATCCATTGCACAGCTCGCTGGGACATAACGACCCGGGGAAACACTATACTCTCCAGATCTTCATTGATTTCGTGCTTGAGCAGTTTTAAGCTGGTTACGGTCCACCATTCACAAGTGGCGGGCTTGGGTGATTTAGCTTGACTGTTCGGGAACGCATCAAATTTTTGGCGCCGCTGCCGGGGAGCTGTGCTGATTATCTTCCGTCTAGCAGATTAGTGATTTGAATATTCACTCTTTGTTTATACCATCTGTATGTATTTATATTTTCTTATAAAAATCAAAAACCCAAAAATATTTTCATTCTTTGTTTCTATAGCCTATTTTTCAAAAATCCAAAAATATTCATTTTTACCCTCTAATATGTTTAATTCTCCATTTCTTTATCCTCAAATCTGTTTAATTCTTCATTCCTTATCTTCTTTAACCGTTTAATTCTCCATTCCTTATCCCTCTTAACCGTTTAATTCTTGATGTCATGGTTTTCGACATGTTCCTGGTGTGGAGGTCCATTTAACGGTGGAAATTGTCGGCGATGTACCAATGTGAGTTTCGGAGACAAGTTTGTCGGTAATTCCGATCCCATTTCAAATGAAACACCCGATTTTTCCTACCTACCTCCACAGCCCCAATACGAATCCTACTCATACGAGTTTTGTGAGAATGATTCTCGTTACGGTTTTGATTGTCCACCACGGGTCCCGCTTGTCTATGAGCCAGAACCATGTTACAATCAGAACTTTGGTGAAAGTTATTTTCCCAATTATCTCTGTTGTGAGAATTGCGGGGGTCCTCATGCGACTTTTGAATGTCAACCGATGAATCAAAATTTTCAAAATTCCAATTCTCCCGGTTTTGACAATTTCCAACCCCCACAATATTCCATCAGTCATCAGACTTCCGAGCCTTCACATCATTTCAATGATTACGAGGAGTGTAATCTTCCTCAAAGTTCTGAAGAAATACGCATTCGAAAGAAACGCAAATGAAAAGAATGGTGTGTAAGCTTCAACAGATGAATATAAGAATTCGATATGATGACGATGATGATGAGGATAGTATTCAAATGAAGGAATACTATGATTACGACGAGGAGAGTGTTACTCAATTGAACGATCTTATTTCTCAACTCCCTCAGTCTATTGCTATCACACCTATCTTACCTTTTATTGCTTCCAAAGACTCTCTCATAATGGAGGATGATCATCTCAGCACTATTTCGGAAACGGAATCATCTAGTGTTGAGGATCTTGTCCCAATCCCAAGTGAGTCTGAGGATATATCCGATAGTGATTGTGATTTGCCTTTTTGTGATTCTCTAGACATTTCTGAGGTTACTTCCGGGATTTTCTCAAATCCTCTTTTTGAATTTCATAATGACTACACTTTTGAGAAAGTAAATCCTCTTTTCGATGAAATGTCTGAGGCCGATCTGAGAGACCATCACGGAAGCGGTGGAAATTGCTAGCTCTCAGAGCACACCACTTGTCCCACCTCTGTATTCTATCTTATCTCTTCCATCATGTGATGATGATTCTATCCTCACTAATGAGATTCATGATCCAAAAATCATGAATTCTCCTTCTGATAATGAGGAGTTAGTCATGATCATCATCATGATTCTCCTTCTTTTCTTCACATACGGTGTGACTTCTCCATGTCTTAACTCCTTCGGGAGTGAAGACACTATCTTTGACCCCGGCATTTTCAATTATCATTTTTGAGCCGGTTCTATGTATATCTCATCGGTGTGGAACTTTCACGTGCTTCAAATGTTTGTCCAAACATCTTGAATGAAAGTCCGATGGAGATTGTTTCTTCCACCTTACTTCCCCATGAACAAATTAATGCGGGGTCGAGTCAAGCTAGCGACTCGGTAATCAAAAACAGTAGCATGCCATATGGGTTTTCACCCATATTTCTGACTTCTTTCTATTTTCTACCACCCTAGTGTGGGGGGGTTGCCCACATGTTAAAAAAAAATCTTCTTTCTAAATAATGGCCGTAGTATTTCCCTTTCACGTTCTTTTTTTGGCATAACCGCCGGTACTTTGAATATTGAGGGCAATATTCATTTCTAAGTGTGGGGGGGAATTCTCACGAATTTTATCATATAATTATACCAATTCCCCCGTTTTTGGCCAAAATTTTTTTTTGGAGTAAGTGTTTTACACTTACTCATTTGGTTATCAGTCCGCCTTGTCTAATAAACTAAAGGATTGGCTAATCCAGGAGCAAACGGCTCTTGGTAAAGATTTCTCAAATCCGTTTATATGGCTTGCAATTTGCCCAAAATTGTATGGTAATCAGCTCACCAAAGATAATATTGATAATTTATCTAAGAGTTGGCTAGTCCAGAAGGGTACGGCTTCTGGTAAAGACAAAATCAAATCCGTTGAAAGCTGGTGGTTTGCTCAAAATCACATGGTTATCGGTGTACCATGGTTCTTACTTGAACTGAAACATTTGGCTACTCCAGAAGTGATGGCTTTTGGTAAAGAGTTTTTCAAATCCATCAGGTTTTATAAAAAGATTGCTAGGGACTAGCAATAGTTTAGTGTGGGGGATTGATGAGTGCTCAAATACTCATCATTTTTGTCGTATTTAAACTGCCAAAACATACAAAAACAATCAAAAAGATATCAAAATACTTAAAATATCCCAAGGATTGTGTTTTATGTGTTTTAAATGCAAAATATGCAAAAACAAAGAAAAATCGATCAAAGTTTGCAATATTGGCAGTTTCAGTCCCCCAAGTTTCAAAACTTGTCAAAATTAGTCCCTATGCATTTATTTTGAAAGGAAAAGTCAACCCAAGGTTTTGAAAATCAATTTCACAAAATATTACACTTGGGTTACAAGTTTTTCAAAATTACATGTTTAGTCCCTTAAAATCCAAAAATGGCAAAATAGATCCCTGGGAGCTTTAAAAAAAATCAAAAATGAAAAATCTGGCCCTTGATCTATTTTAGATTGGCAAGACCAACCCTTGGACTACTTTTCATAATTTACAGGTTTGGTCCCTTGGTTTTGTGAAATTGCAAAATGGTCCTTGTGTTTAATTAACAACCAAACCGGACCTATTATTATCCTAAGCCCAAAACCTAAACACCCTTGGCCCAAATCCACCAACCCGGTCTCACCCCAACCCTAAAACACTAACACTGCCCCTTCTTCTCCATTTTTTTCCCGCCCAAAACAAACACTCATCACAGAAACACAAAGCACAATAAAACTTTTTTTCTCTTTTCTAATCCTCCTTGTCCCCTGTCACCAAAAACCACCCAGCACGCCTGTCTCCTCAAACCTTTCCCCAGGTTCTACCCATCCCATCACAGGTCCCTAGTTGCCTTGGGAAGCATTTGTTCCCCACACTAAGGTGCAGACACCCACACGGAGCAGAGAAGGACAGGAAAGAAAGAGACAAGAAGAGAGAGGTGAAGACCAAGCTTTGGAGTATAAAAGAGTTCTAGTTGCCATTGATGAGTAGTTAGTTAGTCATTAGTCAGTTTTTTTTTAGTTAGTTTATTTTTAGTTTTTTAGATTTTAGTCTAGAATCATTGTCTAGCTCAACTTACTTTCATTAATGTAATCTTTCAATTCAGTTTTAATGCAATTTTCATTTTTAATTCCTGCTCATTTAAGATTTGATTTTTTTATGTTCTTGAAATTCTGTCATTTGATTCTAAAGCTGTGTTAGTTAAAGGTTGTTTGAACTCGTTTTGAGCTTGAGTATTTGATCCAATTTAGTTTTAGGGTTCTAAATCTCAATTTTTACAGAATCAGTTTCAAGGTTGTGTTCTCAAGAGGGTGTTTGGATTATGGCATTTTTGGGTCAAAATTATGTTTTTGACCCATGTTGGGTCTCAAATGGTTTGGTCAAGTGTTAAGTCAGTACTTGCTTGATGTCTCAATTAGTTTAGGTTGCTAAAATGATTTTAGAATAACTTCCATATAAGTTGTCTCACTGTCACCATTTCAGTAAATGGACCCTCTTTTTTAGCTTAGATTCAGAGAGCCGAAGTTAGATCTAAGACTAGGTAGTTGCTGAAATCAGTAGTTAGTTGCACTAGGTTAATTTGTGTTAGCTTGTGTTTTACCTTTTGAGCTTATTAGGTAGCTTCTTTTTAAGCCCAAAATCGCCCCCTTGAACCTGCTAGCATGCTGCAACCCAACAGCAGCCTGTCAAGCCCTTTTCTCAGTCCAACCATGAGCTTGTATAAGCTCTTCCATGGACAGCTATAGGGGCAAAGGGTAGCTAGCTGGGTGAACTTTAGCTTCCCAGAAGCTCAAAAGCTGATTCTCTCCACAGCTTATCCAACATAAGCTCCAAACTGTCCTCCTGTGCTTGTTTGCTGCAGTTCCCCACATAGCTAAATCTCTTTTGTATTTAATGCTTAATGTGATTATTAGTTAGCTTATCCTAGGATCCTTGTTGCCACTCAGTATAGTTAGTTTAGGTTTAGCTTATTTCAGCTTATTAGGAGCTTATTTAAGATTTTACATTGCTTATTTCCTTCTTTTCTAGTTTTAAGGCTCCTCTACTGAAACCGTTTATGCCAACTGATTTCCCCTTGTTTGTTTAGTGTAAGTCTATTTTTTAGCTTATGGTGAATCTGTTCTAGCTTATTCGAATCCCTTGTTTGCTTATTTAGTGATCTTTGGGCTTATTTGGTATAGTAAAAGGGTGTTTGGTTGTATAAGAACTCAAGTGAAAAAGGTTGTTTAGTGAAGCTTTTGAAATCTGTTTTTGCTATAAGTCATAAAACTTATTTATAAGGTTTTCTGAAAAAGGTCCTCACAATAAGTGTTTTTGTTAACTGGTTTTGTAAGTTTCAAAAAGAAAAAGTCAAAAATAAAATGTTTCAAAAAATTTGTGAGAGACCAGGGTCGAACCTGGGTCTCCTCACTCATAAACCAACGCCCCTACACACAACAACCTCACCAGCGCGCCCTTGGGTCTTTCTTGAATTATTTTACCCAGTTTAATATATAAGGTAGTAGTAGTAGTTTAGCTTAATTAGCTTATTCGATTTTTTTACAGCTTATTTCATTAAGCACTAGTGTAGTTTCTCATTTTTCCTAGATTCTCTAGTATCTCAAGTATTTTCTGCAAAAGTTTCAGATTTTTCAAGAAAGTTTTAGTATTTTTAATTATTTAATTAGTGTTAAATCGTTTTTAATTCGTAGAAAATAAAATAAAACTCAAAAAAATATTCCGCTTTTTCCTAAAATTTTCTTTTGTCATATAGTAAGTAAGAAAATTGTTTTTACACTTGTAGGACTTTTATTTCACAAATTTTACGTTTTATCTTGCGCTCCAGCGTAATTTTTGTACATATCGTACGTTTTCATTTTAAGTCACGTTTTTAAGTAATTTAAGTTTACGTTTTAGTTGAAATAGTTTATTTAAGAAAATTTGTTTTATAAGATCACAAAAACATCATTTTAAATATAGTGATAGCGTTTATTTAATAGTTTTTATCTTTTTAATTTCCTTTAATTTGCATTTAAGCCGTTGTAATTTGTTAGCTTTTTCTGTAGTTATAATTAATTCACAAACCTCTTTCCCGTTCAAATCTCTCGATCACTATTCGTAGGGTGATCCATTGCACAGCTCGCTGGGACATAACGACCCGGGGAAACACTATACTCTCCAGATCTTCATTGATTTCGTGCTTGAGCAGTTTTAAGCTGGTTACGGTCCACCATTCAAAAGTGGCGGGCTTGGGTGATTTAGCTTGACTGTTCGGGAACGCATCATTACTCTTCTTTCCCTCTGAAACAATGTACATTTCTTGATTAGAAATATCACATTTATCATTATATGACATTAAGTGTAGCGAAAATCCATAAAATGAATAGTACAAATAAATAAACGTTTTGATCAACTATGCTCAAAAAATTTAGTTATTGCTATAATAGCGTTTTGTTATTGACATATTTTTTTGTCTAAAACCAAATTTTTGGTACACATATGTTATTGGTCTTGGTGATTAATTGATCACTAATATGACACCATCTTTACATGAGTAAATCTGCCAAGTCATGCCTTTTTTTTAAGCTAAAGACATAAGATATCACTTATGAAATAACAGTTAACTATAACTAAGGTAGTCGAACATTGATTTCTTATAAAGACCATGCATATATTATTTAGTGATGGATATAATTATAAAAAAGTGAAAGGAGTAAAGCTTCTTATTGCAAGAATTTTCGAGTGTTTGACAATATGTATTTGAACAACTTTTTACAATTTAGGTAGATGTTGTAAGGTCTGCTCTAAATGCAATGGGGGGGTTCAAAGACATTGAAATCATGGTTGCAGAAACAGGGTGGGCTTACAAAGGTGACCCAAATGAGGCTGGACCCAGCGTTGATAACGCTAAAGCCTACAATGGTAATTTGATCAACCATCTATGATCAAAGGCCGAAAAACCATTGATGCCCGGAAAATCCGTCGCTACCTATATATTTGCTCTCTATGATGATAACTTGAAACCTGGGCAGGTTTTGAGAAATTGTCCGGGCTTTTTAAGCATGAGCTATCCATCACTTATGATGTTGGTCTTTAAAAAAATATCCAGGTTATAATTTTATTATGTAATTGTTATCTCCAATGATGGTTATTTTTGAAAACTGTCGGCGGGCACGTTGAAGACCGAATACATGTACCAATGGTTGACCTGAAAAGTAAACGCGCATAAACTACCCCGACATATGATTTATTTACTTATACGTATTTTTTATTCCAATGCAATTACTTTTAGTGTTCCCATCGTTATTCTAATAACTCACGTTAACATATGATAATTCCTATTATTATAAGCTTAATAACTTAAAAAAGGTCATCATTATATGACTAATCTTTTCTGAAAGCGTATTTGATTCTTCCATGAACATAAATATTCCCCATATCCATTTACATGAGAAGATAGATGACAAGGAGCAATGGTAGGAAGCTCGGATTCAAGTTGTTATCGAGGGAAACTACAATGTTTATGAAGTATGGGTGAGTGACAGGCTCGTTGTACCAATCAAAAATAAACCTAATTACCTTATACTAGATAGGGCAAGCGGGTATCGTATCCACGAGGAGTATGTGGTTCTAATTTAAGTTTTGAGGTGATCACTGATCAATAAAAGTTTTGGTTTTGAAATCTTAATAACTAAATTACTAATTAAACTAAATTCTATGAAATAAATAACTAGTTTAACACTTAATACTAAAACTACTAATAAACTAAAAAGCAAATAAACAAATAAAGATCCAATAAGCAAATAAAAGCGAAGTTGTGAACAATTGAGTGAAAAGTAATCCCTCCCGGCTCCGGATATATTGATATGACTAAGTTACGGATTATTACTAATGCTTGCTTTGTATTAATTGAAAAGGATAATTTTGGGCGCAAGTTATGTTTACCACACGAATTGTCTTAATACCTAAACTAGTTGGACTCGGTACAATTCGTTGACTAGCAATAACATGTCTTCTAATAATCCTATTAATTAATTTTATAATTATTTAACGAACAATTATGTTAAACATACGACCGTCTTAACCCTTATGCTACTTAGGCTTGGCACAATCGTTGACTCGCTATAAAATGTCTCACAATAATTCAATAAAATAATTATACTAAAACATTAAATTCAAACAAATGATATGCAATAAAATCATATGAATTAATGTTTGACAAATAAATTATAATCCGTAAACATGATCAAACCAAATATATCTTTTACCGAGAGAGATTACAAAAGGCTTAGCCGCGCATCACAATCGTAGACATCATCTTCATTATATTGCACGATCGCCGAGAAAACTAATAATATACCTTATATAAACTAGAAATTAATAAGATGGATGATGGATCGGTGTGCGTCTTCTTGGCCAATGATGTCTAATGTATTCAAGAAAATGACGGCTGCCTTTGTTTTTCTTTCTTTAATGTTGCGGCTGTGTGTGTTTTTAGATCGATGTCGAATGATGAGATGGGGTAAAAAAAATGTCGGCTGTCTCTTCTCCGCTCCTTATCGCATCGTTTTTATATAGGATTAGAAAAAACCCTTTTTTTTCTTCTTTGCTTGCTGCGTCAACACCTCCAATCAAGGCCCAAATATTTTCTTCTTTTTTTTTTTTTCTTTTCCTTTTCTTTCTTGATGACGTTGGTCTTGTCACGAGCAAAACAACACGACAACGTTCAATACTTGCATGTCTTCATTTTAAGCTCATAATATCACAACTTTAGCTCATTTTAACGCATAGCCTACATAATCACAAAACACCCTCAAAGTACATGTATAACGATGAATAATAATGCAATAATGCGTAATTAACATGCAATGAGGGGTATGTAAAATACACCGATCAAACCCCCTCAACTTAACTCTTACTCTCCCGAGGAAGAAATCTACTATATCTTGGCATGTTAATTGCATATTTTTTAATCATACCATTGAAATTCCATCAAAAAGATTAAATTCAACCTAGTACACTAATAACCATCCTATGTAGCAAATAATCCAAAATGATTACCAATATTTTTGTCCTTCTTAAACACTTAGCATAACCGCTCCCATTGGTTCCATTTACTTTATGTTTCATATAATTAACCATGTGCCCAACATACTTAGTACACCCCTATAATCAATCTAAACATAGATCCAAAACGAGAGGTGAGAATACCTTACACCTTTTATAATAGCGGAGTTTTTATACCATAGGAGCAAACTTTTAAAGAGCACATTAGCCATCATACATCAACTTACATGTTTTCACTTTTTGCGCTATTTTTTTTTCACATGAATTTCACTTCGCATTTCAAGCATTTTTGCTCATAACATACATAAGCTCCTTTTTTAGCCATCCGGGACCGTTTTTATACATGTCATCCCGAATGCTTTATACACTCCTTTTAAGGTTGATAAAAAGACCAATCATTTGAGAGTATGAATATCTATCCTATAGGTGCATACTAAGACACATCGGCACACGGGAACCGGTTAATTTAGTCTGTTTTAATTAAATGGGAACAACTATGCTTCGTGCCTACTGGTATATCATATGATGGAGTTATCTACCACATAGTCTAATTAGTTAATGCACTAAATTAAACCAACCTTCCTAATTTCATAACAACAATACAAGGATTGGGTTATTTCACATAAAATTGTCTCAGCTAAGTGCAATGCTATCCATCAAAAAATTGACGTCTGACCCATGCTAACAACTAAAATATCACCTTGCGCGGGTGACGAATCAGATAGGCAAGCCCAGCATATGACTACCACCAATAATTATGACAGTTCTCCAACTTTTTTCTATGGCCACCGTGCGCGGGTGACAAGCCAGATAAGATCAATTTAAGTGTCCTAACCCAACTATTACATTATTATATTTCATATTATATTATTTTAACTTTCTTCCCGTTTTAAGCAAAAGTAAGTGAGGAAATTCAATCGGGTATGGTTTGATCATCTACTAAATATACATATGCCTAACTACATGCAAACTATCAAATCAATTATAACCAAATTATACAATGAAATCGGGTGCACCTTATAATCATGGTTGGTTCTTCTGGTTTGCTCCAATAAGTCATCCACAAGCTAATCTTCAGAATCTGCAAACACTCAACAAATATATGTAGAAGAAACTTCTACATCAATAAGCTCAAGAACCTTATAATGTGATTCAATTTTTTTTTTTTTTTTTTTTTTTCAAAAATCACATTTTGACCCATTTTTTTTTACCACAATTTCACACAAAACATGTAACACATGTGACACCCCCCTCAACTTAAAGCATTGCATTGTCCCCAATGTAAAAACTTTAAGTTGAAATTTTGGTTAAAAATCACTTTGACAAACACACACACACAAAAACCTAACTCACTTTCGTAGGAATCACGGTTGCATTTAGCGCATGCAACAAGCCTTTTAAACCACTCGGTAGCCCGAGTGGACGAGTTTAGTCTCGTGAGGGTTTGTAGTGAACACACCCACAAAGTTTTTAACACACATACTACAACCCACGGGTTGCCTCCCGCGCTAAGTTTAACGTCGTCAGCCCGACATAACTCATTGGAGCTATTGAGACGGTTGGAGTGGTTCCAAGTAAACCACATCAACCGTGGCGATATGATCACTCTCCAACACAACATACGGCTTCAAACGGTGTCCATTGACTTTAAATGGCTCTCCACCCACCATATTTTTTATTTCAATGGCTCCATGTGGAGAGACTTGAGTCACAACGTATGGACCCGTCCATTTACTTCTTAATTTTCCGGGAAAGAGCTTAAGTCTAGCATTGAATAACCAAACTTTTTGACCCACCGAGAAAGATTTCTTGGTGATGTGTCGGTCATGAAAAGCCTTAGTTTTCTCCTTATAAATCCGGGCACTCTCATAAGCATCGCGTCTAATCTCATCTAATTCAGATAATTGAAGTTTCCTAGAATTACCCGCATTATCTAAGTCCATATTAACCTGCTTAATTGCCCACTCAGCCCTATGCTCAATCTCAACCGGTAAATGACACGCCTTGCCATATACCAACCTATACGGGGACATTCCAATACGGGTCTTAAAAGCCGTCCTATATGCCCACAAGGCATCATCTAACCTCAGGGACCAATCCTTCCTATCACTACGAACGGTCTTTTCTAATATTCGCTTAATCTCCCTATTAGATACTTCTACCTGTCCACTAGTCTGTGGGTGATAAGGAGTAGCTATTCTATGATTAACCCCATAGTGTTTCAATAACTTTCCAAATTTGAAGTTCTTAAAGTGGGAACCCCCATCACTAATGATCGCCTTGGGGATTCCATGCCTAGCAAAGATATTTTTCTTAACAAACTTAAGAACTACACTATGGTCATTTGTTCTTGTAGCCTCTGCTTCTACCCACTTGGAGACATAGTCAACTGCCACCAAAATATACATATTTCCATGAGAGGTAGGGAATGGTCCCATAAAATCAATACCCCACACGTCAAAGATCTCAACAACAAGTATTGGATTCATAGGCATCTGATCACGCCTTGAAATCCCACCAACTTGTTGGCAACGAGTACATGCTTTTACAAAAGACTGGGCATCCTTGAATATAGTCGGCCAAAAGAAGCCGCTCTGCAGGACTTTGTGCCCAGTTTTCGTCGCACCAAAGTGTCCCCCACACGCATAAGAATGGCAATGAGCCAATATGTCCATATGCTCGTCATCGGGAATACACCTCCTAACAACTTGGTCAGCACACACTTTATAAAGATCCGGATCCTCCCAAAAATAATGCTTCAATTGAGAAAAGAAGTATTTTCTTTGTTGTTTGGACCAGTAATCCAGAAGCTTTTTAACTACAAGGTAGTTAACAATGTTTGCATACCAAGGGATCTTAGAAACTTGGAATAAGCTTTCATCAGGAAATCTTTCTTTAATCACGTCAGATGGATTGAACGGAGGAGGGATAATCCTGGACAAATGGTCGGCAACCACATTTTCCGACCCCTTCTTATCCCGGATTTCAGTTAAATTCTTGTAACAGCAGAATCCATCTAAGCAACCTCGGTTTTGTCTCTTTCTTGGTTAATAAATGTTTCAAGGCACTATGATCTGAAAATACTATCACCTTAGAATGCCCCCAAATATATGAACGGAACTTATCGAGAGCAAAAACCACGGCTAGCAATTCCTTTTCAGTAGTGGTGTAATTCATTTGAGCTTCGAAAAGTCTTACTAGCATAAAAGATAACAACGGGTTTCTTATCGATCCGTTGTCCCAGAACCGCCCCAGTATATTCGCTTCGCGTCACACATGATCTCGAAAGGCTTCGACCAATCGGGTGACTGCAGAATCGGGGCTTTTACAAGCTTTTGCTTAAGCATATTGAATGCTTTAAGACATGATTCATTAAAGTCAAATCGTGCCTCTTTTGAGAGTAAATTACAAAGAGGCTTTGATATAGCACTGAAATCTTTAATAAATCTCCTGTAGAACCCTGCATGACCACGAAAAGATCGCACAGCTTTAGTGTTAGTGGGAGGAGGAAGGGTTGATATTATTTGCACCTTGGCACGGTCAACCTCAAATCCTTTTTCAGAAACGACGTGTCCTAATACAATTCCCTCTCGAACCATGAAATGGCTCTTCTCCCAACTAAGCACTAGATTGGTTTCGGTGCATCTTTTTAACACACTTTCAAGCTGACCCAAACAGCTTTCGAATGATTGACCAAAGATGGAGAAATCATCCATGAATATCTCTACAGATTCTCCAACCATGTCAGAAAAGATGCTCATCATGCACCGCTGAAAGGTAGCGGGTGCATTACACAGACCAAACGGCATTCGACGAAATGCAAATGTCCCATATGGACATGTAAAAGTGGTTTTGGCCTGGTCATCGGGATGGATGGGTATTTGATTATACCCGGAGTACCCATCCAAGAAGCAATAGAACTTCGACCGAAAGCTTCTCAACTATTTGATCAATGAAAGGTAGTGGGAAATGATCTTTAGATGTGGCATCATTCAGCTTACGGTAATCTATGCACACTCTCCAGCCAGTCACTGGTCGGGTGGTGAGTTTTTCCCCGCTCTCGGTTTCCACAACGGTGATACCGGCCTTTTTAGGCACCGTTTGCGTGGGACTTACCCATTTACTATCCGAGATGGGATAGATGATACCAGCATCTAGCCACTTGAGAACTTCCTTCTTCACTACCTCCTTCATATTAGGATTCAAGCGCCTTTGCGCATCTCTTGATGGCTTAACATCTGGGTCCGTAACAATTCGGTGCATACATAATGAAGGACTAATCCCTTTTAAGTCTGCAATTGTCCATCCCACTGCTGCTTTATACTTGGAAAGCACTTTCAAAAGTGATTCCTCTTGTGATCCAGAAAGATCAGAAGCAACAATAACGGGTAAAGTATTGTTAGGACCTAGAAAAGCATATTTGAGATTAGATGGCAAAGGTTTCAGCTCAAGAATTGGAGGCACCTCCAGCGACGGCTTTGTGGCCGTGTCAAAAGTAGCAGGCAAGGGCTCCACTTTATAAGACCAAGGTGGTTTTTGATGGTCTAAAGAACTGACCAAACACTCTTGAATCTCTTGAACTTCAGCAAAATCAAGAATCTCCTCATTCTCACCAGTTAAATATAAGTTTAAAGGATCAACCTTAAGCATACGGGGTGCATGCTTTTGGACTTCCTCATCGATTACATCCACCTGGTAGCATTCATTCATAGTAGGAGAATTCACGGAACTAAACACATTCAATCTTAGCTTCTTATTACCGAACGCAATATCCATGGCTCCAGTTCGACAATTAATCCTAGCGTCTATCGTGGCTAGGAATGGTCGTCCAAGGATAATGGTTGGTTGAACATCCTTGTATGGTGTCTCGGTGTCCATAACAAAGAAGTCAACTGGGTAATAGAAGTCATCAACTTTCACAATAACATCCTCTAAGATACCTCTAGGAATTTTGGTAGATCGATCGGCTAAGGAAATTATAGTGTCAGTCTTACGAAGGGTTCCTAAGTCATACTTATCGACCAAACTAGCAGGAAGGATGTTGATACTAGCACCGAGATCAAGGAGCGCCTTCTTAATGGCAATATTTCCCACCACAACTGAAATCAATGGTGCTCTAGGATCTTTGAATTTGGGAGGAAGAGAGTTAGATAAGATTGCACTAACGTGCTCAGTTAGGTCAACCTTTTTAGGCACAGTTGCCTTTAACTTCCTCTTTTGAGTACACAAGTCCTTTAAAAACTTGGCATATGCAGGAATTTGCTTGATAGCATCAATAAGAGGGAGATTGATCTTTACTTGCTTGAAAGTCTCCCACATATCCTCAGAATGAGGAACCTTTTTAGCCAATCTAGCATATGCCGATTTTTCCAAAGCTGCGGGGTAAGGAGTGGTTGTGCTTGACACACCAGCCTCCCCAACTTTGGGTGATTCAGTAGCTTTAGGATTCTGAGTTGGTGGTTTTGGAAAATCATCATTTACTAACTCAGAATCGAACTTAACATTTTCGCTTTTTACCTTTAACAAAAATTTCGTCATCAGTAACGAAATCATCGACATCATGCGAAAAATCATGAACACTTGGAATTTTGATGTCATTGTTGTAGGTTTTACCATTTCGAAGAGATGTCACCATATTCACATGCTCAGGACCATCTGGCTTATGCTTTGGATTAAGAGTGGGATAGCTTGGAAGCTTACCCGCTTCTCGTTTGTGCACCTCTTGACCATTGCCCCAGTTGTCTTTCAAGATTTACTACAGATTTGGAAAGGGACTCAAACTTTAGGTTTGCACCTTGATTAGACTTGGCCAACTCGCTTAGGATCAAGTCAAACTTTTGGTCAACATTGGATTGTTGGCCATTGTTTGAACCTTGACCTTGACTTTGGTATTGTTGTGGCCTTTGTTGGTAATTGTTAGGGCGACTGTCGTCATCCTTCCAACGGAAGTTGGGGTGATTACGCCATCCTGGATTGTAACTATTGGAGAATGGGTCGTTTCGTGGATGATTTCCATAGACTCCATTTACCTCCGCATTCGGTGGTGCCCCCCAACTTTGACAATTATTGACTGAATGACTCGGATCACCACACATTGAGCACACATCATGCGACACATGCGACACATTTGAAGCACCTTTTCCTAGATTTCTCAACAAAAGATCAACTTTCTTACTTAACTCACTAATTTCAGAATTTGTGCCATGTTGGTTAGACACATAATTGGCGGAAGATTTGTTGTTTCGATCCACTGAAGCTTGGGTCTTGGAACCCTTGCTCAGCTTTTCAAAGAACTCCCATTCTTCCTCCATGGGCCGTGAGAAAAACGTTCCCCCACTAGTTGCCATTACAAATTGTTGGTTATGATAATCCAACCCGTCATAAAAGACTTTGACAAGCTCCCATTTTGGAACATCGTGGTGAGGGCAAGTTCTTAACAACTCTTTGAGTCTACTAAAAGCTTCGTGAAACTGCTCGCCTGGGATTTGACGAAAGGATTTAATCTTATTTCTAATGGCAGCAGTTTTGCTTATAGAATAGAATTCATCAAGAAATGCGGATTGCATTTCAGACCATGAGTTAATACTACCTGGTTCGAGAGATGTGAACCAGGCCTTAGCTTGATCTTTAAGAGAAAAGGAAAAAAGGCGAAGTCTTACCCACATCCTTAGTGGTGTTATTAACCTGATGTGTATCGCAATGGAGAAAAACTAGCGCAGATGTGCGTACGGCTCCTCATGACCTCTAAACACGGGTAAGATCGCTATGAGGTTCGGCTGGATCTTGAAGTTGCTCAGAGCCCCATTAGCGGTAGTCGGATAGACAATCGGGGAGGGATCATCGAAGTTCCCCGGTCTATAATAGGAATCCACACCCCGTGGTGGGGATTCTGCACCGGCGGCATCGTCGTCACCTGGCATTTCCGTGAAAAGCTCTTCTACACCTGCAAAATCAAGGTTAGTAGAAAACTGTCTAGTTGCTTTCCTCCTCAACCTTGCGCTTCTCTCTACCTCAGGATCGTAAGCTAACGGTGATGTACGTCCCGATCTACGCGTGCGCATACACTAACTTGCACACTCACAATCAACAAAACAAACAAACAAACAAAACAAAAGAAAATAAAATCTTTTTGTACCAAAATTTGACAGGCTCGTTGTACCAATCAAAAATAAACCTAATTACCTTATACTAGATAGGGCAAGCGGGTATCGTATCCACGAGGAGTATGTGGTTCTAATTTAAGTTTTGAGGTGATCACTGATCAATAAAAGTTTTGGTTTTGAAATCTTAATAACTAAATTACTAATTAAACTAAATTCTATGAAATAAATAACTAGTTTAACACTTAATACTAAAACTACTAATAAACTAAAAAGCAAATAAACAAATAAAGATCCAATAAGCAAATAAAAGCGAAGTTGTGAACAATTGAGTGAAAAGTAATCCCTCCGGCTCGGATATATTGATATGACTAAGTTACGGATTATTACTAATGCTTGCTTTGTATTAATTGAAAAGGATAATTTTGGGCACAAGTTATGTTTACCACACGAATTGTCTTAATACCTAAACTAGTTGGACTCGGTACAATTCGTTGACTAGCAATAACATGTCTTCTAATAATCCTATTAATTAATTTTATAATTATTTAACGAACAATTATGTTAAACATACGACCGTCTTAACCCTTATGCTACTTAGGCTTGGCACAATCGTTGACTCGCTATAAAATGTCTCACAATAATTCAATAAAATAATTATACTAAAACATTAAATTCAAACAAATGATATGCAATAAAATCATATGAATTAATGTTTGACAAATAAATTATAATCCGTAAACATGATCAAACCAAATATATCTTTTACCGAGAGAGATTACAAAAGGCTTAGCCGCGCATCACAATCGTAGACATCATCTTCATTATATTGCACGATCGCCGAGAAAACTAATAATATACCTTATATAAACTAGAAATTAATAAGATGGATGATGGATCGGTGTGCGTCTTCTTGGCCAATGATGTCTAATGTATTCAAGAAAATGACGGCTGCCTTTGTTTTTCTTTCTTTAATGTTGCGGCTGTGTGTGTTTTTAGATCGATGTCGAATGATGAGATGGGGTAAAAAAAATGTCGGCTGTCTCTTCTCCGCTCCTTATCGCATCGTTTTTATATAGGATTAGAAAAAACCCTTTTTTTTTCTTCTTTGCTTGCTGCGTCAACACCTCCAATCAAGGCCCAAATATTTTCTTCTTTTTTTTTTTCTTTTCCTTTTCTTTCTTGATGACGTTGGTCTTGTCACGAGCAAAACAACACGACAACGTTCAATACTTGCATGTCTTCATTTTAAGCTCATAATATCACAACTTTAGCTCATTTTAACGCATAGCCTACATAATCACAAAACACCCTCAAAGTACATGTATAACGATGAATAATAATGCAATAATGCGTAATTAACATGCAATGAGGGGTATGTAAAATACACCGATCAGTGAGCCTCTTTGCTAACATGCATATTGTTTTGTGTTTTCAGTCCAAAGCATTCAAAAAGACCTATCAATTACCTCTATTCATCAAACTTCATGTAGATTAATCTAAATAAACATTATGCGGGAACAAGTAATTGGACAGCGCAGATGCAATACTTCCACCATTATCATCTTTCTAAGTGTGTCAGTTTGGGCATAACTATACTAATATGTGAATTTGATGTGTTCAAGAAATTGCAGAATCTATAAAGCAAGACTTTGGTGGTATTGATATTTTGGTGCACTCACTTGCCAAAGGTCTTATCACCGCCACGTTTTGGCTACCACTAAAGGAGCTATATATAGAGGAGAGGTTGATCATTAGCAATAATTTCCTTATCGATAGATGATTTTTTATATTTTGATTTTTTTGTAAGGATCTTTATTATCAATCATTTTCCGGTGGTAGATGATTTTGTAGATGAAATTACAAGAACCGTCACAATCTACGTCTAAGAAAATTAATAATATAATTATTATATTGGCAAGGTAAAACATGATATGATTCCATTAAAGCTTTTAGTTCTCTTGAGAAAATTTATTTAGGTCATTTTAATCAGTTATTTTATCTTATTAGGTCATTCATCGCATTCGATGCTCTAGCGGATGGTGAGCTAAGCTTAAATGTTGATGATTATGCTATAGTGCACCAGGTATTGTTCTACCAATACAATTTAGTAATGCACAATTCATGCATGGGCTAATTGGGTATTTTAGCACATATCAATATCGGTCGGGTGGGTGTACCTGCAAAAAATTATTCGTCCATTTCTATCATTGTTTTTTATCACATATCATTGTGTACCTGGAAAGAAATCAGTGAAACAGAAGTCCTCAAAGTATGCATCTAAAACACGACCGCTAAACAATCTGAGTCTGAAGTGAAGAAAGTGCTTGATGCAGAATTATGTATGCAGAGGGTTCAACAAGATGCATAACAGGAAACATATCATGTAGAAGTTGCAGAGGCCAAATCCAGTGTCACTACAGAAGACCCTTATAGAGTGTCTATTAGATTCTTTGTATTAGAAGTTGTATTCTGGATTTCACTAATTCACTCTTAATATAGAACTGAAAAGTTAGATTTATCACACAATGGGTGAAGCATACATTTATGAAGAAGTTAATAAATCTGATTCTTTGATTGTTTCAACCATCATGTTTTTACTGAATGAATTGCGTTTGAAGAGTGGAAGACATTGATCAAGTCACGCACCCGTATCTAAACAATGTGGCGGTATGTTTAATTTATAATGTGGTTTGCGTATTCCTGGCACAGGAAAATGTTGAAACACCTAAATTGAAGATTGATGATGTCAGGACTCCTCATGATCTTTATGATGGTATAATGTGTGATTTTCTAGGTGTCGATGTAAGGTGTGTGTGTGCGCGCGCGTAACAAGTCTTCCATCTATTTTAAGAATATTGAATTCAGTTCTTGACAGAATCATTTGATCATTGCACAGAAAAAAACATGCCAGATGGAATTCGTTTCTAGATGCAAGGAATAAAGGTCGTCTGTTTTCTGAGTTGAACTGGCCGACAGGTCCTGGTGTATGTTAGCTCTTGCATGTAAGAGAAAAACTTGTATTAATTGACCTTTTTAATGTGTTTTTTATATTGGCCATATTTGGATTTTCTAAAGAGGACACAAATCAGAAGGATACAATCGCTTTTGAACTTTAAAAAATACATCCCTAGAAACCCAGAAGCTGGGTGTAGGTTGGAGTATTTCAAAAACTCACTATTCATGTCAATGCCAAAACCAGTAGTTGTCCCTGAAATATTAGCATTCATGTAAATTTTAACACTGGGACATTTATTTTTTCCTTTCTTATTTAATTATTTTTTCTATTTTATTGTTTACTGATTGAAGTTTTGAATTTGTGTAGTATTTTCACTCCGTTTACAGAGAGAGGTTGGTCGACTCCTCCTGAACATTAAATCTTTCTTGCCTTTCAAACAGTATTTACATTTTTAATATAATGGGCAGGGGAATATAGTAAGAACGAAAGAGAAAATCCAAATGCTAAATGTTTTTATCTATAAAAAGTAAAAAGAGGTGTACTATCAGTAGATGTCTAAGTACCTTTTACAAGCAGGTAGCAAACTTCATGTAGCCTAACAAGTTGATTTTTTTTCGTAGTGATGTAAACAAAACATGCTTTTGCAGCGATTCCAGTGATTTACCTGTTGTATAGAGCATTAATTTGACTGGGATGCTTTGTTTAATAAGGATCAGGTACTTTCATAAATCCGTTGTTCTTCCCTCTTATTACTATATTTTGAGTTAGTGCTGACAAGATTAGCGGCTGGGTAACTAGTAATAATAGTTTTGGCTTGAAATGGGTCAATTTTAGGTACGGGTCATAATGGGTTGGGTTGACTCAGCAAGACTGTCTATCTAATTTTTAACGTCTTTGACCTGTTAAAAAAACACTAATCAAAGGCTTGAATTATTAGTGTTTGTAGTTTTACCCGAGTGAGATGATGAGTTAATCACGGTTCCAAAGTTCCCTTGGATCAAAGTCAGTAGGAATGACTTTGATGATCCTTTTAATAAACGGGATCCAATAGGTCTGCACATTGATGACACCCTATTATCTAAAAAGTGACAGATCTATTTTTCACTTTCTTTTTTTTAGGTAGTGAGCCCATGGTTTTGGAGTTTATACGCGACTTTTCTCTTTGAAGTAGAGGTGAATTTTGATATGATCGAATTATCTGTTTTTATTAAGCTTCAAGCTACATGTTGTTCGGAGATATTTGTATGCAGATTATGTCATGACAATGTCAGTGACCATATATTATAGCTTATACTTATGTGACCATTTTGTTCTTATTTGAATATTTAACTCTTACCTAATTTATATATGTAAATGGATCATTGTCGACAATTTCATTAACAAGTCAGATTGTTGGTTCGGTAAGTTACTGCAATGTGTATGCTGATGGTACATTAATAATATCAATCTCATAGACTTGACGATAATTTTTACATACATACATCATTTTTTGAAAGAACTAATCACTATGATTCCATGAGGAAATTTATTATTCTACTTTGTTGTTATTTACAACGTTGTGACTTATCTGATGACATATTAGGTCGCGTGTGGAAAAGCTCACCGGCCTTGCAACATCTTCACAATCTCACCACTCAAAATTCAATGTTTATCTATATCCATAGTGGCTTCATTTAATATTGATAATTAGATTGTTTGTATTTTGATGTATGGAATTTCACAAGTATGAATATTTGTACGTGCTTTAACCTTGATTGTACACCTTGCCAGAATTGATCATTAAGTATATATCTATACATGACACTATTCAGGGTTATATTCAATCCTAGATTTAGATTAATACGTAGTTAACTATATTGATTACAAATTGGGAGTGTAGCTCATATGGTAGAGCGCTCGCTTTGCATGCGAGAGGCACGGGGTTCGATTCCCCACACCTCCATATTTTGATTTTTTTAACAATTTAATGTTACAGTCAAACTAGAATAACATCTAATTATCAACTGAAAACGCCTTCTTTCGCTATAGTCAAATGTGTCAACAATATTTATAGTCTTATGACCCTTTCTTTCAACATGTACACTTTCCAACCATTTTTTACCACCCTTCTTTCCCTATATAAAAATATGCCAACAATTATTATGTTGTGATAAAGACGGGAAAAACGCAAAATCAACAACAAATGTTGTCTACAAAGAAGCTTTGTTTAGAATTTAAGATAATTGTTATATCACTTTAATACATTTTCATTATCTATAACTTTACACACATACATAAAATTCATAATGTTGTAAAAATTATATATGTTGTGTTATTAACCATCCACGTAAACCATACAATTATTTATAATTTTTAACAAAAAAATAAATAAAAATAAAACCAACAACTAAAAACCAAAGAAACAATTGTTTTATAATATTTTTTGACAATTCTAAAAAATGTAATTCAGTTAACAAAAACAACAAACAAATAATTATAAGTCATGCCCGCCCATTGGGCGGGCTTCGAAAACTAGTATATATATATATATATATATATATATATATATATATATATATATATATATATATATATATATATATATATATACTAGCTACAGGCCCGCCCGCTGGGCGGCTAGCTTCAAAAATTGTTAAAGATAAAATTAATAACATAGTTCTAAAATATCATTAAACTTAATATAATGTTTAAAATAAAAATAAGTTTATGTGAGTCATAATTGATAAAAAGCCTGTAAGCATAGTACTCCTTTACTCGCATAATAAGTGTACTTTCAATAGTGCATAAAGTTTAAAAATAATTCACATATTTTACTCTCCACCAATCAAATATCGTATTTACCAACTAAAGTTTATTTCACGTATTAAATTATAAAGTAACACTTATTATGAGACTTCATAAAATAACATTGTGAACACTCAGTATAGAATAAATAAAGTAACATTAAAGAATAATACAACATTATCTAACACGAGTAATAATAAATTCAGATTTTAGGAAAAAAAGATTAATATCTAATCTTTTTCTGTGAGAAATGAAGTACAATGCGAGTATTTAGATTTTAGAATGACGTTCTAGAGTTTTAGTGTTCATTGTTGACACTCACAATGGGTCTTCTGGTAACCGCGCCAATAAACTATTATTGACATCAATTTCATGCTTAACTCAAGTTGCAACATGAGTACAAATATAGCATATCTCTACACCATGAATATTTTACCATATCATTAGGCTGTTAATGTAACATGTCTATAGTAAAGCCAAGAAAAAGAAGACAAACATAATACTTCTCCTAATTATCTCTATAAAAAGGACTTCAAAATTCATATGTACAAAAGTGTGGAGCGGGTAATATAGTCTAACATGTGTACAACAAAGATACTCAAGCTAAGGAGCCAATAAAAGCTAAGGAGGTCTCATTTTTGTTGGAGAAATCCACCGATTCCATGTAACCCGATACTTAAGGGCCCTGTTTGAAATCCACAATAAAGAAATTCGTTGAACCACGGGAAAAATATCTTCATTACAATAATAAATCCTAATGTTGTCGTGCGACTAAATTTGTTTCTCCAATTCCATATATGCCAAAGGGTCGTTAAACACACTCCGTGAAACGCTCTACTAACCTATCCCTAGGTTCGATTAAAACACTTAATATCTTCATAAAACTTCAAGCATGACCTTTTATCTTGCACCAACATAGTTTTATATTAAATTATCATAAAGATATCCATCAATAAGAGGAAAATGCAGAAAAATGCCAAAACTAAATGCTTAATGCAGAAAAAAAGACCAAAACCATGATCTCTATAACTTTTAACGAATTAAGTAGAAATGCAGAACTAAATGCTAAATCATGGAAAACAAATAGTAAAAAAAAAAAGACTGAAAAAAGTAATATTTACCGCTTGAAGGGAAATTTATCCTTGAACAAAACCTTTTGCAAGTCTTTCCTCTAGTGATATAGCATGCCAACTGACCTTTTGAACCTGTAAAAATGTACACAAGGTTAAGTCATTAGTCATCAAACTAAAAAAAATTAAATGAAGTAACATGCTACGACATTGGTTCTTGATCAATATAGCTAGGTGAACAACGTGATTTACCCAGTTAACCTAGTTTGACCCATAAACCATTTTTCTTAAATCATGAATTAACTCTCGTACACATATTTGACAAGACTTGCTAAAAAATACCGATTCACTCACTCTTATGTATCTGCCTTCTTCTTAACATCATCGTGTATGTGTAATGTTACATGTAAGTCTATGCAAAGCGGTTTGCTACTTTTGATACATAATGCATTCTTAAAAAATATAACACTAATAGGATGATGGACCAACCATATTATAACACTTGCTTACAAATCTAAAACATATTTGGAAAACTAACAAACACCAGTCATGTCATTGCCATAAATAAAAAATAAATACGCATGACAAATGTGCCACAGACACGTGAACTGGCCGTAATTGGTAGCAGGGGCTTCTTAAAATAGTTGATCATTGTTTCTCTAAAGTTGCATATAAATGATAATTAATGTCAGTATGTCTTACAAAACCAAATTCAAAGTGACTTAAAAGACTTATCTAATCAGTGATGTACATTAACGAAGCAATTTGTGAGCACCAGCAAAGTTGTAAAGATAGTGAAGTTGTAAAAGGAACCAAGAGCCAACAAATCAATTAATAAGTCACATGTACACATAAAATCAACATAACTGAAAATAAAAAGATGATAAGTGATTTCAGAAAAGTGAAAACTAAAATGTCTTGAAAATTTGCAGTGTTCATATCCAATGTGCACATGTATATCATCCTTTAACTCAAACATACAGTTGTATATCTTTCTTCGAAAAAATGCTATAAATTACATTCTCCTGATAATATTAAGGGCTAAAATTTAACTTGAGGAAGGCTATATGTTTAAGCAAAATAAGGTTCTCCTCAATCACTATCATTGCAATTCACTTAACCATATTCCACACATTAACAAAATGTCAGTATGTAACCCATATCCCCACTTTTAAAGAGCAAAAACATAGACGAGTATGTCTACTAATGACGTTCTTGTGGATTCCAATTATGCTTAGACTATAAGACCGTATAAACGTTCAACATTTAATCTCCAAGTCTCAAAAAGTAGCCAAGGCTTCATTCGTAGCTTGATTATAGACAAATATGATTAACATATCAAGTCCACCCTTATAATTCAGTAGTATCATTAAAGCTTCCAAAATAGATTAACCAAAAGAAAGATACCATCAAGACCAATTACTTAAAAATATTAATAAATTTTGTACCAATGTCAATTTCACCCGTTAAAGAGTAAACATAACCCGAAGTGACCATTTATATATTCATGGGTTTGAAATTTTCTCCGTATTAAAAAGTATTACACAACTAAGCTTTTTTAGAACTACATGAATAATCCCTTCTTAATAACATATAAATGCACAAAGATATCCACAAAGATATTACTATATAAAAAGTATTACACAACTAAGGTTTTATAGTACCATTATCTTAATCTGAATATTTACTAAAAAAATATTTACAAAGATATTACTATATAAAAACTACTCACTATTTACATAGGAAAGTGAAATTTTTTATTTATTTTTCATATACATAGTAATAAATCACACTCGGGTACAAATGGCAATAGAAAATGTACCGTCTCAATATAACCATTAGGCTTGCAGAGCAAAGCTTCCAAACCGTTCAACATATAAATGAAGCTATCCATAAAATTAAGTGAGCCCACAAAAATATGCAATCATCTTTACTAATAAATGGTCATATTAATCACTGCAGCTCATACTACTTGAAATACATATTAAATTGAACATTGTCTTATCAAATGGATTAAGAATTGTATATCCCTAAATAAAAAAACAAGCTGGATATAAAACACCTTTGTTCCACTTGTGAGGAACGAATTCAAAGATTGGTTTGTTCTTGAAAACATAATTATCATTAGTATTGTAAATGGGTCTTAAAAGAACTACCAAAGTGTCAGTACGCATATATGGCTAATGTACACATTGTTAGTTTTTATGAGAACATCATAGTTAGTTCTGATACAATTTTAATTAAATTGAAAGCCTGTAACATTGAATTTAGGCTTTTTCGACACACAGGTAGACATGCCCACAAGAGAGAGATAAGCTATGATATAGCTGATTGATCTAGCATTAAGATGCACCTTCAAATTAAGATGCACAATTATAATAGAGAGTAGGCACACTACCATTAAACTAATAATTACCAGAATGTCCATTCTTTGCAACATTATAATACTACTTGTATGAAATTTATTGATTCAGATATTTGTTATATATACATAGACCGGCAATGATTGAGAATGTTGAGCTTTGGATTTTGGTGCTTACCACAGGGAGTGAAGGCAAGTATGGTGCTAAGTGTTTCTTCAAACCAATTGGACCTATTCCCGGACCACATCCATTATGTTGGTTTCGGTAGCATTCATGTGTACTGGTATTCACTTGATGGAAGTCCCAAATAACAATAAACTTGCCTACTATTGCAACGACGTTCTTGCTTCTCGCGCTCAATACCCTGAAACACAATTGATAGATTTAATAAACATATTATGTAACCTTGCAGCGAATTCTGCATGTTATTTAGTGGTTGTTTGGTTAAGATTCTTTTAAGAGCAGCTTATGCATTTTAATTACATACACTATCAACCCTTTAATCAGTAAGCTTGTTGGGTTTTTATAACATAATAAGCCTGATGCTATTGCTTATCTAGAATGATGTTGTGTATGTGTTTCTTTAATGTATATGGACAGTTTTTGGGTGTTCCGATGGTTAGTGCAGATAAGGGGGTGTTTGGATAGCTAATTATAGGTTCTTTTCTATTTACAAATAGTCGGGGCTTTTGCTTATATATCCTCCCGAAAATGCAAAATTGCATATATATCCAAAGCATGCATAAAAACCATTGTACTATATGCATAAAAAACTTATACAAAAGATATATATATATATGCAATTATTCACTTTGGGAGGGATATATATGCATGTTTGCCAAAATAGTCGGACAAGCACTTAAATACGCAATGCCAAACAGCCTCTTCCATTAAATAATCAATCGTAAAACGTTTGTACATATCTATATCTGTATATCTATAAAATTGAGTTTTTGTTCTGTTTAATCTTATTTTTTTTCTTGCAATGCATTCTAACGTGTATCATTTAGTAGTTACAACGACATGACTTTATGAATAAAATGTAGAACTAAATGGAAAAAGCTTGACCTTGACAAACCAAATGATATGAACACCACCGACTCAAGCACCATCTGTTTCCTTTTCCATCAAGCAACCTGTTATACCCAAGAATGATTTTATTTTAAATACAAAAGTATTTGAATGTACCTCATTTCTTTAGAAGTTGCTAAATAGAATATTACGACGTACCTCATTTCTTTAGAATTTGCTCTGTTCGGACCCTTGTTCCAAAGGCCTTGAAAGTCATAAGACACCTGTTTGCAAAGGCTCTAAAATTTCCAAACAGAAGATTATCGTGTACCTCTTGTTTAGGTGAGATGTTGGCAACATATGCTTTGTTTGTTGACTGTTATACCTAATGGTACCCCAACATCAAATGTAAATCATAAGAAACATGACATTTTTATATAAAGTAACTAATCCAAATAAGCCATACAAACAAATGAATCTGCACATGACCCTAATGAATCAACCGAACACAAAACTTTATGGAAAAGAAAAAAATTTGTGACTACCTACTCGAAATCAGTCATCAACATATAAAAAATACACTTTTGATGTTTAATACATAAGTTGGTAGGTGAGTACACTAAATTAATCAAAACGACAAATATCTTTTCCAGTCAATTTTTAATCAAAACACATAAAATTAAACACAAACTAAACATAAATGAGTGAAAAAAATATATCATATTGATACCTTTGAATAGTTTAAGGCCAATGCATTTGTTAGAATTACATACCTTTGAATGCTTGAATCAATATACTAATAACCCTAGCTTTTCAAAAATCAAAAGAATACTTTTAAAACATTAAAAAATACGGAAACCCTTATCTTTTTATCTATAAAATTCAATCGGTTATTCAATTGCTTAGAAAACGCTAAATATGAATATGAAATCAAAGTCAAATAGGTGAATTATGATTATGAAAATTAGGGTTTTTGTGATTATAAAGATATTAATGTATTTTTAAGATAGCAATGAATTATGAATGATCATTAAAAAAAATTACATTGGATCGATTGTTTCCATCGATATTAAGAAAACTTAAATCAATATTCAATTGTATTCCTTGGATCGATTTATTTACAATAGGGTTTGAATATGATTTGGGGGAAATGGGATAACATTAAAAATGATGCGGAGTTAATGCTTTGAGAAAAAATAGGATTATCGGACGGTGCAAGTAGTTTTGGGGAATTAAAATGCCATGCGTCATTTTTTTCAGAATTTTGAGGGGAGATGTGATTCAAAAAAACCCTTCTTTATATAGAGTAGGGATATATATACGCGAGTCAACCCGAACACACCTTATTTAATGTAGCTACGTTTGAATGTACCCAAAAATACATATTGGTTAGGTATTCCCCTTAGCATTCAAGAGCCATATGAGATGATGCATGAGAGAAGTTTTTACTTTGTATTAACTATGTAAGGAAAAAAAATAAGTGTCCTAGACGTGAGAATTGTTTGATAAGACGAATATGGGGAGTATTTCGAAATGATCGATTTGATGATGATGAATAAAGAAGAAAAAAAATAGTTATATATTTTTGTATTAAAATGAATCCCCATATATTTTGTGATTTGTGTGAAATAGAGATCTAGACTCGGAAGAGGAATTAGAAATATGTACCTTGTAAAATTAAGGTTTATAACGATTGTTCCATAAGACCGAGACCTAGTCAAAGTAAGTTGAATGGTTCACGCTTCAATGGCTTGGTGAGGATGTCGGCAATTGTGGAAAACTAGAAGGAGGGTTGAATAGTTTTACCGATTAAAACTTCATTTCAAACTATTTAGATCGACTTATATCAATCTATTTAAATGTGTGTGTGTTGGATGTTGATAGATAAGCATATAAATGAGTAAAGCAAAGATAAAGAGTAAGAAGCACAAAACCACAACGCGAGTATTTATAGTTGTTCGGATACAAGGACACCTTCCTTGCCCTACTCCACTCCCCGAGTCACCTACTCGAGAGATCGTAATCACTACACAACACAAACTCCTTGTGACGGAGAAGCCTTAACAACGTCGCCTACTCTGTATCCGGTACAAGGCTAGATGTCGGGTTCTTCCACGAGATAGAACCAAACCTATCACAACGTCAACTACCCTTTATCCGGTACAATGCTAGATACCGAGTACCATTACTAAGGAGAAATACTACCCAACACTACACAACACCTATCCCAAAGGAGATCCACTCCTTATTATAACATCAACAAGGATATCAATATCCTTTGACTCAAACTAATCTATTTTGTACATCGATGCACCATATCGAATTTACACCCTAGGAACCTTTCACTAATGCCTTTGACTTGACTCCTAGGCACCCTTCACTAATGCCTTCAACACGGACTTTCGGTACCCTTCACTAATGCCTTTGACATGGATCTTTGGCACCTTTCACTAATGCCTTGGACTTGACCCTTTAGACATATTTCACCTATGTCTTCAACACAACACTTCTAATGAGAGAGGAAAGAACTATCAACAAGATAACATTAGTAGTCTTGATGATGAAGAAGCTTGACAACTCATGGACTTGAGCTTGCTCGACTTCAAGAGTTGGTGATCTCACCTTTAAGAGGAACCTAGAGAATTACACAAACACAAAACTACATAAAAAGATCCTTTGGATCTGAGGTTAGAGAGTTTACAACACTAAGAGAGAATGTGTGTCTAAGAGGTAAGTTACAATGAAGAAATGGCTCACTATTTATAGAGAAAAAATCACTACTGTTCCACGGATCCCTTGCTTGAGGGATTCGTCCAGTGTATTCCTGGAGATCTGTAGGACGCTCCACCTAAATGGGTTATGGGTCATGGATCACAGGTCATGGGTTATAGACTTTTGACCATGGATATCCAAATAGATACAATGTATCTAGAAGATGCAATGCATCTAGTCAATGGGTTATGAGTTAGCTCCACGGGTTATGGATAATACCCATTATGACTTCATGCATGATGTCATGAAATGGTTCATGGGTTATGGATCATGCTCCATGGGTATGAGTCATTGACTTTGGGTTTTACCCAACTCCATTCAATGTATCTAGTTAATGGGTCAAGTACTTAGGTTCTTAGCCATTACAATACATACTAAGTATGTATATATATACCCATTATGTAAACACTAGTTGTTGTACATATGCATTACTATAACATGAGAAAACTATTTATGTATTTTATTTGTTTCGTTAAAATGATTTTACGTTCGTTATTGACAAAACATTAGAAGATCATAAAATATAAATAAACGTTTTTACGGCTTATTTGTATTAACAATCTCTCCCTTTTTGTTGATGACAAAACATAAGATTATTTTAAGGAAAAACTAAAATTCGTAAAAGTTTGAATTGGAGTTTTTACTCTCTTCTCCCCCTTTTTGTCGAAACAAAAAGAGCATCGAAAAGAAACTAACACATAGTTTTGAAGAAAAAACATGTGAAAAGACAAAAAAATATGAAGGCTAGAGAGTAAGAGAAGAGAAGGATTCTTGTCTTAGCTCCCCTTTGACCGGTCCATCCTTTTGTGAGGGCGTCAAGTAATTTAGAATGACTAAGCGAGTGCTTTGCAATTTTTTTTGCAAATGGTTTCGTCTTTTTGACGAACATGCTCCCCCTTGACGAGTGCTCCTTTGGGAGGAGGACGTCAAGTAATGTAACCCTGTGTGAAGGTATTGCAAATGATCTAGCAATGTTTTGCTTTGATAAGAAACTTCCCCTTGCTAAGGGTGTCAAAGTATTCATGTGTATATTGAAAATCTACAAAACAAAAGTTAGAAAGCAAGTATATGATGCATAATTTCCTGCAAATGAGACTCAAATTAGTAATAAGAAGTGTTTCTGTTGCACGGATCCCACGGTTCCTTCATGGAAGGGATCCGTCTCGGCAAAAGTCAGGGATCCGTATACCTGCATTCTTATGACAGCAATGTGGATATAAAATGTTATGTTAACATCAAAATGAATTATGTATTTAAGCACCAAACATATTTTCATAACCACATAGCATAAAACATGTAATATCATTCAATAAAATGAGAGAAGTGATGTACATAACTCTAAAACTAAGAAAATGATCCGAACATGAAGTATAATTCCTAACATATCTAGAAAACAAGTATATGATGCATAATTTCCTGCAAATAAGACTCAAGTTAGTAATAAAAATGTCTTTTGTTGTACTGATCCCACGGTTCCTCCCTTGGAGGGATTCGTCTAGGCTAAAATGAGGGATCCGTCTGCCTGTATGCTTAAGACAACAATGGTGATGTAAAATGTGATGTTAACATCAAAATGAGTTATGTATTAAGGCACCAAACATATTCTCAAGATAATATGGCATATAACATGTAATTTTAATTCAATAAAAACACGAGAAATGATCTACATATCTCTAAAACTAAGAGAATGACTTAAACATGAAATATGATTACTAATCAATCTAAGTTAAGCTTAAGACTAGGACACCACTTGAATCCTTAAGCTCAATGGTGTTTAGGTTTGTTGACCTCATCAAAACGTTTGAGGAGGTGATAAAACATGAAACATTTCTCTTCACATAGTTCATGTACCAAGCCTTCAACATGTTGACAATGATAACAATCTTTGTCATGGCTAGGAAATGGTGGAGGTAGAAATGGAATTGCTTGAGATGGAAGGTTGGGTTGAGTGTCCACAAAAGAAGGAAGGGTTTGTGGAGGTACATTTGGAGGTGGTTCAACCAAAGGTGGTGGTGGTGGAATAAGTGTCGAGGATGGTGGTAGAGAGGTATCTACTTCCATGTGATCGAGTGGTTGATTTTGATGATTCCTCATAATCCAAAAGGGACTACTGAGGGTGATGGAGAAAAGGATACCGGTGCTAGTGTCATTTCAACACATTGGTTTTGTTGTTGCGCTATTCTCTCTATTGAGGAGAATGTTGGAAATGGTGGAGGTTGTGATGGCCTAGAAGGCAAGTCCTCTAAGTTGTAGAGGTGTGGAGATGAAATTAGAGTGGTGAATGATAAGGCTCTAGGCACTAAGGGTGATGGTTTAGTGGAAATAGGAGTGTTTGTTGTAGGAGGTATATTGGTGTTTGGTAATGGTAGTTTTGTGGGAACAATCTTTTTAGGGATTGGTTTGATTGGTTGAGTTGGTGGAGGGAAAATCCTAGCGTTTGTGGATTTAACGGGAGATGATTCGGTTGAAAAAATTTCGTGAACAACATGAGCAAGTTTCTTGGGTGGTCCTTTGGTGGATGAGTTAGCACTAGGAGCTTTCCTCATGATGAGATGATAAAAGGTTAGTGAGATAGAAGCTTCTAGTTGCTGAGAATTAAGTTGTAGATGGTGATTTACAAGTCCTAACAAGATGGTTTATAAAGGGAAGGATTTGGCTAGTGCATTCAAGACTAAAACCACTAAGATCCTTTGAAATGTGATGATTTGCATGCACAAGAGTCAACTTCAGATTTAACTGATCAAGAAGGTTAATTGAGGTAAGACGGAGTGTTCAAGTTAGCAAGGGGAGCTTGAAATGATTGTTTTAGCTAGGATTAGCTTAATCTGTCAGCCGGTTCCCTCCAATGAGGGATCTGTCTAGGCCTATCCTAGGGATCCGGCTCTTAGCAGCCAAGAAAAGAGGAAAATGATGATTTGTGAGGTCTAGTACCTACACATCTTGAGTGTTTCAGTCTTCTTAAGTGTCTTAAATGATCAAAGGAAATGAGTGATGGTAGTAATGATTGCCTTTTATTGAAGAAAATGAGACTTTATGAGCACCAACGGATAATCGAAGATGACACTAAGGAATATGGGAGTGTCAAGTGGAGTTAAATGATCCTAGAGATCAGATGGTAGTTTGAAAGAAATTTAGAAAATTCTTTAAGTATCATGATAAATGAAAAACTAGTTTTTAGCCTATTTTGAGGTAACGATGACTAAAATCAATTTGCTAATATTGAGAGAAATATCAAGCTAAGTGTTTTGAGATGTGAGGAATAATGTGTGAGCATTGGTGTGGAAATATGGTGACTTTAGGTGAATTGATAAATCAAAAGCACTTTGAATGTGATCCTAAGTTAGCTATGAGTGAGAGTGAGACCTACTGAGCTTGAGGAAGACTTAAGTGAAATTAAAGAATCATGTTGAGCTAGTATGATGTGGTCTATGGAAATGGTTTGATGTATGAAGGTCTGCAACTGCATTTCTGTCTGCCCGGATCCCACGGATCTCTAAATGGAGGGATCCGTCTAGTACAAAGTGAGGGATCTGGCTCCTACAAAACAGTACCTTCACAGAAGTTGTGAAAAATTTACACAAGGTATCGTATATTAAAGCCAGTGATTTCTAAAGAGTTTGAACATCTATATAAGTGAGACATCAAACGATAAATGTTTTATTTCATGAGAATGATCATATTACAAAGATAAAAGGTAAATCCTAAGGATTGAACCTAATTGGAAAGGAAACTAGGTTTCTTTAGCATTTTCACCAGATGGATCGTCAAATAGATGATGAGTATTTTCCGATTCAGGGACGAATAATGATGTGATGTGAGATGTGTTTAGAGGTTCCATCATCTTGTTCACAAGTACGTACAACAGACTTTGAAATTGAGGATGAAAGTACATGATATGATGATAAAGGCGTGTCAGGAACATTCCATATGGGATTAGTTTGTTCTTGTTGCTTTGAAGGTTTACAATTCGTCTTGCGAAGAAGTAGGTGAGATTGTATGGTTGTTGGGTTAGTAGACAATACATTATGTGAGCACAATAAGTGGGAAGAATTTCTCGATTTCGTCTAAGACTCCAAACATTTTCACATAGAATGACTGCATGAGGTTTAAGATCATCTCGGATATCACGTGTATATATTATGTTTGGATCTGAGTAATTGGATCGAGGTTTGCATAACATGCGAGTTAATTCTTGAGGGGAAGGTATGTGTGAGAAATATGGACTATTTTCTTCACGGAAGTTGAAGAGAGAATCAAGAGACCAATCTTCAGTGAAGGCACATTGTCCATGATTTGGAATTCGGAGAATGTGAGCAAATTACCGAAGAGTTAAAACAAATTTTTGGTTTTTGATCCAAAACCATAGTGATAGAGATCGATCCTCGTTACGAACGAGTTCGACTTGACGGAATAATTCCAACACAAACCGTGGATAGATTTTCTCTTTAATTCCGAGAAGGACTTCTAGTCATATTGTTCGGAATGAGGTATTGATACCTTCTTGGTATATTAGAGGTGTGTCAACAATACGTCCTTCTTGGAAGTGGCGAGTTTCGAGATTATTCAACCCACGGACATGATTCCCAGGTGTGTTGGGCTCAAGGGAGATATTAGGAATGTAGACATAAGTGAGTTTGTTAGGATCCAAATATTATTGTGTTTGATGATTCGGGTGGTCTTGGATGATCAAAATACATGATAGCCATTTTAGAGAGAGAAAGTAGAGAGTTGGTGTTCTTGGTAGAGAGTTGGTTTAATAAAATGTAAAGGTTAGATTGCCAAGCCACACCCCTTCCATGGATGGAAGGGGTATTTATACTTACAAACAATACGTCCTACTATCGGACTGTGGATCAGGCATACAGTGGGTAAAGACCCGTCCTTCCTCCACGGTGTTACACTAAACTATTCCACGCTAATAATTAACTAATAAGCTACTAAATAACGTAACTAACGACAAGTCTACGAGCTAAACTATGCTAGATAATATTTGGGGTGACCGACACTTTAACATCGAATTTCCAATTCCTAACAATCTCCCCCTAAGGGAGGTCACCCCATGATTTACATTTTGAATCATATCATTCTTTCTTTGTCTTTGTTCTTGAGCTCGTAGACTTCAATTCCTCAATTCCGCAATCTTTGTGCTTTAGTAGTGATTCTTCAAAGTCCACATTGATTTGTACTTTTAGTGGAGGCCTTTAACTGATCCACATCTTTGATGATCTTTGAGCTTTCATTGAGATCATCATCCACAGTAAATCTCTGGATCACGCTTTATTGTGTTGCCATCATGTGAAGTTGTGACTTTCGGACCGACATGCTCGCACTTTTGAATCATGACATCTTTCCATCAGAGTAGCGGAAGCCTTACTGGTTCATGATATTTGCAGTAGCGAATCAGAAGCATAGTATGAAATATAAGAGCCAGGTTATGTAGATATGCACCAGTCATGATTTCTTCAAATTAAGTGTGGATGCTGTGAGCATGCGGCTTTGGATTGACTCCTCAATTTTGATCAGCTGCAATCGTCGGGGTGTACCTGCATACGACAGTTAGCAATAAAGCGCACGAAAGTGTCTTTGATCACTTTCGTTGAATTGAGGTACACGGCCCACGGTTCCCCGTTGATCAGTACAAGTACTGCCTGTGATCAGGTAGAATTTTGAAGAATTTCCTTGACAGGGTTTCGCAGCTGCTCTAGCCGTTCTCAAACCGGAACGTCTCAAAGAAGACAACATAGAGTGAGTGAACCAGCGAATTGAGATTTACTGATTGATGAAAAATTTATTTGAAAACAATCGCGTATTGCTTAGAAGAAAGAGTTTTGCAATACGACGAAGGTTTTATGAGAAAGCTCAATTTTCAATCAAAAATACTTTTTATATTTGAAAAGAATACACATTCGATGTGCTAGAGAAAAGAAGATTCGCATATCGAACGGTTTTTCCAAAAGCATTTTTTCAATCAGAGATACTTTTTGAATTTGAAAATGTGAATACACATTCGACGTGCTAGAGAAAAAAAAGTTTGCACATCGAACGGTTTTTCCAAAAGTATTCGTCAATTCCATTCCTGGACCAAGGTTGATTCAAGATTTAATCGCCCCATTGTTTCTATCCAGTTGTCACAAGTTTGATCTTACGAGAAGATCTCACATGTCACCCACCAAGAGCTTGTTTGATGTTGGCTCTAGAAGGATTTCCATCTTCATCGTGAATACTTTTGCATATCACTCAGATGTTCTGGCAATACCACAAGGATAATGCGTAGGACTCTCAATATATACTTACTTTCCACATTGTGTGAAACAGCAAGTCTTCATTAATTTTGTGTCCTAATGAGATATTGTGGATGATCTCTTGGCTCTAGACTCAATAGTGCACATTTGGTTCCTATGCCGGAGACTAGGGAGAGGGTCTCCTTCTTCAATATCAACAATCTCTAAGAGAAAGTCGATAGATAATGTCGGTTCCCCGTGAGAATGAAACAAGCCCTTTTAAGAGGAACTTGAGTTGTTTGGGAAGTTGTAGTGCAGTGCGTCACTGGGTCCATGACGTCTTATCTTCAATACCAGTGTTACCTTAGTAACCACCAGTAGCATATGTATTGAACCCGGTTACTGCCCTAAGGTTGAATTATTGGAGGGCTATTTCTTTTCACCCTTTTTCACATTCATTTCTTTTTCATTCTTCAACCCCTTCAGTGCTTACCGAGACTTCATTACTAGAACCTTGTTGGGTATGTTCCAGTACTAGCTCTGTCTCAGTCCGCACTCTTCCCATTTCTCATTTTTCTCCTTTTTTCATCATACCTAAGGACTCTACACTATCTAGTGGATTATCCCTGGGTAGATCCCTCCGGTTCTGGTGGATCGTGGGAACAAATACCTAACCTAACCATCCTTATAACTCCATGCTTAAAGTAAATTGGTCGGTCTTTTGGTATTGTTCTTTCCTTCATGAAACCAATTGAAAAATCATTTGGAAAAACAATCAAGGTACTTGTGATACGAGATCAAAGCATTTTGTACCTTAATAGTTTTGATCATTTTAGAAATGCTCCCCCTCAACATGTGCATATGATATTGAAATTGTTTGGCACATGGAGGCAAGAGTTCTTTGAAATAATTTCTTGATCACAATTTCCTTAGAAAAGGCCAATTTGAATTTCTTTGGTAAATTTTCCCCCTCAATATGTGCATAGGATATTTGAAATCATTTTAACACATAGAGGCAAGAGTTCTTTTGAAGCACATCCACAATCACAAGAGCCATTAAGAAACCATTTGAAAACTCAATCAAGGTACTTTATAAATCAATTTAAAAAGCTTTCGTACCTCGATAGTTTATTTGCCCCCCCTCAATATGTGCTTCGAGATTCGAAAGCATTTAGCTCATATGAGAGAGCAGCCTGCACAATTAAATCAAAACGATCACCTTTTATCAAATTTCATTATTAAATCACAAATTCTCCCCCGATCAAAAATATCAAACCCTTTGAGATTTTGGATCCCAAGTGATTTAATAAGGTTTAGAAAACATAAGAGAAAATGTGGCCAGGTTTAAATACTCATCTTGTTTTTGGATAAATGCTCTCCCTCAACATGTGCATTATGTATTAGAAATCGTTTGGCACATGGAGGCAGGAGTGCCTTTAAAGGACTACAACAGATTTGAGATTTAAATCACGATCTCTCCCCTGATAAAAAATATCAAACCATTTGAGATTTGTGGTCCCAATTGATATTAAATCATTTAGAAAAGTTTGGGGAAAGACGTGGCAAAAATTAATTTTGAAAAATGATGGATAAGGACCAATTTAAGACATTAAAGATTGTTAGTGTCAGGTATGATAGTTTTTAAGAGATCTTTAATTAAAATAAAATAATTTCACAATCAAACAAGAACAGAAAAAATTTCATTTTGTAAGATCTTTGAGTTTTAAAGCAAAATCATACCATGACATAACATTAAATCTTTAGATCACCACTTATAGTTGTACAAACCGGAACTTTTATGAAGAAATATCGTTTGAAAATATTTTATTTTAAATCACTCTCCCCCTCAATCGATGACAGTAGTTGATGATTGAGTGACTTATGTTTTGATAAAATGAAGTCCGGTGATTTTCAAAATTTAGTCCAATTTATTTTCAAAACAATATTTTTCATTTTCAAAACAATTTAATCAAATTTTTTTTTTCAAATTGTTTAGAAAAGGTATTCTGCACAAAGATACATTAGTGGTTGAGAAGCTTTTGTTGTTGTTGCTGAGGGTTGGAAGAAAAACCGTTTGTAAATGCAGTGAGACTTCTTACGTTGCATTTTAATGCCAACTGAGGTCAAATTAAGCTCCGTTTCTTCAATCACTTAGAAGAAAACCATCTGCTGATGCAGTGACACCTCTTACGTTGCATTTATGCCAACTCTCCATTGAAGTCCAATAAAGCTCCGTTTCTTCATTTGTCAACCCAAGATATAGTTACCCTTTCCTTTCGGCATCCAATCGTCTTCAATCGTGGGATCCGGATCGGGAACATTCTTATATACCAATATACCTGCATACGTTAGTGAACACACATACAGATATATGGTGGTCGACAACACCCAAACAGCAATCGACTAATAACAGTCAATTCAACATATCAATCAGATCATATAAGGTATGGGAATAATGTGTTAATCAATCTATAATCATCTAAACTTAACAGTCACATCCTAGAAACCTAGTCCTTCAACATAGGCAATTATATTTTACAGATAAGCACGTAGGATGATTAAGAAAGTCCGTTAGATGATGTAAATTTGAAAAACATTCTCCCTCTCAATCAATGACTTATTTTACTCAAAGTTAAAAAGCGCTGAAGTCATTGATTGAGTTTTCAATTTTTCCGAAAACTATGAACCTGATTGTTTTTAAAGCAACTCATTTTCCACCATTTTTGGAAAACAACAAATATTTTTCTGAAGAATTTATAGACGGAAAAACATTTGTGTAGGAACAGCAGTCCTTCGACATACTTTCCTCAAATAGTTTTAGGATAAGTGCACGATATTTTTGAAAATTTGTTTAGCGTAGCACTTTCCTTTCTTTAAAGAGCGGGTTGCTATCAGAAATAATAGCAAGCCATAATTTTAAGAACGGGTTACAGTCTGAAGTAACTGCAAGCCATAGTTTGTGACATGTTATGGAAAAAGAATATTTACACCTCCTGCTCGAACTTCATCTATGGTCCCGTGCCATTATTGAATGACATTTCTAAGATCGTAGATGTTATCGATACCAGAAGACATGTCATGAGAAAACATATTTTTGGTATTTTTGAAATTTTCTGATTTTTATGGGTTTTTGATGGTTTTATATTTTTCTATTTTCTTTTTCTTGGTTTTATATTTTTGTATTTGGTTTTTTGATAAATATTTACAAGGATAGAATAGATGATATAGTTAAAGAAGATGATGATACGAGTACCGAGATAAGGATATCGAACATCCCCGTTGTAGAAGATAGAAGTCATCATCCCTAAAACTTTCACCACCAAAGCTTCCAAGACTCTTGAATCGAAGAGAGAAATTGACCCACTTGAAAGTGAGACTTTGGCAGCTTCCCCCCAAATCGAAAATCCATGTGATGAGCAGATTCGAAGCTCTATTTCAAGCTTGCCTTAGCTAGGTGCACAGAGAAGCACACCATTATCATAAATCCCGCTGCTCCTTTTAAGAACGAAAATCGAGATTCTTCGTTCGGGGTTATATCATCCAATAGAACAGCAACGTATCATCCCACTCATAAATAATCTTCTCAAATTTCATAACCACTGAAGTCTGAAGCGATCCATTCCAAAAGGTGTCAAGAGAACACTTCCCCCAAGTAGTTGAATTGATGTAGTCAGTCTCTTTGTATAATGCTCATGAACTCCCCCAAATACACATCATGAGGGGAATGAAAACACCTCCCCATGTTCACATTTTTCTTCCCTGATGATCGTGTATGAAGTTCAAGAACCCGAAGTACACCAATACCCAAGAGCTCTCCCGAATACACATCATGAGGGGAATGAAAACATCTCCCCGTGTTCACATTTTTCTTCCCTGATGATCGTGTATGAAGTTCAAGTATCCGAAGTATACCAATACACAAGGAATTAATAACTGATAACATTGAAGAAGCAGGCCAAGTCACTGATTATCTCTGCGGATGACAATCTCTGCGGATGTCAACTCCGGGATAAGTGATTATATCTCTGAATCACTGATTAAGCACTCAAGTGAAACAGCTGAGCATCCCCAATGTACACAATCTCTCTCCCCAATGAATTACATACTTGTGTACCTCTTTTATTTTCAGAAACTTTCTATTACATCACTTCCCCCACGTCGTTGGAATAATAACACAAAAAGCCTTGATGAGTAAAACCTTGAGTTTCTCTGCGGTAATGACATTTGTTTTCTCGGGATATCTTCAATCACTTAGAAGAATTAAGTTCATCAAGTTTACTCGCCATGAGTCAAACCTTGAATTTCTCTGCGGTATTAACATTTGTCTTCCCGGGATATCTTCAATCACTTAGAAGAATTAAGTTCATCAAGTTTACTTGCTTTGTGTATAGATGTGTGTCTCCTTTCCCCCTTGCTAGTTTTGACACTTCAGAATCAGCAACATTGTAAGCCCGTATACTTGAAATCTGTTGAGAAGAACACATGTAATCTTGTGAGAATCAACTTGCTGAAGACTCTCTCTGACTATTTTTATCAACCCTTATGTAGACAATTTGAAGTGACCACTGAAGAAGAAAACCTGATATACCATACTTGAAACTGAAGTCAACTTCCCCACATTTGTATCTTAAGCTTACACCTAATGATGGAAGAACGGTGTAGAGAATTTATGCTTCAAGCAAATCTCTAAGTACTCACTACCCAAACAAAGTATGAGACATTAACACCTCTTGCGATTATCCACACCGTCATATGCGTGTGATACTGAGTAAAACAAAGTAACTCCTAATAGTGATAGTTAACCAGGTCTTCAACCATCCACCTCGACTGCTGGTAACTAGATAAACCAAGTCTTCAACTCAAATTCTTAAGCCCGAGCAAGTTATCAAATAAGAACACGCCTTTGTGAAAGTCAACTTCATTCTTAAATAAGTGATAAATGATTAACTCTGAAGTAATCAACTTGTGTCAAATGTCCAACACGTGAATAAATGTACAACCGGATGTACATTGACCCACTTAATGAACCGGAACAAATGATTATTCAAAATCAATTCCATCTTCCTAAAGATATACATATAGAGACTGATCTGGAAGATTCACCAATAATGTCTTCAAGCGGATGAGGAAGTCATTTTCCTTAATGTTCATGTGGTTGATTTACAGAGTGCACAATAATCCGTGAAGATTTGGTAAAGGAATACCAAAGAGCGGATCATTTTTCATGAACAATAATCCGTGAAGATTTGGCAAAGGAATACCAAAGAGCGGATTATTATTCAATAGTGCAACTGCAATATTACAATAGTCAATATCAACGTCTCGAGGAGTCACTGCTAAAGAATATGAGCAAGTCTAATTGGGGATTGAATCTGACTTATAGCTCTCTCCCAATTAGTGCTCCCCCTAAGCCGACAATCTGTTTGATAAATGCCCAGATTAAGAAGAAGTCTTTAGATCGTTAAATGCAACTCGTCTTTAGTCTTCTAACATGTAGCAGAAAATGTAGAACAGACTGTAGACTCGACCTTCTTCAAGATTGTGCAGTTGGGGAATAGATAGTTAACATCTTCAACTCACACCAAAAAGCATCCCTATTAACTTACATCTTGCAAATCCCCTTAACTAAAATCCCTCCCAATCAAACAAGAACAGAAAGATGTTCATCAAGGAAATCAGCAATCAGGCCGCAACGAACACACAAGATGGTAACACCAAACTACCACTCACATCTAACAAGAATAGAGAGATTGTTCGGTATCATCATGTTGATGTATACGTGAAGCATTAGCCGGAAGCACTTTGTCGATAAACTCATCAATCCGAGTGAAGATGTCAACCAACGGCTCTTAGAAGAGAAAAACTCCATGTGAAGATGACCCGATAAGAAGAAGCTCGGTTCTTACATGAGTTTAGAGCCGTATGACCATTTATATTCTCAAATATCAATCAACAATGCAAAAAATTCACACTTCTTCTCCCCCTCAAGAATTGCATACAGAGATGCCATTCTTGACTAAATAAGTGAAATCATCCAAAAGTATTCTATTCACACTTCTCCCCCGCAAAATTAGCATATGATGTCGCCATCGTCATTATAGTTGAGCAAGTGGAATAAGAAAACAATTAACAGTAGCCCGGTTCACTTGATAATTGAAAGCGCATGGAAAAAGCATGAAGCATGTTGATGAGAATGGTCATAATTGAGAAGATTTCTCTTCTTCCGAAGATAATGCGCACTGAAGCGTACACATTTCTTTTCTTTAGAGTACGAGGCATGAACTGTTGTGTTCATACGTCATAATGTTGAAGTACGAGGCCTAAACTGATGTGAACAGACGTCATAATCTCTCTCTTTTCAGCACTCTTAGCAAAACATGCAATCATCCCCATTATCATTCTGTAGGCTCTTTGTCGTGACAGCTGATGGAGAAAACCGAATATGATGAATTTGACCCTGAAGTAAACTACCCCGAACTCGTGACTTAAACTTGCACATATGAAACAAAGAGCGGTACCGATTTCCATTAGCATCTCTAAGTACTCTATACTCATCATCCAACCAACCATCAAGTAATCGACGTACTTTACCTCTTGAAAATCCACAATTGAATGTGACACTGAGCACTACAACGTAACTCCTTAAAGTGATAGTTATTTTGTAGTGGTAAGAGCCTAATTCCCCCAAGTGGTAAAAGAAAAGGTAAAAGACACCCAACAATAACTAGATTTTCAAGTCTTCATTTTTGATAATAAGCTCGAACAAGGATCTTGAAGAATCTTCATCCAACCATCCCCGATACCTTCAGATACTAAGTACACTCACCCGTGATATTTCACTTCAACCTCAAATAAATAATAGTGAATTAACTTCGTTGTCACATCTTCTGATTAAAAACTCAACTCTAGCCTCCTTTGACGTTTAAAGTGAAATCTGATAATGGTTTCATCCTGACCATGGTTAAAAGCACATAACCCCGTAAAACCATGTAATAATCATACTGCCATGACGAAAATCCAAACACACATCCAATTCATGAAGTACACCCTTTTTTCCATTCTTTGAAGCAGAAACCGTAGCACCAGCATCAGAAAAGATCCTGAAATACACTTTCCTTTTTCCAGGATGAATCCATCATTACGGGATTTCACAATTCTATAGTTTAAACCGAGAAATAGTTTCTTTCGCGGGATTTTACAAGACCAAGAATAAACCGTAAGAAAGATCCGGAAATGCACTTTACTTATACCAGGATGTTTCCATTGTTACGGGATTTTACAAGTCTATGATTTAAACCGAGAAATAGTTTCTTTCGCGGGATTTTACAAAACCAAGACTAAACCGTAAACAAAGTCAGCTTGAATGTGTTATGACAATTTTGGTTTCGGTGAATATCTGTTTTAGGGGAACATGCAGTGGTTCATCAACGGTTCAATAACCAACATCATCAACTATCCAATCAACACTTTGGTAAACACATCATTCACGCATTCTGTCGGCTATTGTAGTGACCACATGGAGAAGTAAACCCGATATACCAAACTTGATCCAGAAGTAGAATTCCCCAGATTTGTTACTTACACTTGTACTAATCCTCGTGAACAAGAAGTGGTGTACCCAATGTACAAATCCTCTTGACATTCTCAACTGAGTGAGACACCGAAGTGATAGCTACGTTGTGGGTTAAGTGAGAAAGAATCACAAACGCAACTAAATAGCCAAGTCTTTATCACCCTCTATAAACGCCCAAACAAGTCATCTTCGCGGAAGGGTAGAAAGAAAGAAGGCGAAAGTAAGTAAACGCGCCCGGAAAACCTCACTTCAATTCCAAATAAGAGATACCGTCCAACCATGATTAATCATAAGTTCAAGCCGTGACATAATAATTTCCGTGAAAATGTATCCCCCAAAGTACCAGTCCACATAACCAAATCACATCATCTCAGCAAATCTCAATATCAAGTCTTAACTTTTAAACCAAATGAAATACAAACATTAGCCGTAGACAAATGTATTTTTTATTGAAATTTAATGACCAAACATTGTTTCATTTGTCCACAAAGCCCATCTTAATATTCATTGACCCAGTCCAGTCCAAATTTCATATTTCGTATATGCTTATCTCAGCCCAGTCCAAGTAAAAACACCCATACCAATCTTTTTTAATACATCCCATGAATATACCAATTGTATCCATGAGTAAATACCAATCTTATTATCCACGAGTGAATAATAACCCACGAGTGTGATAGAGACATTTTATCCATGAGTGAATGAATTGCAAAGCCCATTTCATAATCATTAATTTCCATTTGGACGAGTTCAATGAAAATCTTTAAACCACCATTCTCGGATTGTTATAACACTTAGTTCAAGGCTTCAAGCACACGAAAATCACCATTTGTGATAATCTTCAGGCCCATACATACTGAGTCCAACCATGACCCATTCAAACCAAAGGCCCGATCCAATATAGTGACTAAACTTGATCAATTTAAGCTTTAGAAAGTCCATGTCCAATTATGCTAGTATTCCGGTCAAATTAATCCAAGTTTATATTAATCTTGTTTTAATATCTAAGTCCAACAAACAACTTAATTCAAATACCCCATGTCCGGTCCAACAAGAGCATTCAAATAATATCACATAACAGTTCAACGCCCATATCTGGTTTTTGATCATTGTCATATCACTCATTCTCGAGAAAAAATCAACGCTTATGTATTCACAATATATGAGATCGTAGAATACGGTTTGCACCAATAGTTGACTAACAACTCTTGTAACCGTTCTCAGATAACGAATTGTTACAACTCCCACATATGTTCAAGTTTCAACCCATAAACTCATGGTCTCAGTTTAATGATGGTTGGCCCATGATTAATTCGAATCTACCCACTAGATCAAATCCACATTCACGTGGCCCAGCATAATGAACTCACGCTATCCATATCCCTTTTCCAAGCCCATGTGCTAAACCGGTTTTAAGATCAGCGAGAATTATACACAACCCTAAAAATCATGTTATAAAATAGTATTATCACAATACCCTACTCGCTTCCTATCACAAAATATATCCGCCCCATCTAATCACATCTCACCTCCCTAATATTTCTCAAACCACAAACCCTAATCACAAGCACATCCGCCCCCATCTTTTTCTATCTCATCCAAAACAGTCGACACTAAAAAAAGATATCAAAAGTTCATATATCAATCCATCTTAATGCACAAACAAAACGAATGTGTTTATCCATATTGATAATCATCAAGACCTCACCACAGGGATGGTACGAGGCACATGACGAGGCCACAGGGATGGCTAGAACTAGGTGACCAATTTCAAGAACAAACCCAGGTACGTTACATAACATTCAAGACGTTCACGAATCAAAGAGGATGTGTTAACATAATTGTTATCAATTCCTTTTTACATTCGGATATTTACAAAAAGGTATTTTTGATCCATGAGGCATAAGTCTTTTGTGAGTAGATCAAAGGATCTAAGTGTTTGAAGAACCAATCACGAAAGACATAAAGCTGAGATCTTGATTTATTAGAGTCGAGTCTTGTTTCAAAGATCAATGATTGTTGAGAGTTGGGGAGTGATGTGAGGGTCTTGCGGGTGTCATTAGATTGAAGGTTTTGATTTTGAAATCAAATCGCTAACCTTTATGAGTCAAGTCGCTAACCCAGATTAAGACACAAGTTGCAAGTAAATTAATTAGTTAAGTCGCTATTGAGTTTAGAGACAAGTCGCTAACTGTCAAGATCTGTCTTCCTTTTAGTCAACTCGCTACCATAAGTCGCTACCTCTTATAAACCATACAAGTCGCTAGCATTTGAACACAGCAAGTCGCTACATAATTTTTGATAGCAACTCGCTAGCACAACTCATATACAATGAATCTAGACGACTTGTAAAGACAAGTCGCCACCAGTGATTGTACCAAGTCGCTAGGTAGATGTTTGAATTTTTCCGATGATTTTTCCGACTAAGTTCCGACCATATGCATAATAAACCCAGAAACACCTCATAACAACTGCTTCTTATGAATGTTGTGACCAGTTTTGACCATAAAAATGTGACTTTGACCACAGAATTTGGTAACATAACAAAAAAAAATCATATTGATTGGACCAAAAACAAAAAAGTGGACACAAAGCAGATATAGTTTAAATACTAGGACTTTTGACTTTTTGAGACCAATGATAGGATACACAACAGACACATATGAAAAATAATAATCCGACCACCAAAACCAGTTAACTACATGGATAAAAAAAAACCACAAACAATAACCATGGTACGGAGCACACAAATCAAAGAAAAACACAATAACCTTGGCTCTTGATACCAATTGTTAGGATCCAAATATTATTGTGTTTGATGATTCGGGTGGTCTTGGATGATCAAAATACATGATAGCCATTTTAGAGAGAGAAAGTAGAGAGTTGGTGTTCTTGGTAGAGAGTTGGTTTAATAAAATGTAAAGGTTAGATTGCCAAGCCACACCCCTTCCATGGATGGAAGGGGTATTTATACTTACAAACAATACGTCCTCCTATCGGACTGTGGATCAGGCATACAGTGGGTAAAGACCCGTCCTTCCTCCACGGTGTTACACTAAACTATTCCACGCTAATAATTAACTAATAAGCTACTAAATAACGTAACTAACGACAAGTCTACGAGCTAAACTATGCTAGATAATATTTGGGGTGACCGACACTTTAACATCGAATTTCCAATTCCTAATAGAGTTGAAAGTTGAATTCATACTCATGAGTCATGATGATACCAAAGGAAGTTAAAAGATTAATTTATATGATCGAGTTTAAGATATGGTGATGTATCAAAAAGAAAGAACATTGGATAGGTAAAAATAGTCTCCTAATGTTTTTAATTGATTATCCTTATTTTTATTAACAATGACAATTAACTTACTTAGTACTAATATTCTAGTAGGATTTTTCCTTTTATGGTAGGTTTTTGTGAAATGGTTTTTATGTTGCATGAGATTTTGTTTCACAGTTCCACGGTTCTCACGGTTCCCTTTTAAGAGGGATCCGGCTAGTTAAACCTTAGGGATCCGTGGATCTGCAGTGACAGAGAAATGATCTTCACATAAAATAGATTTTTGAAACTTTTAGGTTTATAAAGGAAGTGTGTTTTAGACAATATTTACTACTGAAGCATGCATTGTGGATTTCGAAAGTATGTTAAGTTAAAAGATACGTAGGAAAAAGAAAAAAAAAAGTGACAAACAGATTATGAGAAATAAATGGGATAAACTAAGACATTAGTAATATTTAATTTCAATGCTAAGAGCGATACAAAGGATTGGATATATGATACAAATGTAGATTAAAAACACAAAGTACATGTCTCCATGAGAAAACTTGATCATGGGATACACGAGAGCGATGAGTGTCAAGACGATGATTACGAAGTCGATATAAACCATGATGATGAAACTCTTCCATGGTTTTGATTTGAGATGAGATGAGAAGGGAGATGAAGTTTGAATGAGAGGTATTTTGAAAGTGGAAGATTTAAAAAAAATGGGGTTTGGTGGTTATGAGACAAGCGGAGGAAGTTTTATGGGGAAGGAGGAATTTTTGAGATTTGTGTTTTGTTTTTATTATTAGAAAGGTTTGATATTTTAGGTTAGGATAACACATATTTATATACCTAGATTTTAGACGGAGGAAAAACACGTATGTAAGAAAGTCTCCTAATGAAGCCATGTTAGGATCATACATATTATGTTGTTAGATGATTCGGGTGGTCTATGATGGTGATAGTATATGGATGTCATTTTTTGAGATATGAAGAGAGGAGAGGGAGTTCTTAGAGAGAGAGAGAGTAAACGAAAATAAAGGTTAGATTATGAAAGAATCTCCACCCCTTCCAAGGATGGAAGGGGTATTTATGGTTACAGACAATACGCCCTCCTGTCGGGCTGTGGATCAGGCATACAGTGGGTAAAGACCCGTCCTTCCTCCATGGTGTTACACTAAACTAATCTATGATAATAACTAACTACTTAACTACTAAATAACGTAAATAATGATATGTCTACGAGCTAACGTATGTTAGACTATAATTGGGGTGACCGACACTTCCTTATGGAATTTCCAATTCCTAACAATCTCCCCCTAAGGGAGGTCACCCCATGAAATACATTTTGCATCCTAGCATTCTATCTTTGTCTTTAACTCTGAGCTCGTAGACTTCAATTCTTCAATTTTCGCAATCTTTGTGCTTGAGCAGTGATTCTTCAAAGTCCGATTGCTTTGTACTTTAAGTGGAGGTCTTTGAACTGATCCACATATTGATGATCTTTAAGATTTATTTGAGATCATCAGCCACAACAAATCTCTGGATCACCCATTGTTGTGTTGCCTTCATGTGATGTTGTGACTTTTGGACCGACATGCTCACACTTTCTGGATCATGACATCATTTCATCAGAGTAGCGAAAGCTTTTACTGGTTCAAGATATTTGCAGCAGCGTAGCAGAAGCATATTATAAATATATCTGAGCCAGGTTATGTAGATAAGCACTTGTCACGATTTCTTTAATTAAGTGTGGATGTTGTGAGCATGCAGCTATGAATTGACTTCTCAATATTGATCAGCTGCAACCATCCAAATGTACCTGCAAAAAATAGTTAGCAATAAAACACACGAAAGTGTCTTTGATCACTTTCGTCAAATTGAGGTACACGGCCCACGGTTCCCCGTTGATCAGTACAATTACTGCCTGTGATCAGGTATAATTTCGAAGAATCTCCTTGACAGCGTTTCCCCGCTGCTCTAGCCGTTCTCAAATCGGAGCGTCTCAAAGAAGACAACACAGAGTGAGTGAACCAGCGAATTGAGATTCACTGATTGATGAAAAATTGATTTGAAAAACAATCGCGTATTGCTTAGAAGAAAGAGTTTTGCAATCAAAAATACCTTTTGTATTTGAAAGAGAATACACATTCGATGTGCTAGAGAAAATAAGAAATTTGAAAATCGAACGCTTTTTCCAAAAGTATTTTTTCAATCAGAGATACTTTTTGAGTTTGAAATATGAATACACATTCGATGCGCTAGAGAAAAGAAGATTTGCACATCGAACGGTTTTTCCAAAAGTATTCGTCAATTCATTTCCTGGACCAAGGTTGATTCAAGAATGAATTGCCCCATTGTTTCAATCCAGTTGTCACAAGCTTGATCTTTAGAAAATATCTTACATGTCACCCACCAAGAGCTTGTTTGATGTTGGCTCTAGAAGGATTTCCATCTTCATCGTGAATACTTTTACATATCACTCGGATGTTCTGGCAATACCACAAGGATAGTGCGTAGGACTCTCAATATATACTTATTTTCCAGATAGTGTGAAACAGCAAGTCTTCATTAATTTTGTGTCCTAATGAGATATTGTGGATGATCTCTTGGCTCTAGACTCAATAGTGCACATTTGGTTTCCTATTTCGGAGACTAGGGAGAAGGTCTCCTTCTTCAATATTAACAATCTCTAAGAGAAAGTCGATAGATTATGTAGGTTCCCCGTGAGAATGAAACAAGTTCTTTTAAGAGGAACTTGAGTAGCTTGGGAAGTTAGGTGCAGTGTGTCACTGGGTCCATGATGTCTTGTCTTCAATACCGGTGTTACCTTGGTAACAGCCAGTAGCATATGAGTTGAACCCGGTTTCTGCCTTAAGGTTGATTTATTGGAGGGCTATTTCTTTTCACCCTTTTCACATTCATTTCTTTTTCATTCTTCAACCCCTTCAGTGCTTACCGAGACTTCATTACTAGAACCTTGTTGGGTTTATTCCAGTTCTAGCTTTATCTTAGTCGGCACTCTTCCCTTATTCTCACTTTTCTCCTTTTTTCATCATACCTAAGGACTTCTACACTATCTAGTGGATTGTCCCTGGGTTGATCCCTCCGGCTCTGGCGGGATCGTGGGAACGAATACCTAGCCTAACCATCCTTATAACACCATGCATAAAGTAAATTGGTCAGTCTTTTTGGTACAATTCTTTTCTTCATGAAACCACTTGAAAAATTATTTGGAAAATCAATCAAGGTACTTGTGATATAATATCAAAGCATTTTGTACTTTAATTGTTTTGATCATTTAGAAATTCTCCCCCTCAACATGTGCATATTATCTTGAAATTTTTTAGCACATGGAGGCAAGAGTTCTTTGAAATGTATTCATGATCACAATTTTTGTAGAAAAAGCCATTTGAATTTCTTTGGTAAATTATCCCCCTCAATATGTGCGTAGGATATTTGAAATCATTTTATCACATAGAGGAAAGAGTTCATTTGAAGTACATCCACGATCACAAAATCCATTAAGAAACCATTAGAAAATCAATCAAGGTACTTATGTTGAAACATAGAAATCTTTGTACCTTGAAAGTTTATTTTCTTTTCAAATGCTCCCCCTCAATATGTGCTTCGAGATTCGAAAGCGTTTAGCACATATGGGAGAGCAGCCTGCACAATTGAATCAAAACAATCATCTTTTATCATATTTCATAATTAAATCACAAATTCTCCCCCGATCAAAAATATCAAACCCTTTGAGATTTTGGATCCCAAGTTATTTAATAAGGTTTAGAAAACATGGGAGAACTTGTGGCCCGGTTTAAACTCTCTTCTGGTTTTTGGATAGATGCTCCCCCTCAACATGTGTATTATGTATTAGAAATCGTTTGGAACATGGAGGCAGGAGTGCCTTAAAAGGACTAAAACATATTTGAGATTTAAATCACTATCTCTCCCCCGATCAAAAATTTCAAACCTCTTGAGATTGTGATCCCAATTGATTTAAATTATTTGGAAAATTTTGGGGAAAGACGTGGCTTGATTTAAATTTTGAAATTGACTGATAAGGATCAAATTAAGACATTAAAGATTGTTAGTGTTAGGTATGATAGTTTTTAAGAGATCTTTAAGTAAAATAAAACAATTTCACAATCAAATAAGAACAGAAAAAATTTCATTTTGTAAGATCTTTGAGTTTTAAAGAAAATCATACCATGACATAACATTAAATCTTTAGATCACCACTTATTGTTTGTACAAACCGGACTTTTATGAAGAAATATCGTTTGAAAATACTTAAGTTTGAAATCACTCTCCCCCTCAATCAATGACCGTAGTCGTTGATTGAGTGACTTATGTTTAAAATGAAGTCCGGTCGATTTCCAAAATTTGAGTTCAGTTTATTTTCAAAACAATATTTATCCATTTTCAAAACAATTTTATCAAATTTTTTGAAAAATGGTATTATTCACTACTTATCCTGCACAAGATACGTTAGGTGGTAGAGAATAATAAGTTGCTTTTGTTGTTGCTGAGAGGATGAAAGAAAACCATCTGCTGATGCAGTGAGACCTCTTAAGTTGCATCTAACGTGCCAACTTTCCATAAAGAGATCTAATAAAGCTCTGTTTCTTCTTTTGTCAACCCAAGAAATAGTTACCATTTCCTTTCGGCATCCAATCATCTGCATTTGTAGGATCCGGATCGGGAACATTCTTATAATTCATCTTATCTGCATACGTTAGTCAACACAAACAGATATATGGTGGTCGACAACACCCAAACAGCCATCGACTAATAAAAGTCAATTCAACATATCAATCAGATCATAAAAGGCATGGGAATTATGTGTTTATCAAAAATTAATCATCTAATCCTTATGATCATATCCTAGATTCCTGTCCTTCAACATAGGCAAATATCGTTTTCTGATAAGCACGTAGGATGATTAAGAAAGCCCGTAAGATGATGTACATTTGAAAACATTCTCCCCCTCAATCAATGACTCATTCTATCAAAAGTTTTAAATAAGCTGAAGTCATTGATTGGGTTTTGCAAATTTATGAAAACTTGATTCTGATTGATTTTCAAGCAACTCATTTACCACCTTTTTGTTAAAACAAATATTTTTCTGAAGAATTTTAGAAGGAAAAATATGTGACTAGGAACAGCAGTCCTTCGACATACTTCCCTCATTTTGTTTTAGGATAAGTGCACGAAATATTTGAAAATTGGTTTAGCGTAGCACTTTCCTTTCTTGAAGAACGGGTTGCTATCTGAAATAATAGCAAACCATGGTTTTAGCATGGGTTACAGTCTAAAATAACTGCAAGCCATAGTTTGAGCACGGGTTACAGTCAGAAATAACTGCAACCCATGTTTTGAGACATGTTTTGAAAATAATATTTACACCTCCTGCTCGAACTTCATCTATGGTCCCGTGCCATTATTGAATGACATTTCTAAGACCGTAGATGTTATCGATACCAGAAGACATGTCTTGAGAAAACAATATTTTTGGTATTTTTTAAATTTTTAGATTTTTATGGGTTTTAGTTGATTTTATATTTTTCTATTTTGTTTTTGTTGGTTTTATATTTTTGTATTTTTCTTTTTAATAATTATTTACAGATAGAGTAGATGATATAGTTTAGGACGATGATGATACGAGTACCGAGATAAGGATATCGAGCAGCCCCGTTTTAAAAGATAGTAGTCATCATCTCTTAAACATTCACCATCAAAGCTTTCGAGGCTCCTGATTTGAGAAAATTGAACCATCTGAAAGTGAGACTTTGGCAGTTCCCCCCAAACCATAAATCCTTTTGTTGAGCAGATTCGAAGCTCTATTTCAAGCTTGTCTTAGCCAGGTGCACACAGAAGCACACCATTATCATCGATCTTGCTGCTCATTTTAAGAATAATCATCGTGATTCTTCGTTCGAGGTTATATCATCCAATAGAACAGCAACGTATCATCCCACACGTAAAAAAATCTTCTCATACTTCTTTTCTACTGACGTCTGAAGTGATCCATACCAAAAGGTGTCAAGAGACAAATTCCTCCAAGTAGTTGAATTGATGCCGCCAGTCTCTTGGAATAAAGCTCAAGAACCCGAATACACATATACCCAAAGACAGAGAACCTTATAACATCGAAGTAGTAGATTAAGTCTGATATCCAAAGAGTAACCCCGATGTATACTTTTCTCTCCCCTGAAGAAAGTGTATGAAGCTCAAGAACCAGAAGTACCCTAATGCCCATAGAGAGAATAACCAATAACATTGAAGAAGCAGGCCAAATCACTGATTATCTCAGCGGATGTCAACTCCGGAATAAGTGATTATATCTCTGAATCACTTATTAATCTCTCAAGTGAAATAGCCGAGCATCCCCAATATACACAATCTCTCTCCCCTGATGATTGTGATAGCATCGAAAACATCACACACTTGTGTACCTCTTTTATCACCAGAAACTAAATCTTCCATCTCTTCCCCCACATAGTTGGAATAAGAACACTAAACGCCATGAGTCAAACCTTGAGTTTCTCTGCGGTAATGACATATGTTATCCCGGGATATCTTCAATCACTTAGAAGTATTAAGTTCATCAGGTTTACTCGCATTTAGATGTGTGTCTCCTTCCCCCTTGCTGGTTTTGATACTTCAGAATCAGCAACACATAATAAGCCCGTATACTAGAGATCTTTTGAGAAGACCATTTGAAATCTTGTGAGAATCAACTTGTTGAAGAACGATGTGAGGGATTAACTTTGGGTTTTCACTCTCCTGCAATTAGTGCTCTCCCCTAAACCGATAATATTTATGATGAATGCTTTAATTAAGAAGAAGTCTTTAGATCGTTAAATGCAACTCATCTTTAGTCTTCTAACATGCAGTAGAAAATGTAAAAACCGACTGTAGACTCGACCTTCTTCAAGATTGTCCGTTTGGGAAATAGAAAGTTAACATCTTCACCTCACCTAATGCATTCCCGTTAACTTACATATAACAAATCCCCTTAACTAAAATCCCTCCCAATCAAACAAGAACGGAAAGATGTTCATCAAGGAAATCATCCCCGCAACTGGAAGCACTTTGTCTTTAAACTCGTCAGTCCGTGAGAAGATGACAACCATTGGCTCTTAGAAGAAAACTCCATGTAAAGATGACCCGATAAGAAGAAGCTCGGTTCTTACATGAGTTTGGAGCCGTTTGACCATTTATTCTCAGATATCACTCAACATGCAGAATTATCACACTTCTTCTCCCCCTCAAGAATTGCATACGAAAATGCCATTCTTGACAACACAAGTGAATATCTTTAGAATGTAGTCCCTTCACACTTCTCCCCCTCAAAGGTTGCAAATGATGTCGCCATCGCCATTTAATTTTAGCAAGTGGAATAAGATTACTAGCAACGGTAGTTTGGTTCACTTGATGAATTAGCGCGCATGGAAAAAGCATGAAGCATGTTGATGAGAATGGTCATTAATAAGAAGATTTCTCTTCTTCAGAAGATAAAGCGCACTGAAGCGTACACTTTTCTTTTCTTTGAGGAACGAGGCTTGAACTATTGTGTTCAAACGTCATAAGATGATTTCTCTTCTTTCGAAGATAATGCGCACTGAAACGTACACATTTCTTTTCTTTAGAGTATGAGGCTTGAACTGTTGTGTTCAAACATCATAAGAATATTTCTCTTCTTCGGAAGATAAAGCGCACTGAAACATACACTTTTCTTTTCTTTAGAGAACGAGGCTTGAACTGTTGTGTTCAAACATTATAATCTCTCTCTTTTCAGCATCTCTTGGCAAAACATGTAATCAACCCCATTATCATTCAGTAGGCTCTTTGTTGTGACAGCTGATGGAGAAAACCCAATATGATGATTTTGACCCTGAAGTAAACTAACCCGAACTCGTGACTTAAACTTGCACATATGTAACAAAGAGCGGTGCCGAGAATTCTTGCCCTTTTGAATCTCTACGTACTCTATACTCTTCAACCAACCAACCATCAAGTATTAGACGCACATCACCTCTTGAAAATCCACAATTCAATGTGGCACTGAGCACTACAACGTAACTCCTTAAAGTGATAGTTATTTTGTGGTGGTAAGATCCCAATTCCCCAAGTGGTAAAAGAAAAGGAAAAGTCACCCAAAAATAACTAGATTTCCAAGTCTTCGTTTTTTTTTTTGAAAATATTAAAAGTTCGAACAAGAATCTCGAAGAATCTTCATCCAACCATCCCCGATACCTTCAGATACTAAGTACACTCGCCCGTGAAATTTCACTTCAACCTCAAATAGATAATAATGAATTAACGCCGTTGTCATATTTTCTGGTTAAAAGCTCAAATCTAGCCTCCTTTGACGTTTCAAGTGAACTATGATAATGGTTTCATCCCGACCATGGTTAAAATGAGCATAATCCCGTAAAACTTTGAAATACCCAAACTGTCATGAAGAATATCCAAACACTCACCTGATTCATAAAGTACACCCTTTATCCCTTCTTCGAAGTAGAAACCGTAGCACCAACAATAGATAAGATCCAAAATTACACTTTCCCTTTCTCCAAGATGAATCTATCAACACGGGATTTTACAATTCTATGGTTTTAACCGAGAAATAGTTTCTTTCGCGGGATTTAACAAAACCAAGAATAAACCGAGAGATAGATCCGGAAATGCACTTTACTTTTATCGGGATGTTTTTATTGTCACGGGATTTTACAAGTCTATGATTTAAACCGAGAAACTAAATTGTAAACAATGTCAGGATGAATGTTTTAAGACAACTTTGGTTTTGGTGAATATCAGTTTTAGGGGAACATGCAGCGGTTCATTCACCATCTTCAACAAAATCATCAACAATTCTTTACCCATATGTAGACAACTTCACAAACCATACTAAGTCGAGTAATATACACTACTTCCTCCTGAGGTTGATCGTAAAACATCAAAGTACACGTTTCTCCCCCATGATGGTTTCGAACTTTCAGAAGCATCATCAACGTGTACGACCATCTGCACGAAAAGTTCTTGTCATAAGCAAACATCTTGAAAAATCATGACTGACGTTGAAGATTTTTGAAAGATTTTGCTTAGACTGTGAAGTGTCATTGACATTCAGTGGCATCGAATATTCTATGGGAATTGTTGATCATATCACAACCATTAAACACTTTGGTAAGCATATTTTCCACATATTCTGTCTGCTATTGCTGTGACCACTTGGTGAAGTAAACCCGATATACTAGATTTGAATATGAAGTAGAATTCCCAAGTTTCACTAATTAAACTTGTACTAATCCTTGTGAAAATGAAATGGTGTACCCAATGTACAAAACCTCTTGACATATCCTTAACTGCGTGAGACACCGAAGTGATAGCTACGTTATGGGTTAAGCAGGAAAGAATCACAATCGTAACTAAATAGCCATGTCATTATCACACTCAATGTAGGATATTGGATTTTGTTAGGAATTAGAAATTCCAGGTATTAAAGAGTCGGTCACCTCAAGTATATGTAATCGTTAGAAAGCTCGTAGTCGTAGTTATTTTAAGTTAAGTAGTATTTAGTTAAGTAACACCGTGGAGGACGGACGGGTCTTTACCCACTGTATGCCTGATCCACAGCCCGATGTGTGGCATTTTATGTAAGACTATAAATACTCTCTACCTCCCAAGGTAGAGAGTTGGAGCTCATAATAATATCTTTCACTTTCTCTCACTAAGTTCCCTAAACCTCTAACTTTCTCTCTCTAGAATTCCATCTATATGCTACTTTGTGCTATGGTTTGATGTGTATGTGAAAAGTTATATCTTACAATTGGTATCAAGAGCCATGGTTAGATCATATCTTGCACATCTTTGGATTTATAGTGGTTTTTAGGTGGTTTTTGAGTTTGAAAAAGTTTAGTGGTTTTTGCATCATTTGGTTGATTTCTAGTGTTAAAGTTTGGATTTTGATTGTACTTTTGTGTTTAAGATCATCATAAGTGTTTAGGTTTTGATTTGGAAGGCTTGAATCATCGTGGTTGGGTTGTTTTTGGATTGAAAAGTGTGTTTTGGAAGTTTTTCAAGTTAGCGACTTGGCTCACGGTATAACTTTCTTGCTAGCGACTTGCTTCACATTTTTGTAGCGAGTTACAGTTTTGGAGCTAGTGACTTAGACCTAGCGATTAACAGTACAAGTAGTGGACTCCACTACGGTAGCTTGACTTTGGTGGTAGCGACTTGGTCTGTAGCGAGTTGCTCTTTAGCGACTTAAAGTTTCAGCGACTTGAGTAGCGAATTGCTGCCAAAATTGTTAGCGATTTGGTGTTAGCGAGTTGGTACCTAGCGAGTTGCTATTTAGCGACTTGACAAATTAGCGACTTAGTTCTTAGCGACTTGCTGTCAAAATTTTGCTAGCGACTGGGAGCTTAGCGAGTTGTTACTTAGTGACTTGGGTCCTAGCGACTTGGTCTTAGCGACTTGGTTCAAGAATTCTTAGCGACTTGTTGACTTTTCCCGACAAAACTTCAAACGGCTATAACTTTTGATCGTAACTCCGTTTTCAGCGTTCTACCCATCAAAACGACGGAAGCGGAGAACGAGGAGAATGTCACCGAATGAACTTTCGAGGGCTAAATCCGCCTCTGAACAGGTTATTGAGGTTTTTATGATTTTAGACCTAAATTTCTCAGGAAAATCGTGCATAAACCAATCCAAATCTCAACCAAACAACATCTCTGCTTATCCCAAAAACAATCATAAGTCCTAACACACAATTGTCTATCATTGTGTCGATCCATCAGTCATCTTACCACATTCCATTGGTCATTGCTTAACGGTTTGGTCTTGATTTAAGTAAAATCCCGCAAAAGATTCTATTTCTCGGTTTAAATCATAGACTTGTAAAATCCCGTGCATTCTACCACATCATGTCTTACTCTACTGACTAGTGATTTTGAAGTGCTTAAATTGTACGATGCTGTGGACAACAATGATAAAGTATGCTACCCTGAACGGTTAAAGATGTTTGAATTGAACAATGAGGATGAGAGATCTTCATGTTCTGAGTACAATGAGAATGCCACGCAATGGAATCAGCATTGAGCCATATCAACTACTTTATCGCACCTCATACTACATATTATCCATAGCTGGGGATGAACATGTAGTGCTCTTTTCCGCCAGGACTTACCTACATTGACAAGAAACTTGCTGTTGAACTTAGAACACTTAAAGCTGCAACTTACCAATAAAGAGGTTCAAGGATGGTTCGGTGCAGCTCTTCAAGTAATCTACAAACAATTTCAGCCATTCATCAGTGGGGAATATTCGTGATTCACGATCAACACTTGACTGAATTTCCTTCAAAAACATACTGGAATGGAAATTGAAATTCATGAGACATTTATCCAACTCATGGATAATGTGAAAAAGTACATTGAAGAATCGCTCAAAAATGAAGGCGTGAATGAGTGTCAGGTGCAGTTGAAAGATTGTTGTGATAAGTTGGGTAATGTATATGTTGAAGAATGGGGTGTTCTTTGAATGCAGAATGTCAGTGACAACAAATATGATGAGTGGGATAATGGAAAAATGGAATCTTCGTGCTCAAATTCACAAGAGAGAGAGGTGAGACACAACACTGTGCAAGTTAATGCAAAGGAATGCTCCATGGAAGCTTCGGATGCACCCAAGATAGAGATGCACGTCACAACGTGAGTATCAATGCTGAGTAAGTTGCATGGATTTTTCTGCTGTACCTAGTTGTGCATCTTCTACTCAAAATGATGATTATGAACTACATGAGTACGCTGCATTTGTGCCTGATGATTCCCTTACCACTGAGCTTAACATATATAAAGATCAGGTTGCTATTTATGAACAGCGTGCTAAGTTTGAGTTGACCACCCGTGAGCAGGAAATGGATGTCCAAATCCGTACAACTATTAGAAAAAGTAGGTTTAGAGAAGAAGTATTAAAACAAGAGTTAAACTCCTTACAAGAAAAGCTTTCTAAAACTGCTAAGCAAAAACCACGAACTTCAAGAAAATGTTAAAATGCTTAAGCAAGAATTCAAGGCTAAGGAATCAAAACTTTTGAATGATTTTTCCAATCTAAAAACTTTGAAAAACAAGCTTGAAAATAAGTTGTACGTACAAGGAATACCATTCAGACTGCTCACATGATCACTAAGCATAGAGTCTTAAGCGATAAGCATAGCATTCCCTTGTTGAGGAACCTAATCCAGAGGTAATTAAAAGGCTAGAAATGCTCATAAGGTACTGTATGATGGTAATGAGATCCTTAAGCCTAGACGAAACCTAGTTGCGTGAGTGCGAGGAAGATAAGAAAACAGATGAAGTCACTAGGGAGAAAATGAATAAGAAGCTAGAAGATCCTGAGTGTAAAAAAACAAGATAACGATAAAACCCATGATTACACTAAGGAAAATTGGATATCCTTAAACATGTTTAAGCCTCAGACTCTATTGACCTGAACAAGTGTTCTGGAAAAAGGATATGGACATGCAAAAAGCTGAAAATCTTGTTGAAAAGAATCCATTGTAGGAAATTCCCTAAAGGCGTATCCTCCAATACACCAATGCATTTAGTTCCTAGGACTATTGCCACTAAAAGCAAGACCTTAATCAGTCAATATGTTTATTCTTCAACTATTTGTCGATTTTGAGAAAACTTGTAAGAAAAGGATCACACCCACAGGGATAACTGAAGGGGAAAGGGGTTTTGAGCAAATGAAAGAATGTTATTTAACTGAGGTCATGCCTTTCTTTAAACAACTAAAAGATCATTTTGAGAGTCTTAAAAAGGGATAAAATCAGATATTAAAGAAATGGAAAAGGAATTTGATGCAATGGTAGTTGAAGTTAGTGATTATGAGCGTGCACTAAAATATAATGAGATTGAGAGGAAGAACTTGCATACCTTAAATGAGACTCTTATTCCTGAATGTGTTGCTCAAGATATCTTTTCCTTTGCTTGCTCTATTAATGCTTCAACATTTCATGAACTATCTGTGGCCCTGAAAGTCTCCCATGATCGTGTCATTGAGCTTGAAAAAACTAATTCTGAACTAAGCGAGAAAATTGAACTGGATGATCACACCATTTGGTTAAACATTTAAACTAGAAGTTGAGCATTTTAATTTACAACTCAAATATCAACATCTCAAAGAAAATGTCAAAACTTCAAATATCAAGACATCTTGAGATGCTCCAGAGTTTGATGCAGTTTTTCAAATTAACAAACGTGATGAACAGATTCAAGCTCAGTGCAACCGATCGAGAAAGTTGAAAGCCCAAATATCTCAATTAAAGGGTCAAAAGAACAATATGACAGGCTCCCAAATGACTCCTCCTTTAGATTCTCAGATTTCTCAAACGTTTCATCTTCAAAACCTAGTAAATGCTTTACAAAAGGAAAACGAAAGTTTTCTAGAAGAAAATGAAAAGTTTAAACGACATTTTAAAGAGTTATATGATTCAATAAACGTCACCCGTGACCAAAACAACGAAAAAATAGCGTCTTTACAAAAGGAAATTGAGAATCTGAGAGGAGGGGAAATGGAAACTGCCACTTGTGTTCAATAAGAATGTTGTCTCAAAATCACCCTTAGATTGCAAATACACTGTGATAGTTAAATATATTCCTCCTCATCTTAGGAATAATGAACATGCTTTTCATGACTACTGTGCTCACCTTAAGGATAGTCTAGAATGTCTCCGTGAGATTGTCGAGGAGGATTTCATTAACAAACCTCTTGATAGTGAAATTAGGTTTGCTTGCCTCCAGGCCAAACGATCTCAAGAGCTGCTTGAATGTGTAATTGCAACATGTCCAAAACCCTTAGGTTAAAAAGGCAAAGCTGTGAAGCCTTGTTCTATGCCTAGTGCCAAACAGGAAATCCGTTCTATGCCTAAAGCCAAGCATGTGACCCTTGATATGTCTTGTTCCATATCTAAATTCAAGCAAGCAACCTGTGATGTGCCTCCTAGAATTTCAGATCAGCCTTCTAGACCAGGAATGCTGAAAGTAGTGAAGCCATGTAATGTTCCCATCGTTACTTCTACAGATGTTAAGATTGACACTAAAGTTAGCGGGTCAAAACCTAGAAGCTATGCAAAGAAGGATAGGATTACGCAAACTAAAAGTGTTCATGATAAGGAAGTGAAAGAACATCATAGGGACAAGAAGTTTGATTTGAACAAAAAGAATCGTGTTAGTTCTAGTATTAGCCTAAGCTTACTAAAAATAATTCGAGGCCTTATCTGCGCAAAACATGCAAAAAAAAATGTTTAATTTCTGGTAATCATGATAAATGTGATGTGTTATTTCGAGGTCTAAGATTCATAACCCAGTTAAGAAAGTTTGGAGAGATTAAGCAATCCTGGAAACCTACAGGGAAGGTTTTACCAATGTAGGATTTCAGTGGGAAGCCAACGGTCGAATATTCACGAATGGCAAACCTTTAGATCCACTATGCCAAGAGTAGTGCCTGTTAAGGTTTGGAAGCCAACTGGTAGAACAATCCCATTAAGCACAAAATGTCCCTCGACTAAGTCTGATGCTTCTACTAGTTTAGCTCCTAGTGACAATGACATTGCACCTAGGGTTTCTGCTAATTCAAAGATTGTTTGTGCTAACCAAAGGACCCATAGCAAGCGTGGGGATCCAATGTTTCCAATTCTCTGTCTTCGTCTGTTTCCAAGCAGGTGTACAAATCGTCCCTTGGTATTTGGATTCGGGCGGCTCTAAACATATGACTGGGCTCTAAAAAATGACGTCTGTTCACATCAGTTCAGGCCTCGTTCTTCATCATTATGGTGTCTGCAGATAACACTTCAGGCCCCGTTCTTCAAAGAAAAGAAAAGTGTATGCGCTATTACGTGCGCTTTATCTTCATCTAAAGAGAAATTCTCTCATGAATGGCCATACTCATCTACATTCTTCATCAACAAGCTTCATGTTGCCAGCTCATTCAGGTCATCAAGTGGATCTGTGTTCATTGGTGTATACTCTTATTCACTTGTTAAATCAAAAATGGCAACTTGGGATGCAATTTTTGAGGGAAGAAAAAGTGAATATACTACATGATTATAACGACTTAATTTTTGATGATGATGAGTGTATATTCTTTTTGATGAAAGTAAGGAATATACTAAGGATAACTGGGATTCATTGTTTTGATTTTTGATGACTCTCCTCCAACACCTAATGCTTCACTTACTAAGGATAATTGGGAATCAATGTTTGGGATTCATTGTTTTTCAAGATATGTTTGATTACTTTAAACCTCAGACGAATTTTGATCATCCGGTTTCGAAGCTCATGCTCAGGTTTCTATTGATTGGTTCATCTAAGAAGTACTTCTTGGAATTCTCAAAAACCTTATCTCAGTTATTTCTACAAGCGTTTATAATATCATGATATTGTAAGCTGCACTATTGAATAATGATCCGCTCTTTGGTATTCCTGTGCCAAATCTTCACGTTGTTTGTTCATGGATAATAATCCGCTCTTTGGTATTCCTTTGCCAAATCTTCGTATTATTGTTCCTCTCATTGTGCCGCTATAAATCAACCACATGAACAGTGGAAAATGATTACCTTATTCCTCGAAAGACATTTGTGGTGAATCTTCCAGGATCATCTCTACATGTATCCTTTAGGAAGAATGCATTAATGTGAAATCATTTGTTCGGTTCAAATTGTCTACTTATGGGTTGATAAAGATAGTGAGTGAGTTTCTATATGATGGTCCTATGGCTCCTGGACACTCCATTTCGGAACCCGCACTAAGCAGATCCATTGGTTCATCTCTTGTTCCAAACTCTTCAGCTCCATATGTACCTCAAGTCGAAGATGATTTAAAAAATGTTTGATCCTATGTTTGATGACGTATGATTAATACTAATGAGGTGTTGATCTGCAAGAGGATTCATATTCCTGTGAATGAAGTCAATCCTTGATCCTCAATATCTTTAAGTCAAAGCTTTCTGCTTGATCCTTCATCTCATCAACAAATCATCATTCTTCAAATGTACATCATGGAAATGTTTAAGCATCAATGATGAAGTTAATCCTTTGCTACTCGAGGATGCTCATTTGAAAACATATTTGCTACTCCTAAATCATCATGGAACCATCTTCTTGGGTGACCGACTCTGCTACCTCAGTTCCTCAACAACTGCCACGCAGACACCTTAGAAAATGGACTCACGATCATCCATTGGACAACATCATTGGAAATCCCTCTCGTCTGTATCAACCCGGAAACAACTTGCAACCCGATGCCTTATGGTGTTTCTTCAACTCCGTTTTCTAAGATCGACAAAGATGTTAAAACCGCCATGGAATGAAACCGTTGGTTCAATGCCATACAAGAAGAAATTCATGAGTTTGATCGACTTGATGTATGGGAGTTAGTACTGCTCGAGTGTGCTATGATTATAGATCTCAAATGGATCTTCAAAGTAAAACTTGATGAGCATGGTGATGTGTTGAAGAACAAGGCTCGTTTAGTTGCTAAAGGATATCGTCAGAGGAGGTATATGACTTTGAAGAATCTTTTGCTCCTGTTGCTCGAGTCGAGGCAATCAGAATCTTTCTGCTACTACTTGCTAGTAAGAACATGGTAGTTTATCAGATGGATGTGAAGGCGGCATTTGACGGAATCTTAAAGAAGTCGTCGTCGACCAACTTTGAAGGATTTGTGAATCAAGAGCATCCTACTCACGTTTATCGTTGAAGAAGGCTCTTTACGGTTTAAAGCAAGCTCAGGGATGGTATGATACCTTTGTCAAAGTTTCTTCTATCATGGGATTGATAAGGGCAGTTGATCCTTGTTCACGGGGAGTCAGGGAAACATTTAACTCATGAAATTTATGTTGATGATATTGTACCTTTCAGGACCAATGGAATGTGTCGTTTTTCTAATGAAATGAGTTCAAAATTTCAAATGTCAATGATGGGACAAATGTCATTTTCTTGGGATTACAAATTTCACAAGTCCCGGAGGCATTTTTATCAATCAATCTAAATATGCCTTGAGATTTAAAGAAATTTGATTTGATTCAAGTGACCTGTTGACACCCATGATGATCGAACCAAACTAGATGAGGACCACTCGGGGATCATGATTGATTGACAATAATATCGTAGTATGATTGGATCCATGATGTACCTCACAGCTAGTAGACGGATATCTTGTTATTTGTTTGCATGTGTGCTTAGATAGAGCTAAGCCTACTAAAAGGCACCTTGAAGCGGTTAAGCGGGTCTTTCGGTATCTCCAAGGAACCATCAATATGGGACTATGGTACCCGAAGGACCGTGCTATCACTAAACCTATCTGAATCTCTGATCATGGGTTGTCAAGATACCGTCGAAGTACATGGAGGTGCTTTCAGTTTTGGGTGATAAAAGCGTGAGGGTCTTCAAAGAAGCAATGAGTACTTCTATTTCCTCTACAGGTGAATACATAGCCATATCATCTTGTTGTGCTCAAATCTTATGGATGAGATCTCAATTATCTGACTATGGCTTGAATTCAACAAAATCCCTCTGTACTGTGATAATAAAAGTGCTATTGCTCTCTCATGCAACAACGTTCAACACTCAAGAGCAAAGCATATCGACATTCGACATCATTTCATCAGGGAACAAGTGGAAAAAGGTGTGGTGGAACTATATTTTGAGGTCGAATATAGTTAGCGGACATCTTCACCAAAGCTCTTCCAAGAGACGTTTTGAGTTTATTCTTCACGTCTTGGTTTGAAAAGCCTTCAACGAAACTCTCAAGCGTCTTGGGGAAGACGAGGAGTAAATGACTATCTTCATCTATCTCTTGTAAATATTTATTCGAAAAACAAAATAGAAAAATATAAAACTTTCAAAATCCATAAAAATTTGAAAAATTCGAAAAAATCTTCAAAAAATATTGTCTTTTTGTCATGTTTTTCTCGATTCGATAATATCTACGGTCTTTGTCTTGTCATTCAAAAGAATGACTTGGGACTTTAGATATTGTTCGAATTTTATTAAAAAAAATCAAAAATATTTTTGGGAGAGAAAGAAAATGGTTTATTGTCATTTTAGGCAATAACCGGTTTTAAAAAAGAAACGAGCCATGTTTTACCATGTTTTCAAATTCCATGCTCTGATTCTTTAAACATTTATCTGCTGAAAACTAAATGCTTTGAAAAATAACTGGTTCTTTTTTGATAATCATCATAACTTATTTGTCAAAATCTCTATCTCTCAATCAACAACCTATGTCATTGATTGGGGGGGAGAATGATTTCAATTAAATTAAAAAGTTATTTGGCATTAAATTGTTTTCAAAAAGATATACATGCATGTTCTATCAATGGAGTTTAAAGTCTTAAAATCGATCCTTGATTAAAAGCGTTTCATAATCAAGTCACAATTCTCCTTCAAAGCTTTCAAAATCAATTTAAATCAATAAGAGATCACAAATCTCAAATGATTTGATAATTGTATTGTGAGGGGAGAATGTGTGATTTAAATTGGATTTAAAGCGATAATTAGGTAAATGGTTTTATAAGTGATGTAGCATCTATCTGCTCACATGTGACAAACGATTTTAAATTTTCCATGAACATGTTGAGGGGGAGCATCTATCTTAAACCTATGATTTGAAAAGTGATCACTTATCTCAATGTTCGGTTCCCTCTAGTTGTCACATCCCCAATTACTGTTTTGCAGCGAGAACAAATTCAGGGATTGTGTCATACTTATCACAATCACAGTTCCGAAGAGCTTTAAGAAGTGTCGTTTGGAAAATACATCGTTTGATTTGTAAAAACATTGAGAGGAGTTTGAAGATAGGTCTAGTGAAATCAACTTGTGCGGAAAATAAGTTTTGAGTACAAGTCAAACGATGTTTAAAGTGTAAAAACCCAGGTAGAGCGCGTCGTCATCGACTCATGATGTGTCCAAATGCATGCCATTAGAGGTGATGCCTTAGATACCGAGATAACTTATGCTAAGAAAGTGTCCACAAGGGTTACAGGTGAGTTCATAGAGTTTGTTGTGAAATGTAAAGCCTTACTTTCAAAATCGATTTATGCGGCAAAGGCAGTAAAAATCCACTCAGTTCAAGTTCCGCCCATACAAAACTGCAAGCACTGTGTGTTCAATACTATACAAAGAAATATGGAATGTTCACGATCAAGTGAATGATAATGAATGAATTCACAAAATAGTGCATAACTTAATAAATCCATAGTTATTAATATAACACACATAATTCGTACGGTTTCAAATTGTTCCATGACCATTGGTTTAGGATTGTACCAGACCATTAGTTCAATGATTCTACCAAGACCATTATTCCACTGATTATACCAAGACCATCAGTTCATGATTATACCGGGACCATGTTGTGATTTTACCAGACCATCAGTCAATGATTATACCAAGACCATAAATTCAATGATTATATATGGAAATTCACTGGCAATTGTTCTTAAGCTTGACCTAAACTTATTCATTGGATAAACCACATAGTTTACAAATAGTCATGAATGTCATAAAATTGTTGAGCATGTATCTACGAAGAGTTTCATAAATAATTAAAAACCTTGAGAAAAAAATGGGGCTATGACTCCGGTTATTCATATAAGTTAAAAGTACTTGTGAAGTAAATGAAAGCAGTTTGAGCATGTATCTCCCAAAAATAGGTACAAAACATAATTGAAAGGGTATGAATGGCTTCATGATAAAAGTGGTACACTGAGATGTAGTGTGATACGTTAATCTTGACCTATTATGAATGTTATGATACTGATAGTTATGATGTAATGTTATGCATGCATTTACGTAATTTATTTATACCATTAGTGAGTTTTGAAAATATCTTATCGGTAGAAAAATAATACTTGGCGTCTTGATTCTTAAATTACTTTACAAATATTTACGTCAAATGTCATCCTACAATAGTTTAAATGATTATGTGAAATTTTTGCTCTTTAGTAGTAAAATAATGTCGTTGAAATTTCATGAAAGTGACAAAAATGGCTGAAAAGTTAATTAGTTTACAAATCCGTTTCATTGTCATTCTTATGTATAGTATACTAATATATTTTTGATAAGTGAAATAATTTATAAAGCTTAAGACTCGTTTTGACTCACAAAATAAAAATAGGTTGCCGAAATTTTGGAAAACCATATGGCGTCGTCAAACTTGAAATGTAGCTTCTTGATTTATAACTCCGTTTTAATCGGTTTCAAAGCTGACCTGATTAGTTTTAAGTATATTTCTAAATATCAGAGCCAAAATTTCATGCTTCTATCGGTTTTCCAGAAAAACAAAACAAAGGACAGAACACTTTTATACTTATGAAATAGTTTCAATTAAGCTATTCAATCCCTTCAAATCACTCCGACTATTCTAATCTACCATACACCTTCTTAGGGTGTCATGGGTTCCTAAACATCATCAAGACCAACATATACCAAGGGGATAATTATAGGATGACCTTTATATATATATAACTCTAAAAATCCATGTATAAAATGGTATAAATCAACATAAGTCTTGTATGCTTCATGAAAATAATAAAATACTTATGAAATGAGAAGGAAAGATGTAAAATGAAGTGATATGCTTACAAGTTAATATGATGAGGGTTACAAGAACAAAGGTTTAACTCTAAACACCCTAGGTTTTTATTTCAAAACCTTTAATAAGAGTGAAATTCTAGATTGTTATAACACTTGAGCTTGAAAATTTTGATCCCTTGCTATTCTCTCTTGAACGGCCGGTTTTGGAAGGAAAGAAAACAAAGAGAGAAAACTTTAACTTGACTTGAAAAATGAGATGTATGAAATGAAAGGTAAAGTGAAGTAATTAACTTGGAGTGAAGACTTATACTATCAAAGAAAATGTTTACCAACCAAATAAATGCCAACCCTCCCTTGGCCAAGGGGAGGGATTGGCAAAAATATATATTTTTTTTTTCTTTTTACTTGTATGTAATAGTTAAAATGTAAGTATAATGTGTAAATAATAATAACTTAAATGTTTTGTATACATTAGTGTATTTAAGGAAATTTTAGGTAAAAGTAATTTTTAATAGATCAAAGTAGAGTATAATGATATCATAAAAATTATAAAAATACATTCCTTGTGAAATTTGAGTGATATAAAATTATCGAGTAGTTTTAAGAAAACGTTAATAATATAATAAATTTAACGATTTATAGACCAAATAAATTTAAAACACTAGGTAAACTCAAAATATAGTTTTATAAACTAATTGTAAGTATAAAATGTATCGGATCATTTTGGAAGTATCGGATTAAAATGTTAAAATAATAACTCACACGATAACGTTTATTTAATATAAAATTTTCGCGTTTAAGGTGAAATGCAATGTCATGAATGAACTAACATGGTGCAAATGATGTTAATGAAATGTAGACTAAACTTAGTCCATATGAAATGTTCGTGATGATATGATCATGAATTCGCCGCTAAACCTTAAAGGTTACGCGAATTTGAAACACGTAAACCTAGTTTACGATAAATGTTGAAATAGTGAAACGTGAATTGTTTTGAGAAATGACCTGAAAGTACGAGGTGTCACACTAGTATGTGTAAAACTCTTTTCAAACCTCGAGGCACATATTGAGGGGGAGCAAATTCATGGAAACCTCATCCCTCCTGGAAATGCTTTATCTACTTGATTTGATCAAGGAAGTGATGGTAATATTTTTTAGAAAATGGTAAACAAAGAAGTTAATTTCTTCCCCTTGCCTCCGTGTGCAAAACAATTTCAAATGGTTTGATGCACATGTTGAGGGGGAGCTCTTTTTCTAAAAATATCAAAACAATTCAGGTACAAAATGTTTTGATAATATATCACAAGTATCCGGATTGATTTTCAAATGGTTTTCAATTGGTTCCAATGGCAGATGAACAATACCAAATAGACCGACCAACTTTACTTTATGTACGCTGATATAAGGATGTTAAGGTTAGGTATTGGTTCCCATGATCCGCCTGAAACTGTGAGGGATCTACCTGTGGACAATCCACTAGTTAGTGTAGAAGTCCTTAGGCATGATGATAAAAGGAGAAAATGAGATATGGGAAGTGGACTAAGATGAGCTAGTAATGGAATAAACCCAACAAGGTTCTAGCTATGAAGTCTCGTAAGCACCTGAAGGGTTGAAGAATTAAAAGAATTGAATGAGAAAAGGGTGAAAACAAATAGCCCCTCCATCTATTCAACCCAGGCAGAAGCGGGTTCAATTCATATGCTACTGATGGTAACATCGGTATTGAAGACAAGACGTCATGGACCCAGGGACGCACTGCACTTCAACTTTCCAAACCACTCAAGTTCCTCTTAAAAGGACTTGTTTCATTCTCAAGGGGAACCGACATTATCTATCGAATTTTCTCTTAGAGATTGTTGATATGAAGAAGGAGACCTCTCCCCTAGTCTCCGCATGACAGGATCCAAATATGCTCAAATTGAGTCTAGAGCCACGAGATCATCAATAAATTTCATTAGGACACTTTCAATGAAGACTTTCTCGTTTCACACATGTGGAAAGAGATTATATTTGAGTCTCCTGGCATTATCCTTGTGGTATTGCCATAGACGTTGTACATCGAGTGATGTGTTTACACATTCACGAAGATGAAAGCCGAGCCAACATCAAACAAGCTCGGTAGGCATGCAGATCCATCATGGATCAACAATGACACGAATGGGGCGATTCAATCTCTGAATCAATCCTGGTTCAGGTTAGGGACGACGGATACCTTTGAAAACCGGTCTTTGTGCTTAACAAACTTTTTCTTTAATGAATGCATACAGTCGATCGTGTACTCATTTTCAAACCAAAAGGTGTTTTATGATTGATAATTGATTATCAAAACCGTTGTATTGCAAAAACAATTTCTATTAGCGCTACTATACTATTGTTTTTCAAATCTATTGAGTCAATCAAATTCGCCGTACCGCCGAATTACGCCTCACCGCGGTTCTTTGACGCTTGAGAACAAGCAGCCGACGCTGAAAACCTCTGCCGCGAAATTCTTCTGGAATTTTACCTGATCACGGCGGTACAATGATCAACGGACCGTGTCGCGGTAATCAATTCACGAAAGTGATCAAAGACACTTCGCGATTTATTGCTATGTTATCGCTGTATGCAGGTACGCCGACGTTTGCACGGTCAATCATAGCCGCATGTCACTTAACACATTCATCTCAAAGAAATCATGATTAGTGCATCACTCTGACCGGAGCATTACTCCATGCTGTTACGCTGCCGCCAATATCATGATTCATCAATGCTTCGCTACTCGATGAGAAGATATCATGATCCAATGTGAGCATGTCGTCCAAAGTCACAACATCACATAATACCAACACCACAAAAGGATGCCGCCGCACGGCGATAATTCAAATGATGGCTCAAAATATTATTATCACATGGATCGATTGAAAGACCTCCACTTGAAGTACCAAACATGCAATGTGAAGAATCAATGACTACTGAGCTTAGGAACAAAAGGACGTGCATGAATGCAAGAACACCTTGTTAATGTCATATCTCAGATTCAATGTAATTTTAGTGCATGATTGAGGTGGCTCTTGGGAGTTCATTAGAATTAGAAATTCGTGATAAAGAGTCGGTCACCTAAGTATATGTAATCGTTAGAAAGCTCGTAGTCGTAGTTATTTAAAGTTAAGTAGTATTTGTTAAGGTAATCATCACTGGAGGACGGACTGGTCTACTCCACTGTATGCTGATCCACAAGCCCGATGTGTGGCGATGTAAGACTATAAATTTTTCACCTCCCAAGGTAGAGAGTTGGAGCTCGTAATAATATCTTTCACTTTTTCTCACTAAGTTCCCTAAACCTCTAACTTTCTCTCTCTAGAATTCCATCTATATGCCACTTTGTGTTATGGTTTGATGTGTATGTGAAAAGTTATATCTTAAGAGATTTCACAAACACACAAAACCATAATCAAAGAGGCGTACAAGGAGGTTTTAGAGAGAGAAAGTTAGAGGTTTAGGGAACTTACTGAGAGAAAGAAAAATCTTATTATGAGCTCCAACTCTCTACCTTGGAAGGTAGAGAGTATTTATAGTCTTACAAGGAAGAGTAAAACCTCAGCCACACAACTAAGCAGTCATGGATCGTCATACAAATTGTAAAGACCCGTCCGTCTCTCCACGGGTGTTACAAAACTAAATACTACTTAACATAAAAGTACTATGACTACGAGCTTTCAAACGATTACATATACTTGAGGTGACCGACTTTTAATACCTGAATTTCAATTCCTAACAATCTCCCTAAGGGAGGGGTCACCTCAAACATATACTAAAATGACGTTGAATACAATCAGATATTACATTAACAATTGATCTTGCATTCTTGATGGTACTTTGTTCAAGTCAGAGTCATTGATTCCACTCATTGCATGTTTGTTAATCCTAGTGGAGGTCTTTTATCGATCCACATGATAATAATGTTGAGCCTTTTGAGACTCATCGACTAATAGAAAATCTCTGATACAACCATTGTGGTGTTGGTATTATGTGATGTTGTGACTTTCGGACCTGCATGCTCACATTATCTGATCATGATATCTTCTCATCGAGAGCGGAAGCTTCGAGCTGATTCATGATATTGGCGCAACAGCGAAGGTAAGCATGGAGTTAGAATATCAAAGTCATTGATGCACCAATCATGATTTCTTTCGATATGAATGTGTGTGTGGCATGCGCTATGGATTGACCGCCCATCGATCACTGCAGAACGCCTGGGTGTACCTGCCATAAGACAGAGTAATAAAGCGTTAATTTAAAGTGTCCTTTGATCACCGATGAATTGAGGTACACGGCCCACGGTTGCCTCGTTGATCAAGACAAAGTAACGCCTGCCAGGATCGTGATAATTCTTGAAGAATTTCTTGCTGAATCAGGTTTCGCGGAATTGCTCTAGTTGTTCTCAAACCGAACGCTCTCAAAGAAGACAACACGGAGTGAGCGAAACCAAATAATTTAAGTCCAATCGATTGATGAAAAGAGATTTGAAAAACAATCGTGTATTGCTCAATAGAAATTGTTTTGCAATATAACGAAGGTTTTAATGAAAATCAATTATCAATCATAAAACACCTTTGATTTGAAAATTAGTACACGGCCGACGCTAATGAAAAGAGTTAAAGCACAAAGACCGGTTTTTCAAAGGTATCCGTCAATCCATAACCTGAACTATGATTGATTCAAAAGATTGAATCGCCATTGTTTCGTTCTTCGCTTGTCACATGGTGATCCGTATAATAGATCTCACATGCCACCTACCGTGAGCTTGTTGATGTCAATTCCGTATAGTTTCCATCTTCATAGTGAATATGTACATCACTGTGATGTTCCGCAATACCACAAGGATATGCGAGGGACTCAAGATAAAATCTCTTTCCACATCAGGTGTGTCACACCCCAAATTACGTTTTTGCATTTTAATGGAATTTCTCGGGATTGACCGTCATAGCATCACACAGCTATATCGAACGACTAAAAGTGTCGCTTTTAGAAACACATCGTTTAATATTTATATAAAACATACAGAGTTACAAGATAGGTCCCAAAAGTTGATAAAGTTGTGTAAATATAAGTTTAATACAAGTCCAAACGATGTTTTGAAAATAAAACCATAATATACAATGATATGTGTCGACGCGTGCGCCGACACTATGAGGGTTCCTTATCGCTAAGGCGATGCTAATGTCTTATTTACCGAAAATACATTTCTAAAAGTGTCAACACAACGGTTGAGAGGAGTTCATAGAGTTTAAGTAAATGTTTAATATGACTACCACAAGTATAAATTATGTATGACAAATATGTCACAAAAATGTTACAATTGCTATAAGTCCATGACAAAAACTAGGCTGATTATGATGTTCGCCTAACAGAGTGTTTTGCCAAATAACTCAATTAATGATAATGAAATGAAATGCATCCGTCCGGTTGGAATCCGCCAACCCGGATGGAGGAGTCACCCTCGATAGATCTATCCACTCACCCTCTCTTCTATGAAATTAACGGTTCATGTTATATAATGGGGACATTCAATTGGGTAATGAGGTAACTTAAGAAATGTAATGAATTTGATATACTTGGTATCGTAATAAAATGATGTACAATGTATTCTCCCCCGTAGGTTTGAAATAAAGTAAAAACTTGAATAAATCTGTGGCTATGAAACTCACTTGATGAATTGATGCGATGACAAAAGCGAGTACAATCAAATGTAGCGTAAATCTCAAAACTTGACCTATTATGAATGATATGATACGTAATAAGTTATGATGTAATGTTATGCATGCAATCCAGATGATATCTATACCACTTATGAATTTTTGAAAATAATACTTTTCGTCGAAAAAATAATCTTTTAACGTCTTGACCATTTTTAAATTACTCCACTTGTAATTACGTTGAAATGATATCCGACGATAATCATTTAGTGATTTATTCGAATTATAACTTTCGTCGTAAAAATAATGTCGTTGAAATATTCATGAAGTGACAAAACGGCCTCTAAAAGCTAGTCGTAAAATGGTTACGCCGAGCTTTAGAAAACTTACTCAACGGTTTTGGGAAGCTTGTATCATTATCTCAAAGTTTTAGTACATGAGTTTCCATCCTAAAGGTCTCAACATAAAGAAAAATATAAGTTAAGTATGGTACTTGTGTCCCAAAATATAGTTTAAGGATGGTTTTCGGCAAATGTTTGAGTAGCCATAATTAATCTTCATTGGCAATTCCGCTAATCAAACGGTCGGACATTTTGGAAAATCTACTTGGTAAACTCACTTTTACTAGAAGACTTTACTTTATAAAAAGTTCTACATCATTGTTAAAAACGTCCTCCAACTTGGTCTCTAGTTTTGCCGCATACTTGCCTATTAGAAATAATATAGTTTTTCTTATAAAATGAAGTTACGACAACTTTTGTAAACGTGTATAATTTGATCATTACAAATCCGCTTTTATACGCTTTTAAAGGTCCTTAGCTTTGTATCAAAGTATACTAGTATATTTTTGATAAGTCGGCATAATTTATAACGCCTAAGTTCCATTTTTGACTCGTACAAAATAAATGTAACATGCTGAATTTTCCAGAAAATTATAGTTTTCGTCGCCAACTTGAAAAATTCATAACTTCTTTCGTTATAGCTCCGTTTAATCCGCTCAAGCGACCACGCTTTTAAAGTGTATTTTCTAATTATCTAGGCCAAAACATTTTATCCACTGTCGAATTTTCCAGATTTCAAAAATATGGACAGACCCTTTTGCAAACTTGTCGAAATGAGTTTTTCTCGCGCCAAACCTATTCTATCCCATTCAAAACAACTCCGAAGCTATTCTAATCCTACCATACACCTTCTTAGGGTGTCATGGGTTCCTAGACATCACCAAGAGTGATTTATAACAAGGAAAATGAAATGATCATAACAATGAATATGAAATAAACACATGAATATGGATGCTTACTAGTAACTTGATGAGGTTTATGGACAATGGGTTTTTCCTAATCACCTTAGGTTTATATTGCAAAACCTTAAACAATAGTGATACTAGAGTATATAAAACTTGATTAGAGAAAAATATTTGATCTCCTTCTTGGTCCCTTGTGGTTGCCGGTTATGAGCAAGAGAGAAGAGAAAATTTTTGGTCTTTTTACTTGTGAATAAATGAAGTAAATGTGTTTAGATATTATTAAGAGTATAATACTATATACTTTGAAAGATATTTACCAAGGGTAAATGACTCACCCCCCTCCTTGTCGACAAGGGAGGTATTAGTCATGCAAAATAATTTTTTTTTTATATTATGTATAAGTAATGTTTTGTAAGGTTAAATGAAGATAAGTGATCACTTGTAGACACATTTGATTATTTAGGGTAGATATAGATAAAAAAATAAATTTTAACGGGACAAGATAAAATATATTAAGGTCATAAAAATTATAAAAATATATTTCTTGCAAAATTTGAGTGAAATAATAATTATCGTGTAGTATTTAAGAAAACCGTCGTAATTATATAAACATAACAATTTATATACAAAATAAATTTAAAACACCGGGTAAACTCATAATATTATTTTTATAAACTTAATATGAGTATAAAAATATATTGGAATAATTTTGAAAGTAATGGATCAATTGTTCAAAATAATTAATTACGCCGATAACGCTTATTTAATATGAAATTATACGGTTAATGTAAAATGCAAAACCATGAATGAACTAATATGATGATAATGATGGTAATGATATGTAGACTAAACTTAGTCCATATGAAATGTCCTTAATGATTATTCATGAATTCACACCTAAAACCATTACGGTTCACGTGAATTGATGCGAAATCTAGTTTACGATCAATGATAAATGATGAAGCATGAGTAATGTTTTGAAATATGACCTGAAAATACGAATTGTCACAGTGTGAAACAGAGAGTCTTCAATGAGAGTGTCCTAATGAGATTTATAGATGATCTCGTGGCTCTAGACTCAATATGTGCATATTTGGTTCCTGCGTTTGCCGGAGACTGGGAGAGGGTCTCCTTCTTCAATATCAACAATCTCTAAGAGAAAGTCGATAGATTATGCGGTTCCCCTGAGAATGCAACAAGCCCTTTTAAGAGGGAACTTGAGTGGTTTGGGAAGTTGTAGTGCAGAGGCCACTAGGTCCATGACGCCTTGTCTTCAATTCCGATGTTACCATCAAGAGCATATGAATTGTACCCGTTTTGCCTCTATGGTTGAATAAATGAAGGGCTATTTCTTTTCACCCTTTTCTCATTCAATTCTTTTTCATTCTTCAACCCCTTCAATTATACCGAGACTTCCTAGCAAGAACCTTGTTGGGTTTATTCCAAAGATTCAGCTCTGCTCACCAAGACTCTTCCCGTATCTCACTTTTCTCCTTTTTATCAATATACCTAAGGACTCTACACTATCTAGGGATTGTCCTGTGGGTAGATCCCTCCTACCAGTAGGGCGGGATCATGGGAAACAATACCTAACCTTATCATCCTTATATCACCGTACATAAAGTAAAGTTGGTCGGTCTATTTGGTATTATTCATCTGCCATAGGAACCAATAGAAAACAATTTGAAAATCAATCCAGATACTTGTGATATATTATCAAAGCATTTTGTACCTGAATTGTTTTTGATATTTGATATGTGCTTAAACACATATCTTTTCATTATCAAAACTGACCCAAAATAACCAAGAAAGAGCCGTTTATTGCTAATATTTGATGGTTTCTTGAGTTTGTGCTTGTGCAGGAACGGATATGATAAAACACACAAAAAGAAGCCAAATCAGACGAAAATCCGGAGCTAACGAGATTAAGAGAGCTAAAGTCGAGCCTAAGGTCCGAATTAAGCATCTGTGAAGATTTTTATGCTCAGAGGTTGATTTTTGAAGATTTGATCAAAGTTTGCAGAATTGTCAGAATTAGTCCTTCTACTTTGAGTATTTGGCAGAATAGACCCTTCAAGTTTCAAAAGTTGCTAATTCAGCCCTTGGATTATTTGAAGATTGGCAAAGTTAGTCCTTGATCAAATTCTCAGATTTACAAGAATGATCCCTCAAATTTCAAATTTGTACATCTTTAGTCCCTAAATTGCATTTTGGATCCATTTCATATCCTTAAATCCAATATACATAACCTTAGCCCAAAATATAAGCCTACAAACCAAATCCAACCCTTATACCCGTTATCCAACCCGTCAACCCTAATATCCTAACCCGTTCAACTCATAACCCTAATAACAACATACAAATAAATATTAAAACCCATACTAATTACCCCCAAACCCATACCAGTACCAAGAACCCTAAATACCCCTTCGATCAATTAAGCCAAATCATTACAATTAAGGGTAATTCCGTACTATCACCTGACACATGTGGCACACACAGGATGCCAGGTTGTAAACCCGTGTATCATCTCCACCTCAATCCTGCTTTGACCTCTGGCATAAGGCTACGTGGTAATTATGATCCAATGGTCGAGATTGTTGGATGAGGTGTAAAAATGATCCAAGGGTTGTAAACATCCAGAGAAAGCACACATTTGGAGCTTCCAGATTCTTCCAAGACCTCTAGCTAGGCTATATATACCCCGTCATTCACTCTTGTAATTTGTGTAGCATTTTGAGTAGATTAATAGTAGCTTATTCATGTTTAATGTTTACTTCATTTCTCAGATTTTCAATTTCAAATTTTGTAACCTCAAGTTTTATTAAAAGAAATAATTTCAGCTTTTGTTTTCACTAATCTCACTATAATGCTTTATTAATTTCAGAGTTTATTAGTGTTTCTATTAATCATTTTAGCTTATATTAATTGATTTTCACTTTATTTGGTTTATAAAATAAAAATCACAAAAAAATAAGAAAATACTAAAAATAAAAATATCTCAAACTGTTGTTAAGTTTAAGAATCAGCCTTGTGTTTAGGTTACCATAAGCTCTTATAAGCTTATCCTATGCTTAGTAAGTGCTTATTCATTTCTCTACTCAGTTCTATCTTCAAAAGCAATTTGGTCAACAAAAGTCAAACTGCAGTCATTAAGATCTCATGGTTCTGAGTTGCTGTATGATGATGGATATGGGTTGATTTTGTGATGATAATGGGTTTAGGATAGTGGTGGTCTCATCTCTGTTACAAGCCATAGTGGCTAGGACCACATGTAAGTAATTTCTCAAGAAGAATATTGCATAATCTGCTTGTGCTTGAATTTGTAGTCTAGGTGTAAGCATTTTGAGTTATTAGACTTTATTGTTGCATTTAATTATTAGTTTAGGCCGATAAGCAACTAGTAGAGTGTTAAATAAACAGAGTATAAGAGTTGTTTGATCACCATTGGTTGGAACTTGAGCTTTTAGTCCAAAGGTTGATTATAATTGTTAGAGTTATATTTAGGCATAACATAGTCTACTAGTTCATTAATTTGCACTCTAGAACTTAGAAAGTCAAAATCACTCCATAACTGACTTCATTTCATCAAGTAAGATCATTGATGAGATTTACATTTAGGTTTAGAATTGATAAGTTAGTTTGCATTTAGCTTTATTTTATCATAAAACATTTCATACTTAGTTCACAAATTAAGCCCAAAGCTCATAATAGTCAAACTTTGCAAATGTGTTTAAAAGTCAAAAGTGTCAAACAGCTTTTCACCAATTTTGTAGAATTTCATGTGTTCAGCTTGAAGTTAAAATCATTGGAACTTTGGGATAAATGTTTAGTTTATAATTTGAAATTGAATTTTTTGTGGAATTGGGAACAAGTTTAAGCACTAAATCAGCTTCTCAATAGTTATTTTGTTCGCCTCACACTCAAAGATAATCGAGCTAGTATTACTGTGTAACTCTGTACTTTGCATAAGGTTCATTTTTGATCACTAAGGTCTAAAAACTTGGTCCACTTGTTTAACTGGTGATTTTGAGTTCTCTATATTTGGTTTTCGTTGGCTTATTGGATAAGTAGTTGAAATAGCTTAAAGTTCGGGATGTTTGCTTGGATTTTAAGAATTAATCAAGTCATTTCATTGTAGTTGCACTCTAGAGGTTTAGGTCTGCTGAAATAGGTTTCTGTTAAGTTTTAGCTATTTTAGCTTCTCAGAATAAGTTGGTGTACCTTAGTAGCTTATAGCTTATTTTGAAGTGCTTATTCTATAGCATTTCCTCTACAGCTTGTTAATCTCACACATAAGCTTAGGTTTTGATATTTTTCATAGATTTAGAATAATATTTTAGACTTTTACTAAATTTTTCATAATTTTTAGACATCTTGCTTACTATTTTTCTTGATTTAACTCAGTTTTTAAGGCATTTTAAATACTTTTATTACAATTAAATCGTAAAAATTCAAAAATAAGTTCAATTTTCCTAGATTAAGAAAATATAAAAGCCAAAAAATTTTCCATAATTTTCCTAGGTTAATTTGTAATTTTTAACATTTAAATTAGTTTAAATTAGTTTTTAATTCAAATAAATCTTAAAAATCATAAAAATTAGTTTTAATTCTTAGATAATTTTCAAATATCATTTTTAGTTAGAAAGTAATTTTAGATCATTTTTTAGGACTTAGAATAGACGAGTTGCATTTTATTTACGTTGCTTATTACGCTTTAGTATAAATCGCTGATTTAGGATTCCCCGTAGTGTAATTTTCCTTAATTGTTTTTCCATTCCCCGTAGTTTTAATATATAATAAAAATCCAAAACATTGAGCATTTTAATAACGAACCAATAACGACGTTGCCCATTCACACCTCGTTGAAACGACTGATTTCCTAATCTGTATCACTATCACTCACCAAGTTTTGATTCATTATCCCTTTTCCTAAAGGGATTTTAAATCATTCCTTGTGGTTATTTTTGATATCGATATTGTGGTTTTATCCATACACACATACCCCTAAACCTCAACGAGAATCAAATTTCACTGAGGTTGTGTCGCGATAATGTCGTTAAAGGTTTGACGATTAGTGACTCGAGATCCTTCCTTTGTGAAGTTACTATTTTATAAAATAAAAGTAAAAATATTTTCCTTTTCTTTTATATATATATATCATATTAAAAAAATACAAAAGATTTTCTCTTGTGTTTTTGAGCTAAATAGAATACATCAATTATATAACATTCTCAACGGAGGTGTTATCATTAGTAAGTTCCCAAACCAAAGATCAAAAACTTGCCTTTGTGTCGCTTGTGAGTCGATTTATTTCTATTTGATAAACAAACTGTGTGGTGGTATAAGGACGGCCTGACATTAAATTGCGGCTGAAAAGAAGCGGGTTTTAATAAGCTTCGCGCTACCTCCAAAAGCCCGCTTCGCTTGTGCGCTTGTCTTATAGAGGTGATTTATTCACTTGGGATTATTGGTTAAGTTCACTGTTGTTTTCGAATACCGTTCGCTTTAATTGCCTTGGTTTTTGAAAGTGCATGCGCACTCGTTCTAATAACTACGACCGATATGTGAAACTGCTACAATTACGAGAAGGCGAAATAGACGTGCTCCATTAGTCGAACCCGATTCGAACTACTCCGACCCATTGTCGAAATGGTGGAGGACAACCGATCTATGCTAGAGCAACTCCAAGCACCCACCGAGGGTTATGGAGAAGCCATCGTCGTCCCGGCAATCGTTGCCGATAACTTTGAGCTTAAACACGGATTGATAAATTTGGTTCGTCAAGCCAATTTTAACGGATTGAGAGGACGATCCTCACTCTCATATCCGACGATTCAACAAGCTCACGTCTACGATCAAGTACCGTAACGTTCCGAAAGAGGCTATCAAGCTACTACTCTTCCCATTTTCACTGGGGGGCCGGATTTGGCTCGAAAACTACCCCCTCGATCGATAACCACTGAGAATTTAGTGTCAAAATTAACGAATTTTCCCACCGTCTAAAACAACAAGCTTAAAAATGAAATAACAAAATTCACACAAAGATTTGATGAATCATTTAGTGAGGCATGGGACCGATTCAAAGATTTGCTTAGGCAATGTCCCCATCATGGTTTTACGGAATTACACCAACTTGATACGTTTTATAACGGTTTGAATGAGACTGATCAAGACTCTCTCAATGCCGCCGGGGGTGGTAATTTGTTGACCATCAACGAGATGCCTTGTCGATTATTGAGAACAAATCTAAAGTTCGTACCTCACGTAGCAAATCGTTGTCTGCCCGAGTGAGTGTTACACCATCGTCCTCGTCTTAAGAAAATACGTCTAGCACCGATGCTAAGATTGATAAGCTTACGGATATGATTCAGGCTTTGGTTAAGATTAAGACCGCTAAGATTAATTCTTCTCCACCCGCTCAAGTCAAAGCGGTGGAATCCACTTGTACTACTTGTGGTGGCCCGCATGCTTATTACAATTGTACCGCCACCGATGGAAATCCTTTCGAAGCTAATGCCGTAACCGAGGTAACCAATACCGTCCTCAAGTTGAACCAAAACCTCGTGTTAGTAATCAAATGGGACCTCCGGGATTTTCTCAATCGAACAATCAGACTCGTTTTAATCAGAATCAAGTTCGTGGACCAAATGTTCAAAACCAATTCAAAGCCCCACCAAATCAATACCCGATCAAGGACAATTACAATCAAGGATATCCAAATTCAAGCTATCAAGCTCGCCTTTGCCTTCAAATGAATCATAATTACGTTCAACACAATAATGCTACCATCCATACCATGCAAACTCAGATTTCAAGTTTGAGAAATGAGTTTCAATCTTCGTTGACTAGACAAAGCAATGAGTTTAGGAATGAGATTCGACTTCAACAACAAATGGATGCCACCAATAAACTTGAGAACGTGTTGAATGCTGTTTTGTGTAAGATAAGTCAACCCTCGAGTTCGGGATCTCTTCCAAGTGACACCATTCCCAACCCGAAGGGTGAGTTGAAAGCTATAACCACACGGAGGGTAAGGCTTATGATGCACCATCGTTTCTATCCTCACCGGTGAGGAGGAGGAACGAGAACCCGGGGTTATTGAAGAAAAATGCAACCCGCACCCGTCCCACCTCCGGTCGTCAGATCCATTCGGAACCCGATGTTCAAGACTACTTTAAACCCTCACTTATCCGCTAGACTTCAAGATCAAAGGATTCGTGATAAAACCGAAAACCAAATAGAGAAATTTGTTGAAATCATTCAACTTTGAATTTTAACATCGCACCGACGCTTTCTTTCATGCCAAATTTGCCGCCATGATCAAAATTTAGTGAGTATAAGGAAAAAGTTGGCCAAATAGCAAAACACCGTTGAATGAGAATTGCTCTACGGTGCTCCTCAAGAAACTTCCCAAAAGTTAGGAGACCCCAAATTTCTTTATCCCGTGAAGTTTCCTGGAATTGTGAAATGCTCCGCCTTGGCCGATCTTGGTGCGAGTATTAACTTAATGCCTCTTTCGATTTATAACAAGCTTTCTCCCCCGGATCTCACTCCTACTAAGATGACTCTTGAACTCGCGGACCGCTCAACCTCTATTCCCAAAGGAATCGCCGAGGATGTCTATGGAAAGTAGGACCACTACATTTTTCCCGCCACTTCGTTGTCGTTGACTTTGATGTCGATTCCCGAGTGCCTCTTATTCTCGGGAGACCTTTCTTAAGAACGGGCCGTGCGATGATTGACGTTTATGAAGGAGAAATTACTTTACGATCTCATAAGGAAACCGTCTCATTTAACATTAACCATCCTTCGAGATACTCCTCCAACTATGATGATGCTTCGACGTTCTCGATATTGCTACGGAGGAGTATGCTCAAGTTTTTGATTTTATGGGTGACAATCCCACCATTACTTCTGAAAATGTTGAACCATCTTCTGAGCCTATAATTGCCGACTTTCCCTCTTACTCCCCATTCGAGGGAGGTGATTTCATTTTGGAAGAGATCGATGAGTTTCATCGAATTAATCGATTCCCACCGGAATTGATGATGATTTTATGATTCGAGGGAGATATCTTTATCTTGAGTAATTGTTGAATGAAGATCCACACCGCACTTCTCCAAAGAGATTACGTTGAAGAAATCAAACTGCACAAACACTAATGAAACCTCCGAGCCCGAGCTCAAGGATTCTCTCATCTTCAATACGCTTTTCTTGAAGAACCGAACAAGTTCCGTCATCATTGCTAAAACTTGAAAGATGAGGAGAAACCGACTTTTGAGATTCTTCGAAAACATAGAAAGAGTGCCATCAAATTTTCTGATATCAAAGGCATAAACCCTCGTTTTTGTACTCACAAGATCTTAATGGAAGACGATTGCAAACCCGTTATTCAACAACAACGTAGGGTTAATCCGAAAAATTCATGAGGTTATCAAAAAGGAAGTTCTTAAACCTCGACGCCGAATCATTTATCCAACCGATAGCTCATGGTTAGCCCTATCCATTGTGTTCCAAGAAAGGTGAAAACGCATTGCTACAACGAAGATAATGAATTGATTTCCACATTGCCACCGGATGGAGAGTGTGTATTGATTACCGAAAGTTGAATGATGCTACACGAAGCTGATCATCGCTACATTTTATGGATCGATGCTCTAACGTTTAGCGGGAAATGAGTTCTATTGCTTTCTCGATGGTTTTTCCGGTTATTTTCAATTCCGATCGATCCGCTGATCAAGAGAAAACGACTTTCACGTGCCCTTATGGAACGCTTGCTTACCGACGAATGCCATTTGGTTTATGCAATGCTCCCTGTACGTTCCAAAGGTGCATGATGGCTATTTTTCATGACATGATCGAAGTCTATGGTTTTTATGGACGATTTCTCGGTTTATGGAGATTCTTTCACTTCTTGTCTCTCTCATCTAGACCACATGCTCAAACGGTGTGAAGACACCAACTTGGTCTTGAATTGGCAGAAGTGCCATTTCATGGTTCGAGAGGGCATTGTCCTCGGCCATAAGATTTCAAAATCTGGATTGAGGTCGACCGAGCTAAAGTCGACGTTATCGCTAAACTCCCTCATCCCACTACCACAAAGGTATTCGAGTTTTTAGGTCATGCCGGCTTTATCGCCGTTTCATCCAAGATTTCTAAGATAGCCCGCCTTCCTGACTCCATCTCCTCAGAAGGATGCTCCGCTTATCTTCACCAATGAATGCGTTGAAGCATTTAATTTTTTCAAAAAGAAATTAACTGAAGCTCCGATCTTAGTCCCCCGACCGATTTGCCCTTTGAGCTCATGTGATGCAAGTGATTACGCAATTGGGGCGCTTGGGGCAACGAATCAAACATTTTCAACCCATACACTATGCAGTAAGACATTGTCTGAGGCCCAACACAATTATCACGACTACAAAAAGAAATTATTGGCCGTTGTTTATGCTTTCGAGAAATTCACCCTACCTTGTCTTATCAAGACCATAGTGTATACGACCATTCTGCCCAAGTATCTTTGGCAAAGCAAGATGCTAAGCCACGACATTTCGTGGGTTCTCCTCCTTCAAGAGTTTGATGTTACTATTCTTGACAAAAAAGGAGCGAGAACCTGTGCCATCACCTTTCTAGACTATCCCCATCAAAGTGTGCTCGAGAAAAAGGAGATCACGGAAACATTTCTGAGACACTTGGGATGTTTGCTAAGAAAGACCCAAACACCCCATGGTTTGCCGACTTTGCAAATTACCATGCGGCAATTTCATCGAAAGGGATGTCGCCCCAACAGAAGAAAAAGTTTTTCAAAGATGTTAAGCATTATTTCTGGGACGATCCTTACTTGTTTAAGATTTGTGCGGATCAAGTAATCCGGCGGTGTGTTCATGGCCAAGAGGCCTCTTGATATTCTTAAAGCTTGCCATAACGGACCCACCGGTGGCCATCATGGTGCAAGCTACACCGCTAAGAAGGTTTTTATTCCGGTTTTATTGGCCTACTATATATCGAGATGCTCATGATTTAGTTAAGTCTTGTGATTCTTGCCAACGTCAAGGGAAAATTTCGAAAAAGGATGAAATGCCACAGAATGCTATTCAAGTTTGGAGATTTTTGACGGGGGGCATCGATTTTACGGGCCATTTCCATCATCTATGGTAATAAGTATATCCTCGTGGCCGTCGACTATTTGTCTAATGGGTTGAAGCCGGGCGCCCCACCAATGACGCGAAGTGGTTGTTAAGTTTTGAAGAACTTGTTTTCCCGATTCGAGCACCTCGCTATCACAGTGATCGGGTACCCATTCTGAATGAACATTTGCTAAAGTTATGGCTAAATATGAGTTACCCATCGTCTTTCTATCGTATCAACCGCAAACGAGCCGACAAGTTGAGGTCTCCAATCGTGGTTTGAAAAGGATTTTAGAAAGGACCGTTGGAGAAAATCGAGCTTCATGGGCCGATAAGTTAGATGATGCATTATGGGCTTTCCGAACCGCATACAAGACACCCATCGGGTGCACCCCATTTAAGTTTGGTATGGAAAGCTTGTCACTTGCCCATCGAGCTCGAACATAAGGCATTCTGGGCCTTAAAACATGCAAACTTTGATCTTAAGACCGCGGTGATCACCGAAAACAATTGAATGAATTAAATGAGCTTAGGATCGCTACGAGAATTCTTTTGATTTTCAAGAGAAGACTAAGAGGATTCATGATTCTAAAATCAAACACCGCGTTTTCAACGTTGGTGATCAAGTTCTCCTTTAACTCTCGCTTAGATATTCGGGCAAACTCAAAACCCGTTGTCCGACCATTCACCGTTGCTCAAGTTTTCCTTATGGAACGGTCTGAAGCCCGATGGCCCAAATTTCAAGGTGAATGGTCATCGGTGAAACATTATTTTGGGGGACATCCCATCTATGGTTGTCCCGATCTCCAAACTTTCCCTAAGGACAACTGATTCGGGATCGAGTCAAGCTAGCGACTCGGTGACCAAAAAAGTTAGCCGTGGGAGGCACCCCATGCTTATCTTTATCTTCTTTCTATTTTCTGGCAGGGTTAGCCTCTTCGATTTCTGTTGGTTGTTTTGATGTTGTGTAGGATTTTCCCGATATGAAGACTCTCGTGCTCGGTTGTCTTTTCTCTCTCGAAGTTTCATGATCGATGCTGATGGAAACCGATATCCAAATCTTATCGACTAACGTTATCTTTGAGCATACTTAATAAACGGCTTTAGATTTCGTTGATACCTTGCTTTTAAACATTGAGGACAATGTTTCGTTCTAGTCTGGGGTAGGTAATCTTCGATTTGATTTGACCGCACTTGCTTATTTTTTGTCGTGTACTCTCAAACCCCGCTTTTCCTTTAGAAAATTGTGCAAAATGAGAAAATTTAAAATTTTTGTGCTTTTGTTGTTTATGATCAAAAGTTCTTGCTAGTCTCTCTTAGTTTCTTTAAATATATGCTTTTGAAATAGCCTTTGCTAATTGTTTAGTAAGAGGCTATAAAATGCGATTCTAGCTCACAAGGCCAAGAATTTGCAAGTCTCCTAAGTGATTTTAAATATGTGTTTATTACAAGAGTTCGCTAGTTTCTAATAAGGATTCAAAATGCGAGACTGAGATTATTTGACTAAGCATTTGCTGTTAATATATGTTTTGACACCTTGTTGATTTTCCGCGGTGAGAGTAGGAATAGATTCTGACTTGACCGGCGTGTTGAGCCCTAGCTTGTCCCTTAACCATAGATAATTTAAAATTATTCGGCAAGCACCGGATCTCATTATTTTTTAAATTTGCGGAGATCGAGGAATGATAGAGTTACTTATGAGTTTAGATGCTAACGTGAGTAGTTGTTTCTTTAGAGCCCATCCAAGGTACTATGGCTTTTGTTCCCACAAATTGTTTCACCCCATATCTGCTATAATAATTAAAGATGTTAGGTTTTGACGATAGTTGTTCTTTATCTTCTTTAGAGTTTTGCCCATGAGAGTTGGGTACACATCAAGGTACTGCTGTTACGTGTAATAGACAATGGATTCCTGATAGTTTGCTGCTATTGTTTCTATTGTTATAAAAGCCGTAGGTTTGGAGTTTGGCACAAAATTAACATGAAATAAAGCCCAAATGTATTAAAGTTGAAAAATCCAAAGCCATAAAAGTTGTCATAAACTTCTAAAAAGGCAGAGGAAAATCCAAAGTCATAATAAGACTTCTGATAAAACGGTAATCCCGCTGAGTTAGTGGTTGAAAAGACCAAGGTCCTAAATTGAAAATGCAAATGTGTAAAATGTTAAGCCAAACTTTGAACCGAGATATTCTCTAAATCGTAAGGAAATTAGGACCTTGATGTGGACCTCATTCTTGTGTGCAATGGTTTTCGAGGGAAGTGGATAACTAATTAGCGACTTAGCTTTATATCTTTATCGGAATAAAGTTATCGAAACGAGAAATTGAAGAAATTCATTTCTCACAAAAATAAAAAAATCTAGAGGAAAATAGAAAATGGGAGCAAAAGGTAATTACACAAGTAACTTCCATGGGTAGTGTTAGCATCTAGAATCATATTTAACAATGATTTCAATTTTACGCTTAGTTTGGGACTTGTGAAAATCAGTGGACGATGATTCTATCCAGATGGTCACTTCACGCTGTGTTGTGTTTCCTACTCCATCCTAACGGTCGCTTGAAAAATGTTTGAGTTATTGATCGACATGAAAGTTCAACAAACCGTCACTCATAATCGGAATGTGCTTAATCGTAATATCTATATGAATTAAAAGGTAAACGGGCTTTTTAGAATTAAGGTTTTCAATTTTGAGAATCTTTGCTACTTCTTCATAGGTTTAGTAGAAAGAGATTGAAACCTTGGTTTTAGAAGTTGAGTTGATTGCATATCATTGGAGACACGACAATGGTCTCGTCTCTATTTTGATATGTGCTTAAACACATCTTTTCATTATCAAAACTGACCCAAAAATACCAAGAAAGAGCCGCTTATTGCTATTATGATGGTTTCGAGTTTGTGCTTCAGGCAGGTACGGATATGATAAAACACACAAAAAGAAGCCAAATCGCAGAAAACCGAGCACGAGAGATTAAGAGAGCTAAAGTGAGCCGAAGGTCAGAATTTTAAGCATCTTGTGAAGATTTTTATCTCGAGGTTGATTTTGAAGATTTGATCAAGTTTGCATAATTGTCAATTAGTCCCTCTACTTTGAGTATTTGGCATAATTTCAAGTTTCAAAAGTTGCATTCAGCCCTTGATTATTTGAAGATTGGAAAAGTTAGTCCTTGATCAAGTTTTCAGATTTACAAGAATGGTCCCTGAATTTCACTTGTACATCTTAGTCCCTAAATTGCATTTGGATCCATTTCATATCCTTAAATCCAATATATAACCTTAGCCCAAAAATATATTCTACAAACCAAATCCAACTCCTTATACCGTTATCCAACCCGGCCACCTCCATTATCCTAACCCTACAATCCCTATAACCCTCTAACAAGACAAACAAATATTAAAACCCAGGCACTAATTCACCCTTAAACCCATATCACTTCAAGAACCCTAAATCACCTTCGATCAATTGGCCAACCATATCACTAAGGGTAATTGCATTCATCACTCGACATGTCGACACACGGATGCCGTGTTATAATCCGGTTCTAACCTCACTCTGACACAAGTTACGTGGTAATTATGATCCAATGGCTGAGATTATCGGGATGAGGTGTAAATGATCCAAGGGTTGTAAACATCCAGAAAGCACACATTCGAGCCTGAGATTCTTCCAAGACCTCTAGCTAGCTATAAATACCCCATCATTCACACTTGTAATGTAAGTAGAATTAGTAGATTAATAGTAGTTTATTTCATGTTTAATGTTTACTTTTCATTTCAGATTTTCTTCTAATTTTACTTTGTAACCACAAGTTTTATTAATAGAAATAATTTCTTTTTGTTTTCACTCAATCTCAATTATCGCTTTATTAATCTCAAAGAGTTTATTAGTGTTTCTATTAATCATTTTAGCTTATATTAATTCATTTTCAGCTTATTTGGTTTATAAAATAAAAATCACAAAAAAATAAGAAAAATACTAAAAAATAAAATATCTCAAATCATGTTAAGCTTAATCAAATTGTTTAGTTACATAAGCTTTTAAGTTTATCCATAGCTTTAGTAAGTGCTTATTCATTTCTCTACCGCTTCCATTTCAAAAGCAATTTATCAACAAAAATCAAACCGCAAGTATTAGATCTCATGGTTCCTAGATGTCGGATGATGATGGATACGTTGATTTTGCAGATGATAAATTGGCTTAGGAGAAAGCTGTGGTCTCATCTCTCAAGTACAAATATAGTGGCTAGGGACCACATTTGTAAGTAATTTCTCAAGAAGAATACATAATCCGCTTGTGCTTGAATTTATAGTCTAGGTCTGCTAATTTAGCCTATTAGATTTCATTGTTGCAATTTAATTTGTTAGTTTGAAATGACAAGCAACTAGTAGAGTAAAAGTAAGTGAAACGCTTATATAAGAGTGTTTTGATCATCTGGTTGGAACTTGAGCTTAGTCCAAAGGTTGATTATAATTGTTAGAGTTATATTTAGGCATAACATAGTCTACTAGTTCATTAATTTGCACTCTGAACTTAGAAAGTCGTAATCACTCCATAACTGACTTCACTTTCATTTATGTTAAGATCGCTGACGAGATTTAGCATCTAGGTTTAGAATTAGATAAGTTAGTTTGCAGCCTCTATTTTATCATAAAACATCATAATTAGTTCGTAAATTAAGCCCAAAAGCTCAATAGTCAAACTTTGCAAATGTGTTTAAAAGTCAAAGTTGTCAAACCAGCTTTTCACCATCCTCAGAATTTTCTATGTTCGGGCTTCGAAAGTTAAAATCATTGAAACTCGGGATAAATAAGTTTAGTTGGTATACTTTTGAACAATTTTGGAATTTCGGGGAACGCTTTAAGCACTAAACTCTTCTCAATAAGTTATTTGTTATGTCTCACACCAGATACCTACTGAGGTACACAGTAATCCTTGGTGCCTTTTGCATAAGGTTCATTTTTGATCACTAAGGTCTAAAACTTGGTCCACTTGTTACTTAACTGGTGATTTTGAGTTCTCAATATTTGTTTTGAGCTATTTATTGGATAAGCAGTTGAAATAGCATAGCAGCGGATAAGCCGTTTGGATTTTAAGAATTAATCAAGTCATTCCATTGTAGCTTGCACTCTAGAGGTTTAGGTCTGTTGAAATAGGTTTCATAAGTAGTTTTAATTCATTTTAGCTTTCAGTAATGTTTTGGTACACTTAGGTAGCTTATAGCTTATATTTTGAAGTTGCTTATTCTATAAAGCATTTCTACACAGCTTGTTAATCTCAATAACATGCTATAGGTTTTGATATTTTTTTCATAGATTTAGAATAATATTTTAGACTTTTACCCAATTTCATAATTTTAGACAATCGCTTACTATTTTCTTGATTTAAATCGCTTTTAAGGCATTTTAAATACCTTTTATTACAATTAAATCAAAAATTCAAAAATAAGTTTTCAATTTTCCTAGATTAAGAAAAATATAAAATCCAAAAATATTTTTCCATAATTTTCCTAGTTTAATTTGTACTTTTACCATTTAAATTAGTTTAAATTAGTTTTAATTCAAATAAATTTTAAAAATCATAAAATTAGTTTTAATTCTTAGATAATTTTCAAATATCATTTTTAGTTAGGTAAATAATTTTAGATCATTTTAGGACTTAGAATAGACGTGAAGTTGCATTTTATTTTCGCTTTCTGCTTACGCTTTTAGTATAAATCGTATTTAGGATTCCCCCTTAGTGTAATTTTCCTTAATTGTTTTTCCATTCCCCGTAGTTTTAATATAATCAAAAATCCAAAACATCGAGCATTTTAATAACTAACCAATAACTTATCGCTGCCCATTCACACCTCGCTTGGAAACGACCGATTTCTAACTGTATCACTCACCGGTTTTGATTCATTATCCTTTTCCAAAGGGATTTTAAATCATAACTTGTGGTTATTTTTGATATCGATATTGTGGTTTTATCCATACACACATAACCCTAAACCTTACATTGAATCAATATTTTAAGAAGAACTCCCTCAACATGTGAATCAAGTATTTGAAATAGTTTTCCACACGGAGGCAAGAGAAAGAATTAACTTCTTTGATTACCATTTTCTAAAAATATCAACATCACTTCCCTAATCGAATCAAGTAGATAAAGCATTTGGGGAAGGATGGTTTTCATGATTTTTGCTTCTCAATATGTGCCTCGAGATTTAGAGTTTTGCACATACTGAGGGAACCCGCATTATGAGATAAGTGATCACGCTTCAAATCATAGGTTTAAGATAGATGCCCCCTCAACATGTGCAGGCATGGAAAATTTGAATCGTTGTCACATGGAAGGAGAGCTTGTACATCCTTATAAAACCATTTACCCAATTATCAGCTTTAAATCAATTTAAATCACAAATTCTCCCCCGATCACAATTATCAAATCATTTGAGATTTGTGATCTTTATAGATTTAAATTGATTTTGAAAGCTTTTGAGGAGAATTGTGACTTGATTATGAAAGCGCTTTTAATCGATAAGGATCGGTTTTAAAGACTTTAAACTCCATTGATAAAACATGCATGAATATCTTTTGAAAACAATTGAATGCCAAATAACTTTTTAATTTAATTGAAATCATTCTCCCCATCAATCAATGACATAGGTTGTTGATTGAGAGATAGATATTTTGACAAATAAGTCCAGATGATTATCAAAAATAGAGTCCAAGTTATTTTTCAAAAAACAGTTAGTTTTCAGCAGATAAATGATTAAAGAATCAGAGCAAGGAATTTTGAAAACATGATAATGGTTTCCGTTTCTTCTTTTTAAAAGCTGGTTACCTACCAAATGACAATAAACCATTTTTTCTTTCTCAATTTTAATTTAACAACATCTGAAGTCCTGTGTCATTCTTTAATGACAAAGACAAAGACCAGATAATCGAACCGAAAAATATGACAATAGACAAATTTTCAATATTTTTGAAGATTTTTCAATTTTTCGTGATTTTTATGATTTTGAAAGTTTTATAATTTTGTATTTTGTTTTTCGAATAAATATTTACAAGAGATAGATGAAGAAACCTTTACTCCTCGCCTTCCTCCTCAAGACGTGAGTGTTTTGGTTGAAGGCTTTTCAAGCCTAGTCGAAGTATGAACTCAAAAACGCTCTTGGAAGAGCTTTGGTGAAGATGTCTGCTAACCGATATTCAGACCTCACAAAATAGAGTTCCACCACACCTTTTTCCACTTGTTCCCCGATGAAATGATGTCGAATGTCGATATGCTTTGCTCTTGAGTGTTGAACGCTGTTGCATGAGCAGCACTTTATTATCACAGCAGAGGATTTTGTTAAATCAAAGCCATAGTCAAGATAATTGAGATCTCATCCATAAGATTTGAGCACAACAAGATGACATGGCTATGTATTCACCCTCTGTAGAGGAAATAGAAGTACTCATTTGCTTCTTTGAAGACCAACCCACAAGCTTATCACCCAAAAACCGAGCACCTCCGGCATTGATCAGTATCTTGACATCCTCGCATGATCAGATCCCATAGGCGTTAGTGACATACCAATGTCCTTCGGGTACCAAAGTCCCATATTGATGGTTCCTTGGAGATACCAAAGACCCGCTTAACGCTTCAAGGTGCTTTTAGTAGGCTTAGCCGGTATCTAGCACACATGCAAACAAATAACAAGATGTTCGGTCTACTAGCTGGAGGTACATCAGGATCCAATCATACTACGATATTTTGTTTGGTCAATCATGATCCCCGAGTGGTCCTCATCTAGTTTGGTTCGATCAATCATGGGAGTGTCAACGGTGTCACATGATACAAATCCAAATTTCTTTAAAATCTCATTTGCATATTTAGATTGATTTATGAAAATGCCTCCGGGACTTTGTGAAATTTGTAATCCCAAGAAAAATGACATTTGTCCCATCATTGACATTTGAAATTTAGAACCCATTTCATTTGAAAACGATCACACTCATTGGGGTCAGTCGAGGCAAAGATGATATCATCAACATAAATTTGAACGTGAATTAAATGTTTGCCTGACTTCCTGGTGAACAATGTAGGATCAACTGCTCCTTTGCTGAATCCGGTAGATAGAAGAAACTTTGATAGTGTATCATACCATGCCCTTGGGGCTTGCTTTAACCCGTAAAGAGCCTTCTTCAAACGATAGACGTGAGTAGGATGCTCTGGATTCACAAATCCTTCAGGTTGGCTGACGTAGACGACTTCTTTAAGATCTCCATTCAGAAATGCCGTCTTTACATCCATTTGATAGACTACCATGTTCTTACTTGCAGCATTAGCCAAGAAGATTCTGATTGCCTCGATTCGAGCAACAGGAGCAAAAGATTCTTCAAAGTCAATACCCTCTTCTTGACGGTATCCTTTTGCAACCAATCGAGCCTTTTTCTTTAAGACATCACCATGCTCATCAAGTTTCACTTTGAAGATCCATTTCAGAGCAATGATCATAGCACAATTCGGAGCAGGTACTTCAACTCCCATACATCAAGTCGATCAAACTCATACCCTTTTTCTGCATGGCATTGGAACCAGCAATCTTCATTTATATATATAATGAGATGGATGATCTTCAGGAGCAAAGATATTTTCAAATGGGGCTTCTTCGGGGGTAGCAAAGGGATTAACTTCATCATTGATGCCAGAAACACTTCCATGATGTACATTTGATGATAGATGATTTGTTGATGAGACAGAGTGAAGGGTTCACTTCATTCACAGGGATAAGAGCAGCCTCTGTTGATGGGACTGACATTTCATCAGCATTCGGTTCATAGTGTTCATCAAACATTGTATCAAACAATTTCTTTAAATCATCTTCAGATGGAGGTACATATGGAGTTGCTGGAGATGAGTTTGGTACAAGAGATGAACCAATGGGACTGTTTTGAAGTGCGGGTCCAGAACTGGATTGTCCAGGAGCCATTTGACCGGTCAGCTCATCAAACGTGACGTGAATTGTTTCCATGATATTTCGGGTTCTCTTGTTGTAGATTCGGTAACCTTTTCTGTTTGGTGCATATCCTACAAAAACTCCAATGTCCGCTTTAGCTCTCAGTTTTCCTAAATCTTGACCATCATTAGTTGGATAACATAAAGCACCAAACACACGAAGGTATGATAGATCAGGTTTTCTATTGTGAACAAGTTCATATGGAGTCTTTCCATGAGAAGTGTGAATCAGAGATCGATTTTGAGTGTAGCAAGCAGTGGCAATAGTCGCCCATAGAAACATTGGAACCTTTGAGTAAATCAGCATTGTCCTTGCAGCTTTTACAAGAGTTCGATTTCGTCTTTCAACTACACCGTTCTGTTGAGGAGTTCGAGGAACACTTCTTTGGGGACTGATTCCAACATTTCCATAAAATTCATTAAGTTCTTTATTAACAAACTCAGTTCCATTGTCAGTTCGGACGATTCAAACTCGTTTTGTTGAGTCGAACTGGTTGTTTGATGAGTTTGATGATGACCGAGTTTCATCCTTGTCCTCAAAAACTTTACCCAAGTGAATCTAGAGTAGTCATCAACCACAACTAACACATATTTCTTCCCATTAATATTTGCACTCTCATGGTCCACATAATCCATATGAAGGGTATGAAGAACTTCATTACGAGTTTGTAGGTTTGGTGGGCATATTTCGTGCTTTTTCCCTGGCATGCCTGAACAAAGATGATCTTTTCATATTTTAACTGGTAAAGCCTACAACAAGATCCTTTCTAAAAAGGTTATTAATGGTGCCGAAGTTCAAGTGATTGAGACGACGATGCCATAACCATGACTTTGTTTTAGAAGCCTTTGACAACAAGCAAATTGGAGAAGACTTCATCATATCTTCGATAGAGATGGTGTATAGGTTTGAACCACGAGTTCCTCTTAATAATTCCACACCATCAAGTTCTCTAACGAAGCAAGTATGTTTTCTAAAGGCCACCTCTAGATCGAAATCACAGAATTGACCAACAGAGAACAAATTATGACCAAGACCTTCCACATAATATACCGGAGATTACACTTTTTCCAACTACATAATCACCATAACCCATAATTGCATCCAAAATGATCATTCCGAATCTAATGTCCCGATGAATTTGCTCATGAAGTTCATGAGCCGCACCGGTCCTCCATATGCTTGGAGCTGAGTCCAGAAGTACCACAGAACGATTTGAACGATCTGCGCTTGAACATAGACAAGAATGGATAACCGGATAATTGGGATCCCCATGCAAGAATGGGTTCCACTTGGTTAGTAACAGTGATTGGAACACCCACATCGAAAATAGAAACATCCATATCAGAAGTAGAAGCAATGGAATCATTGGGAATAGATGCAATGGGTGTCTCAGATTTGACCTATTCAAAATATGTTCACTTCTTAAGGGAATAGTTCTACAAGTAGGCATCCATTTTCTAGTGGGCATAGTCTTAGCAGATTGAGGGCAAACTGATTATTCTTATGGCCAAAAGGTATCCAATAATAACCTATCTTTATAAATGTTCTTCCTGTGGGTTTCCAATGTTTTCTAACAATCTTTCGCTTTTGCCTTTTAGCCTTCTTTGCGATTATTAGCATTAACAATTTTAATCGGGCATTTGACAAAGATTAGACAAAGCATTCACACACATTCATGATTAGCAACGAATTCAAGCAACATCATTACAAGGTTTGCAAATAGTATCGAATAACGAATTAATTACAAGACGCCTAAGGCTAATACTAGAATCAACACGATTCGTTTTATTCAACTCAAACTTAAAGTTCCTAGATTGGTCTTCTACTCTTTTCCAATGCACATTCTTAGCTTGCGAGGTCCTATCATTCCTTGTATTGTCTTGAGACTTTGACCGCCGCTTTAATGTCACTGATTACTCCTAGAGGGAATTATGGGAACATTAGTTGGTTGATCTACTTTTTGCATTCCTAAACTAGACGTGCAAGGATACCGTATTACTAGAACACATTGATGTTCACTTTCTTAAACTGGGCCTAGAATGGTTTGAATGCTTGGCACTAGGCATAGAACAAGGCATCACAGCTTTGCCTTTTGCACCTAAGGATTTAGGACATGTTGCAATTACACATTCTAGCAGCTCTTGAGATCGTTTGGCCTGGAGGCAAGCAAACCTAATTTCTCTATCAAGAGGTTTGTTAATGAAATCCTCTTTGACAATCTCACGGAGACATTCTAGACTATCCTTAAGGTGAGCACAATAGTCATGAAAAGCATGTTCATTATTCCTAAGATGAGGAGGAATATATTTCCCAACGTCACAGTGTATTTGCAATCTAAGGGTGACTTTGAGACAACATTCTTATTAAAAAAAGTGGCAGTTTTCTTCATTTCCGACTTCTCGATTCTCAATTTCCTTTTGTAAAGACGTTATTTTTCGTTGTTTTGGTCACGGGTGACTTTCATTGAATCATATAACTCTTTAAAGTGTCGTTTAACTTTTTTCATTTTCTTCTAGAAAACTCTCGTTTTCCTTTTGTAAGGCATTAACTAAGTTTTGAAGATGAAAAGTTTGAGAATCCTGAGAATCTAAAGGAGGAGGCATTTGGGATCCAGTCACATTGTTCTTTTCACCCTTTAATTGAGAGATTTGGGCTTTCAACTTTTTGATCGTGTTACAATGAGCTTGAATCTGTTCATCACGTTTGTAATTTCAAAAAGCGCATCAAATTGGAGCATCCGAGGATGTCTTGATATTTGAGGTTTTAACATTTTCTTTTAGATGTTGATATTTTAGTTGTAAATCAAAATGTTCAACTTCTAGTTTAGAAAAGATGCTTTACCAAATTATTGATCATCCTCGATCAATTTTCTCATTTAGTTTAGAATTAATCTTTTCAAGCTCAATGACACGATCATGGGAGACTTTCAGAGCAAAAGATAATTCATGAAATTGAGAAGCATTAATGGAACAATTCGTAGCAAGTGAAAACACATCTTGAGCAATACATTAGAAATAAGATTCTCATTCAAGGTATGCAAGTTCTTCCTCTCAATCTCATTATATTTTAATGCTCGCTCATAGTCACTAACCTCAACTATCATTGCATCAAATTCCTTTTCCATTCCTTTAATATCTTAATCTATCCCCTTTTTAAGACTCTCAAAATGATCTTTTAGCTGTTTAAAGAAAGGCATGACCTCAGTTAGATAGCATTCTTTTGTTTGCTCAAAACCCTTTCCCCTTCAGTTATCCCAGTGGGTGTGATCCTTTTCTTACAAGTTTTCTCAAAATCGACAAATAGTTGAAGAATAACATATTGGCTGATTAAGGTCTTGCTTTTAGTGGCAATAGTTCTAGGAACTAAATGCATTGGTGTATTTGGAGGATACACACGCAAGGCATTTTCCTAAAGGGGGTTTGTTTCAACAAGATTCTCTCGCTTTGCTTATCTAAATCCTTTTCCGAACACTTGTTCGGTGTTAACAATGTTTGAGGCTTAAACATGTTCAAGGAAATCCAATTCTCCTTCTTGTAATCATGGGGTGTGATATTTATTTTCTTCTTTTTACATTTAGGATCATCTAGTTTCTTGTTCATCTTTTCCTAGTGACTTCATCGATTTCTTATCTTTCCTGCACTCAGCGCAACTTGGTTTCTGTCTAGGTTTAAGGATTTCATTGCCATCATAAAGTACCTTATGAGCATTTCTAGCCTTTTTAATGACCTTTGGATTTGGTTCCTCAACAAGGGGAATGCTATGCTTATCGCTTAAGACTCTATGCTTAGTGATCATGTGAGGCAGCCGAATGGTGTTCCTTGTACGTACAACTTATTTTCAAGCTTGTTTTTCAAAGTTTTAGATTAGAAAAATCATTCAAAAGTTTTGATTCCTTAGCATTAAATTCTTGCTTAAGCATTTTAACATTTTCTTGAAGTTCTTGTTTTTGCTTAGCGGTTTTAGAAAGCTTTTCTTGTAAGGAGTTTAACTCTTGTTTTAATACTTCTCTAAAATTACTTTTTCTAATAATTGTACGCATTTGGTCATCCATTTCCTGCCACGCAGTGGTTAACTCAAACTTATCACGTTGTTCATAAATAGCAACTCGTTCTTTATAGGCATTAAGTTCAGAGATAACAGAATCATCGTGGGCAATATGCAAAGTATTCATCAAAAAACATAGTCATTGCATCACTCACTGGTACAACTTCACTTACACTTTGTTTCACATATTGATCATATGGGACAACATTGATATTACCCATATTTTCAATATTTGACTCAATAGTTTGATTGATTGTACTTTGTTATGCATCTTTTGCATATCAACATCATCGTATAGTTTTAGTACCTCAGAAATGAGTTTGTCTTTGGATGGACCAGCTTGTGGTGATGAAGAGACTTGAGGAGAGACCATTGGAGAAATGCTAGCCATGAAAATTGTTTGTGCGAGAGTCATCATCCACATCGAGTCGTATGCATCACAATCAGCTACTTGAAAGGCATTCGATGATTGTGGCCTATCTCCTAATTGGTCTCCATCCACATCGCATCATAGGTCTTGGCATTTCCCTCAGAAGAAACAACAACTTCTTCTTCATCCAAAGCTACACCATTATCCCCGGCTTGAACAAGCAACATCTTATCTAAGTATTCGCATTTTGAGGGCGTTTTAGCGATGTGCGTTCCTTGCAATGTGTCCCTCACCAGTTGTAACATTTGATCGGCTTAGCTTGTCCTTGATTTCCATTCCTTCCCCTATTTTGATTTGCCAACATAACCTCTACCAACTCCACCTCTTCCTTGTTCATTGCTGCCTTTCTTGAACTGGTTGCACTATAACCTTCCATCTCCTGGGGCTTGATTGTGTGGATTAGATCGATGTTCGAGGTTGTTGTTGGTATGTGGGAGAGAGTTCATGTTTTGACTAATCATGAGAGCCAGTTGATTAATGAAGTTATCCACGTGTGCATCGCAGATCGACTTGTTTGAACATTGGATCGGGAATGAGTTTGTGATTACCATCACCCATGGGTATAACTTGTGAAGCTTTAGTTGTAATCCCAATGTTTGAGTAGAAGGCAGTTGAATCATTTGATGAGCTTGTCTCTCCTAGATTTGTTTTGAATTGTTCAAGAATCCTCTTTTCAAACATGGCATGTCTCTCATTCTCAAGAAGGAAGGCATAGAGTTGCTCATAGTTTGTATTCTTCAATCCTTTGTTTAGCTTCACAGAGGTGACAAACTTGTGCCATTCGGGATTCATGTTGTTCACAAACTTTGAGTTCAACTGAATGTTTGGCATAGTCATTCGGATGTTCCTCATGTCATTAACAAGCTTGTGGAATCTCACGTAATACTCATAGACACTCTCATCCGGTTTCATCTTGAAGTGTTCAAATTCATCATAGAGTTGTGATTCTCTGTCTTCCATAGTTAATTCTGAACCCGAGAGAAGCATCTTGACATTATCCCATACGCCTTTGCTTCGTGTTGTGATTGATATGCTTATAGATGTCTTTTGGAAGACCTTGCAATATGATGTTAGAAGCCCTGATATCCTCATCGAATCTCTTCTTCTCCTTATCATTGAGCTCATCATACGTCTTTGGTCTGTCTATTCCATAGATCATTGTTCCATCTTCAGTTGTATCAATTATGTCTCTAGTAGTCTCAACCTATACATGGTCCTTCATCAATGGATTTGAGAATGTTGACTCCATTTTCCTTTCCAAGACAAGTACAATCGATTCGTTGAGCCCAAGAGTCGAGTCGGGCCTGCAAGCATGGGTGGACGGGTATCCGAACCAGCTGCTTGAACATCCTCGGCAACAGTGGAGATGATTGTAGGAACGTTGGTAGACATGTTGACAGATTAGACGGGATTTTATAACTCTATGATTAAACCGGGAAATAGATTCTTTCACGGATTTTACTAAATCAAGAGAAAACCGTATACGCACATAGTCAACCAAGTCGCTAAGAAAAACCCAAGTCGCTAAGACACTGTCATTAAATAACAACTCGCTAAAGCAAAGACAAGTCGCTAGCAAAGTTTTGACAAAGCAAGTCGCTAAGCAAAATTAAGTCGCTAAGTTGTCAAGTCGCTAAAGAGTAACTCGCTAATCACCAAATCGCTAAGTTGTCAAGTCGCTAAAGAGCAACTCGCTAAGCACCAAATCGCTAACACCAAGTCGCTAACAAACTTAAGTACAAGTCGCTAACTTTCAACAAGTCGCTACCCGTAGTGGAGAATCCACTAAGTGTACTGTTAGTCGGCTTGTCTCAATAGACAAGTCGCTAGCTCAACTCGCTAAGAACTTCAACTGCAACTCGCTACCAAATTACAAAGCAAGTCGCTACCAAGACAACTTATCCGTGGCTTAAGTCGCTAGCTAGAAAAAACACATAAACACCACTTTTCAATCCAAAAACAACCCAACCACGATGATTCAAGTTTACCAAATCAAAACCCAAGCACATACAATGATTCTAAACACAAAAGTACACCCAAGATTCAAACTTTAACACTAGAAATGATCCAAATGATGCAAAACCACTAAACTTTTTCAAACTCTAAAACCACCTAAAAGTCACTAGAAATCCAAAGATATGTAAGAGATGATCAACCCATAGCTCTTGATACCATTTGTAACATATTGGATTTCACATACACACAAACCATAATCAAATAGTAGGTATAATGTGTTTTAGAGAGAGAAAGTTAGAGGTTTAGGGAACTTTAATGAGAGAAAGAAAAATCTTATTATGAGCTCCAACTCTCTACCTTGGGAGGTAGAGAGTATTTATAGTACTTACATAAAACGCCACACGACGGGCTATGGATCGCATACAGGGGTAAAGACCCGTCAGTCTCCTCCACGGTGTTACAAAAATAAATACTACTTAACATTAAATAACTACGACTACGAGCTTTCTAACGATTACATATACTTGAGGTGACCGATTAATTCTTTAATTAATGATTTTCTAAATCCTAACAGCTTGTCATGGACATGGATTATCCAAAGGAAGCATTATCCAAATCTTTTACCATGGACTAGATGAAATTTCTCAAGGCATCCTTGATGCTGGAGGAATTTTTCTCTATAAGACTCCCAATGATGCACATCAGCTTGCTCTCGAAGATCGAAAATTTCTCAAACTGATTGGTCCAAAGATTCCAAAACTAAACCACTCAAAAAACTGCTGTTGCTTTTGTCGAAAATACCATGCTTCAAAAACTCATGGAGAAGATGGAAGTGTTAACCTCAAAAATCTAATTCGCAATAAAGATATCAAAGATGAAATGAAGGAAATGCGTACATGATGCAACAATTGTGGAGGAAATCATCCATCGTCCGGAAGTGCTCTATAAGCCCATGGAGGACTATGGGAGAAGCGAAGTTACTTCAAGGAGGATACCGAGGAGGATATTGTAATTATTATGGTCGAATTCTAGAAATTGGCAAGATCGCCGACCAAGGGATGACAAACCATGATTCTCAACCACCTAACCGACGATCCACCAACACCACAAAAATCGAGAAAAAGATGGAAGAAACCGAATTTGAAAACCATGAGAGAATTCTGGTGCTCAAAATCTTCAAATGATTTTATCAAAAATCAATTTTTCAATCTCAAAGCAAAAGTTGAGCAAGGACAGAAAAATCATCAAGCATCTATCCAAGATCTTGAAAACAAATTTGAGACTTTCTCGACCAACATTCCTCTAACCATCTCGTTCATTGCCAAGTAATACCCAATCCAACGCAAAACCATCAAATGATAAGACGCATCAGCCCACCACAAACAAGAAATGAGCATATCAATGTTGTTCACAAGAAGTGGCTCTGCATTTATCCACCACCAAACCCTAATGAGAACACTCCTGTCACTCCTGATAGTGAGGATGAAACCGAGGAACCAAACACAACTCAAACCACCAAAAAGAAAAACATTCCATCCGTCAAGGCATATACACCAAAGACCTTATCCTCAAGAAAGAAAAAGATGGAAGATCGTTATAAGAAGTTTATTGAAATTATGAAAGAGGTTAGACTCAATGTTCCTCTCGTTGATGTCATAGCCTAATGCCCAATTACGGAAATTCTTGAAAGAACTTCTAAACAAAAGCAAGCTTGATCAAATATCATCTACTTCCTTAACGAAGAATTCTCGTCATTATCCAAACAAGATCCCACCAAAGCTCGAGATCCCCGAGCTTTCTTATTCCATGTACTTTCGAATAATGTTAAATGCGATGCTTTAGCCGATCTTAAGCAAGTATCAATTTGATGCCTTATTCACAGATTCCAAGTTGTGCAACAATGTACCGAACCAACAAAGATGAGCATCCAATTAGCAAATCATTCCTATCAATATCCTGTGGGTATTGCCGAGAATATGCTCGTTCAAGTCGTAGAAATTCATTTTTCCAGTGGACTTTGTGATCTTGGAAATGGAAGAAGATAGTAAAGTTCCACTCATCTTAGGAAGACCTTTCCTAAATAACGCTGATGCAATCATCAAAGTGAAAGGAAAAGAACTCAATCTTGGAGTTGGGGAAGATCAATCACTTTTCTAATCGAGCAAAGCGATGCGCTACCCACATTCCGTTGATGACACTTGTTTTAACATCGATATCATTGATGAAGTCACCGATGAAGAATTGGACACATTATCTTAACTAACCGACCATTCATGACTACTTCAAAAATCAATGAAATGACTTTGACAAAGAGTTTGATGATTTCATGAAAGTAGAATTCAAGGAGATAACTCTAAGAAGAAGAAATGAGGAAGAGAAGAAAATTTTGAGGAAATAACTTTCAATGACGAGATGCGAATTAAATCCTCTATCGAAGAACCACCCACGATCTCAACTCAAACCCTCCCAAATCATCTTGAATATGCTTACTTGGAGAAAACTCACTTCTTCCAGAGGTCATATCTTCATTGCTCGAGGATAGTGAGAAAGAAAGTTTAGTTTCTGTCCTCAAAATCACAAACAAGCTTTCGCTGGAAACATCCGACATCCCGTGAATTAGTCCTAATTTCTGCAAACACAAAATCAATTTTGAAGAAGGGATTAAACCTGTGGTAGAACGTCAACGCCGACTCAATCCCAACATGAAAGAAGTTGTTAAAAAAGAAATCATAAAACTTCTCGAGCTCGGAATCATTTACCCAATTGGGATAGCCTGGGTAAGTCTTGTGCATCGTGTTCCAAGAAAGGAGAAATGACGGCTTAACTAATGAACTAAATGAACTAGTTCCAACTAGAATCACAATGGTTGGCGTTTGTATTAAATATCGTAGTTAAACAAAGCCACTAGAAAAGATCACTTTCCACTCCGCTCATGGATCAAATGCTTGAAAGATCAGAAATAAATTCTTTTTGTTTCCTCGACGAATTTTCATGATATTTCCAAATTCCTATCGATCCTAACGATCAAGAAAAGACCACTTTCACTTGTCCTTTGGAACCCACGCAGATCGGCGTATGCCTTTGGTCTTTGCAACGCACCTGCAACTTTTCAAAGGTGTATGATCGCCATATTCCAAGACATGCTAGAAACCTCCATGGAAGTTTTCATGGATGACTTTTCACTGGAGACTCATTTGAAGCTTATCTTCTAATCTCGATAAAATGCTCGAAAAGATGGCCGCACATCTTGTTCTTAATGGGAAAAATCTCACTTATGGTAACCGAAGGAATTGTGCTTGGCCACAAAATCTCCAGAAGCAGAATGAAGTGACAAAGCAAAGGTCGATGTTATCTCGAACTTCCACCACCAACTAACGCCAAAGCCGTAGAAGTTTTAGGACATGCTAGTTTTACCGCCGATTATCAAAGATTTTTCAAAAAATATCTCGTCCGATGACAAAACTTCGAAAGAATCTATTCAACTTCAACGCTGATTGATAAAAGCTTTCAAACATTGAAATCTCAACTTACTAGTGTTCATCATGGTTTCACCTAATTGGTACTACCCTTCGAACTTATGTGCGATGGTGTTTATTTTGCTCGTTGGAGCCGCTTTAGGCCAACGCTGGGAAAGCACTTTCGCCTATATATTTTGCTAGCAAGATATGAATAGTGCTCAGCATTATAATTGCCACCTAAAAGGAATTATCAGTAATGCTGTGATTCGAAACCCGATCCTATTCGCAGCTTTCAAAACAAGCCATTTTTACCATCATTCAGCACTCAAGTATCTCTGTTCACCAAGCAAGATGCTAAACCACGACTTATTCGATAGATTTTGCTACTCCAAGAATTTGACATAGAAATCAAAGATAAGAAAGGAGCGTAAAATCTGGTCATCACTTATCCGCCTAGAAAACTCATCTTGAGGAATTAAAAGAAGAAGAAATCGATGACTATTTCCCCGATGAAACTCTCTGACCATCATTGAACTGACGATCCTTGGTTTGTCGACTTCATGTAATCCACCAAGGAGGAATTCTTAAAAGGACTAACTCATGCTCAAAGAAGCAAAATCTTTTCTAACTTAAATACTATTTTTGGGAAGAACCATATCTTTTCAAAATGTGTCCCGATGGAATGATCCGAAGATGTGTTTTCTGGTTCCGAAACCCAAAATTCTTGACGAATGTCATCATGGCCCAACTGGGGGACATTATGGTCCTTCCACCACAGCTAAAAAAGTTTTTGAAGATGGATTCTATTGGCCAACAATATTCAAAGAAGCACATACACTTGTTCAAAATTGTGACGCTTACCAAAGGACCACCAATCTCTCTCGAAGAGATGAAATGCCATTAACAAGTATCCAAGTGTGAAATATCGATATTTGGGGAATAGATTTCATGGGACCTTTCCCTAAATCCCACAAATTCAATACATTCTCGCTATAGATTATGTGTCCAAATGGGCGAAGTCGGAGCTCTACCAACAAACGATGCTCGTCGTCGTTAATTTCCTCAAAGCTTTTCTTGTTATGGAATTCCCAAGGCCTTGATAAGCGATCGAGGAACTCATTTATTGTAACCAACAAATGGAGAAAACCATGAAAAGATATGGAGTCCATCACCGATTCAAGGACGCTTCATCATCCACAAACCAAAGGACAAGTTGAAAATACCAACAGAGCTCTCAAAAGAATACTAGAGAAAACAAAGGAGGAAAATCCTTCAATGGGCAAAGAAACTTGACGATGCTCTGCTGGGCATTTCAGACGGCTTATAAAACTCCAATTGGCACAACTCCCTACGGACTTGTATGGAAAGACTTGTCATTTGCCGCTCAAGTTGAACATCATGCTTATTGGGCTCTAAATCAGAATAATCGATCTCAAAATAGTGGAGAAAAGAGATTCCTCGCAATTGCAATTAACTCGATGAATTAAGACTGAAGCTTATGAAAATTCCAAATCAGATAAAGCTAGAACAAAAGCTTATCACGATAAAAAGCTACGAGTTCTAAAAGAATTCAAAGCCGAGATAAAGTTCTCGCTAACATGAAATTTAAATTCAAGGTCTTAAATTACAAATCAAATGGTTTGGACCATATATCGTTAAAACATGGATATCCATCCGGTATGCTCGAACTCTATGAAAAACAGTGGTGGAAGTTTCATTGTTAATGGCACCGAATCGTTATATTTACGACAAGGAGCAAACGAATGAAGTTTCCTCACCGCCACAGCTTCTAAAATGAATTTGAAACTATCACTTTTTGTAGCACCATTTCTAGGAAGAATCCACACAAATTGTTCCTTGAAGCTATCCAATACGCCTTGAACGATATTCAAGCTACTGGTGAAGAATTGATGTACATCCCCAAAATTTTCAAAATGTTCAAGGTCGCTCTTGTAGCCAAGTGACTTCGAAGATTCGAAATGCTGATGACTCCTTAATAAAACAAGCGCTTCGGAGGCAACCCGCGTTGTTTCAGATTTGATTTCAGAGTCATTCCCGTGAGTTTTAACCCTGGTTGAACTTAAGTTGGGGTGATGAAAGTGTCTAAATACTCATCATCAGATTCCCATTTAAACTCGCTAAAAACATCTCAAAACACCTATAAATGCCACAAAATACTATATATATCATTGAAATGTGTTTTTACGCTACATGTTGCAAAGGATTTAAAACCGATGAAAAACAACAAAGTTTACATAATTTAAGGGCCAAATTCCTAAACTTTTCTATAAATCAAAACTAGTCCCTTGTAATTCAAAATTGTAAAATATCATTAAAGGTCCTGGGGATTCACAAGTTGTTAGAAATAGTCCTTTGAAGTTAAAATTGCATATTTACAACTTTGGTCCTCAACTTACAAAATGGCAAAATCACCCCTGGTGTTTAAAATGGAAATTATTCAAACTACCCCCTTGTACTATTCAAATGTGGCATATTTGGTCCTTATATGATAAGTTTTGAGAAAATTACAAGTTTGGTCCCTGATTTGAAAATTGTCTAAAATAGTCCTTGGATTTTTAAAATGGAATTTTATGCGCTGTCCTTGTACTAACCATTAATTGCGTGTTTAGTCCTTGTGTGATGTTTGGGAAAGTTCAAATCACCCCTCATAAATCGAAATTACATAAATGGTCCTTATGCTTAACTTATACCAAATCCACTCTTTTGATATTAAATCCAATCCAAGCCCAAATCCATATCCTCGCCCAATATTCAAACCAACCTGTACCCACGCTTTTAAAATAGAATACCGCCATCCACTGTTTCTCCTTCTCTCCCACACCTGCAATCCAAAACTGTAAAACTGTGGTGGTTTCATCACCACCACCACCTTTCCACCTCACTCTACACCTGTTTAACCACCCCCTTCCACCTCCACATCCTCCCAAATTGCATTAATTGCAATAACCTGCTCAAAGATATTTTTCCCGCCAAATTTCCAAATGGACTACAATAAGATGATATCAAAGCTATCCAATGGTGGGATTTAACGAGGTCGCATGTTAGCTTTTTGATGTCTATTAAAAGGAAAGACATTGTGAGAAAAGTAGTGTCGCATGTTTTTAGACCAATTTGTAGTGTAAAATTTACTTAATGTTTGTTCTAGTTTAAATTTAAGTTTTCAAAGGTAATATCAAGTTTATTTTTCAAGATTAAATATCACTTTGTAATCTGAATTATTCCAAGTTTAATACATTTCAAGTTTTAATGTTTTTGATAATTGTGATAAGTCAATTATACCATTAGAAGTCACATAAGCTCTTACTTTTCAAGCAAGCTCTTCGTGATAAGCTTATTATATAGCTTCTTCGTTCAAGAGATTAGATTCTAGTTTGTTTAATTTAGAAAACAAAAAGTCAAAGAAAATCAACAAAAGCTCAAAATAAGCAAAGCCTGGGGAGAGTTAAGCTGTCGATGGTTTTTTCGTTTCTAGCTTGTTGACAACAAGCTAGGAGTGGTTTCTGGTCCTTGTTCTTTGATTCATACTCAAATTCAGCTTGTGTTTATTTCAAGTTTTATGTAATTTTCTATGTTTCATCATAGAATAGCTTATTTTAGCTTATTTTAGTTATTTCCCTCATTCATTAGTTTATAATAGTATTTCTTCAAGTCTATTAGTATCATAATAGTTTCTTTATTTTTTCCTTTAAAAATTTTATAAAAAGCCAAAAATAGCTTAAAGTTAGGATAGATTGTTTTGTGCTTAATTAGTATTGTAATATGTTTATTTAGTATAAATTTAAGTTAGTTAATCAAGAAAAAAACGAAGAAACCTAGCTTATATAGGTCTGTTCTAGTTTAAATACCACAAATGTAACCTTATAAAAGGTGTTTGATTATATTGCAAATCAGTGTTCTGGAATTTTCAAAGTTTAAACTAGTATAGGTAACTACTCTTTAGGCTTAATTAGACCTTTCAAGTCATAAAACCAAGTGTCTTTTTGGAAAAAGTCAAAATCCACTTGAATTGCACTCACAAAATTCACTCGTTGACTTTTAGAACCATTAATCATGCTCTAGCTTATAAGTAGATAACCTAGCTTATTCTACTTATAATAGCTTATAATAACAGCTTGGTTAGTAGGATCAACTAAGTCATCAAAGTCAACATTTCATTTCGTCCTCAAAAGTCAAATTTGCTCTGCCAGCTTTTTCCAAAACTTTAGGATTTATCATTTGTCCATCTGTCAAGAGCTTTGGTGTTGATTTAACAAGTTAAGTTGGGTTTAGTTTCTAAAATGATTTTGAGAAAATTTCCAAATCTCTTTAAGCTCCTAATCACTATTAAATGGGGCAAAGCAGCCTGCGGCACACACCTCGACAACTGAGTGTGCTCGTAACTCCAGATCTTGTGCAGGTCTTGTTTTTGGTCACTGGGTCCAAACTTGGTTTATTGGCTCATTATCGGTGGTCTTGAGATTTTCAGCCTGCTTTCACTTAAGTCCATTAAGTAAGCTTGTGCTGCTAGAAGTGTAGGAAACTGTTTAAGATTTAAGCTTTTAAATCACCAAATCGGTAGCTTATAATTCGAGGTTAATCTTTTAGTTACTTTTTAGGTGCACTTAAGTTGATTTTTAGATTAGAAAAGCTTCTGGTAGCTTTTTGGTTTAGTAGAATAGCTTTTAGCTTAATCCAAGAGCTTTATTAGGCAGCTTTGCACACAGCTCTTAAATCCTTCACATAAGCCATACATAGTTTTTATATTTTCATAGATTTAGAATATTATTTTTAGACTTTTCCCTTTTTTCATAATTTTTCATCACTGTTTGATATTTTTCTTATTTTAAATCGCTTTAGACTTTTAATAGCTTTTATTACAATAAATGAAAAATCTTCAAAAATAAGTTTTCAATTTTCCTAGATTAAGATAAATATAAAAGCCAAAAAATATTTTCCATAATTTTCCTAGTTTAAATAGTGTACTTTTAGTAATATAATTAGTTTTAAATAGTTTTAAATCATAAAATTAGAATATAAATCAAAAATACAAAATTAGTTTTGAAAATTTCTTTAGTTATTTTAGATTTTGAAAATAGTTTTATAATTTTCCTTTATTTTCATAATTTTTAGTATTTTAATTTAGTTTTAAAGTTTAAAATTAGTTTTAATTCAAATTTATAAAAGAAAAATCAAGAAAATACAACTTTAAAAATAGTGATAGCGTTTATTTAATATAATTTATCATTTTAATTTTCTTTAATTTGTCATCTAGTATCAATCAAAACCCCTTTCCTGTTCAATATCACTCGATCACGCATTCGTTGTATTACAAAGTTGTTCACACCTCATTGACTTAACGACCCGGGATACACTCAAACTCCTCTGGACTTAATTGCATTGGTTTTAGACTCATGTAAATTATTAGGTTGACCATTCACAAGTGGTTGACTTGTGTAATAAACTTGACGTTTGCCACCAATCGGGGTGCTACCTTTAATAAAACTTTTTGTTTGTTTATAAGATTTAAAGTGTAATGATTTCTCCTGAACGCCAGAATGAAGGAAGAATTTTAAGTGACAACTCATTGACATATGTGGTTTCATTCTATTTTCCTATTTCTATGCTTTGAAGTTCGCTTTTTCATTGAGGACAATGTCTAACTAAGTGTGGGTGAATAGGAAAAATTAGAGATTTCATGCTTAAATTTTAAATTTTGTTTGCCCTTGTGATCTAGTTGTTTTCATGCTTTTAGGATTATATATTAGAATAACCGGATCAATCCAATCGTTAAACCGTAATATTTGAAACTTCGAGATGTGTTCCCATTATATTGCAATCAATTCGATCGATAAACATCTAGCACATATTATACCCTTTTCCATTAAATTCAAGTAGGATTTGAGCCTATTTTTATACAAAGATACATCTTTTATGCTTAAAATCTTTTGCTATGAGTGTGCCGGTGATTTTATTTATTCTAGAACTTGTACTTGTAAATCATTACTGCATCTAGCGGAGATCGTGATTCGTGTGATATAATTGAATTCGTGTGATAAAGAGGCACCTTAGGATTTAACCCAAATGGCCTTCCATTTTACATCTAATGATATATTAGCTATCCGCATTGGTTAGTTAGCCACCCACATGGACCCATTTGTAGTGCTATTTTAGCACTAGATACCCTAGTTACATCCTCTCGATCCATCCTTTTTCATTTTTGCTTCACCCAAAAAATACAAAAAGATTTTACACTTTAAACCTTAGCCTACCCCAGACAATGTCTAAACGGTTGCTAGTTTCCTGAAAGTGAAGATTGTTCAAATGATTATGAGTACCATATCTCGCGAGGTTGATTGAGCCATGCATTGAAGTTTATGTTAAAAAAAATGTATTGAAAGTATGGAAATAATAGCCAATGTGCTATGATCGAAGAACAATTGTCATGGCAAGGCAAAAGATGTTGAAAGCGAAAAGAAGAAATTGAAGCTATAATCATTTATGGTTCGTGGAATGTTTATAGCTAGCAACAATGTATTAGACTTGATTTCAATTTTATTTTAACACCAATTTCATATACATTCCCATGCTTATCCATACCTTTTAACCTCGAGCCATATCATTATAACCCTAATAAAAGTCCTCTTTAGATGTTTTTACTTGGTGCTCACGCACGCTTCGGTGGAGTTTTGTTTCTGTACAAGCTTATGGCATAATCTAATCATGATGAGCTATGAGGAATTATATTTCGCTCCTTTTTCAAAAGGTGTTTTGAAATGTTAATCATGCAAGGAAATCATTGATATTGTCAAACATCTTGATATTTCAATTATAAAGCATAATTGATTAATCTTCTCTCGTATTTATACTTGGTTGATTTGCATCACATTTTTCATAATCACAATCTTGTACCGGTGGATGTTTTTCCTAGATTTGCTGAGGGCAAAACAAAGTTTAAGTGTGGGGAATTTGATAACGCTTTGGACAGTATGTTTTAGTAGAAGCGTTATGTGTGCTTTTATATATGTTATTTGTTTATTTGCGTAATTATAGTGCTAAGCGCATCGAAAGATGTTTGTCTAGTGTTTATAAACCAAGTGCAAAACGGAAGGAAAGTAAAGAAATGTTCTGCAAATGGAAGATTCCCGCTTCGAGCCTAAATCAAAGATCTCAAGGACCTTGAAGACCATAGTGATTGAAGAACCAAGTTCTACAAGATAAAGAGAAGAAAAGATCAAGTTTCCATAACTTCAGAAATCCAACCGATCGTTACGTGTTTAACCGGACGTTGGAAATTGAATGTAAACACCTATATGACCATCACCAACCGCTTGTCGCTACCGCAACCGGAACGTTGGCCGCTTTTGTAGAGAAGACCAACCGATCGGTTGGTCATATGACCGATCCGTTGGAGAAGTCAGTAGCTCCAAATCTTCATCACTAAGCTTCCCTTGCATCCAAACAATTCTAGTCCTTCTCTTGGTGTATTCTAGTCCCTTCCTTACTCCTGGAGGCCAAGTTCAAAGAATTAATACCCTAGGCTTTGGAACTAGTATAAATAGAAGTCATTTGTGAGCATATGAGACACACACTTGGAGGCCAAATCACCAAGAAGTCTACCCCAATACTTTGTGAATCATTACTTCACCATTTGTAATCTTATTCCAAGCATTGTAAGACTTTTAATCATGTTTTCTAATGTTTAAAAGTTCGAGTTTATATTCATGTTCACAGATGGCTAGTTTCTTTATTCACTTGCTTAAATGATGTTGATTATCATATGATTAGTTAGTGATTGTGTTAACATGTTTTAATTCAATTTCAAGTTGATTATCATATGATTAGTTAGTGATTGTGACATTTGTTAATCAAGTTTACATTCATAGTAATTGCGAGGTCGAGAAGAACTTATGTTATTCAACTAGTTATAATCATTTTGTCTATGGATGATTTTTTTTACCCATTATTCTTGATTATACAAAGGAACTAAGGTGTGGTTGTAATAGAAACGCTTTTGATAATCAAATTGATTGGTTGTTAATCTAAAAGGTCGCAAGATTAGTTGTTGAGGATCAATTGTAGCCTTTTGTCTATGATCGGTTACCTTTTGTATTGACCATTTCTAAAGCAATTTGATGAACAAGTGGATGTTTTGTGTTTAAGTTTATGTATGTAGACTTATGAAACTTGAATTGATCTTGAATTGATTGGTTAAACTTAATGCTTGTTTTTATGAACTAAAATCTTGACGAAGTTTAACTTGTAAGAACAATAGATTAGTCCACCAACTAATTATCATAACCAACATGTTAAGAGGTTAACACAATCACATTAATCTATGATATGAAACTAGTTTAAGCAAGTGTAGTTTTTAATCATCCGAATTTCATTATATCTATTTGCTTTGTTATATGTTTTGGATAGACTTTGTTGATTCAAACTTGTGCTTAGATTCACTCAACCGCGAATCCATCCCGACTTACCTTCATAATCTTGCTATAACGGACGAGTATACTTGCTCGTATGTGTTAATGGTAATATTGGTAATTCACCTTGTAAATTTAAAACTTGTACACAACCAAAGACATCAAGGTTCTTAGGATCGTGGGATGAAAATGAGATTTTTGTTAATGAGGATGTAATTAGAGGTGCTCTAAAGCTAGAGGATGCTGATGGAGTAGTTAATCTTTCATGATGCTATTTTGAAGGTTTAGAAAGGTCAAGGCATAAAGAAGGGGAGATAGAGTTGTTTCTTAAAGGTATGTTTTTTACCTCAGTGGAAGTTTTTGATTCACACTGCTAATGTGTGAGCAATAAGACCACAGGATTTGATGAGTTTCTTCCAAAATTGCAACTGCCATTATATGTCTTTCTGAAGGGAGGAAATTCAATTGGTCTAGGATGATTTTTGATGAATTTTTGAAGAATATTAGGGACAAGGGTAAGTATTACTTGTATCCTAGGTTTGTTCAATTGATTGTGGATAGTCAAATTGAAAAACCTATTGGTCATAATAGGAAGTATGAGGTTCATCATGCTTCCTGGTATTTGCACACATGAGGCACCAAAATCCAGCTTCTCAAATGAAAGTTACCCCATTGTTTCAATATGATACCTTTCCATACTCTTGAGTATGATGATGAACCCCTAACCACAACCTCAACCCACTAATGATGAAACCCCTACTACCACACTTGCAACCATCTGTACCAACAACTGAACCCATCACAACCTTTCACTTCAACTTCAACAACATAGGATTTTACTAGGAGAAGAGGAAGGCACCAAGCTACTTCAGCTGGTGTTAGTGGTGTAGTTCATGAGGTCTGTCACACCGCGGTGTAGGTGACATGATTGGAAGGGGCTTCCACCATCACTCAAAGCTTAGATGCCGTCGTGATGGAATCATCATAAGACCCAACCTTTGGCAACTCCTAATGTGGAGAGTTCTCTTGAACTCAACACATGTGGAGGAACTTTAGACAACTACTAATCAATGTGCATAGATGATCGGCTAGGTATGATACTATGTTTTCTACACCAGGATTCGCCGGAGTGGTCACACATCTCAAGTGATGAGAGGGTAGTTTGGAACATGAAATTGAATTGACGGATCCTAAATGTACATGATGACTTTTTAATGAACCACCTTCACCCTCAGCTTGACACAGTCGGTGGGGAGGATATTCTAAACAATCAAGGAATTAACGATTAAGTACCAAAATGGAGAAAACTATCACCGGTTCGTGGAGCTTGCAAAGGTTTCGTGAAGGCATATCGAAGACCGCAACATAGGGTGTCTCAGAAAAGGAAAGCTAGAAAGCTGGGCAAGAAGGTAAACTCCTAAGGATTTGATTTGGAGGATGTAACCAAAACAGAGATGTGCATAGATTCAGGGAGGCCGCGGAACATGGATGATGATTTGGATAGTGAGATCAAGGAAATGATTATGTGGTGTCCGAGCAAAATGGAAATGAAGCAAGGTTTGAAACTTTGAAGAGTGTAGTAGAAGTAAAAGAGAAGGAAGGTGCATAAACAACCATCAAGTGTTGCCGCAAACCAATGCTAGTTCAACTATAACCACCTGCCGCAACTTTATCTAAGGTAAACTTATCCACCGCTACTTTAAACACACCCAATTCTCGTAACAACCACATCTACCATAGTCACAACCACTGTTATATCACCACCCAAATCTAAAGAAGTTGAGAAGGAGGTCATACCTTGATTAACTTAAGTAAAATCTCTCCACCTATCATAACACCTAAACCTTGGCTGAGTTTAACAACCGTGAGCTCAAGAAAGAAAGTGGTTTTACCGCATATTGAAAAGGGAAAGGTATTGCTGAGCCTGAATTGAAGTTTAAGAATAGAAAAGAGCAGATTGATTATGATGAAGTGTTTTCAAAAGAATTGCAAGAAAAGAGGATGTCAAACTCTAGCAAGAAGAGAAAAGCAAAAGCAAGAAGATGAGGAAGCTATCAAATTGTTTGTCAATGGCATGATCAATGCTTTGTTCTTCAAGCCTCTCAAATATAAAAATCAATATACTACTCAAGAATGGGCACAGTTATATTGATGGGAGGGCTAAGATGTTACCAAAGGGCAAGGAAGATAAGCCAAGAGAAAAAGCAAGTCAAAAGGAAGAAACCTCCTACAAAGAGCCAAATGAGAAATCAAATGATGAAGATTATCAGGAACATGAACATGTATACTGAAGATTTAAGAAAGTGTACATATGAAAGGTCAAGAGATTTATCGTGAGATATATGAGAATAAATGAAGATTTCCTTCCTATGAACTCTGAGAAAGAAGTCAATGGTTAAGAATAAACAAAAGAGTGTGGTGTTCATGAGGAGTCTAGTTCTAAGAAATTAAAAGGGAATGATGAGATGGAATCAAAATGGATGATGCTATGCAAACTTCTACTGATCACCAAATTGTTTCTTATACATTTGAAGTAAATGGAAGTGAAGGGTGTTGGAAGATTCTAAGAGTAAATGGTGAAGTTTCTGAGTTTGATAAATTCACAAATGCTTCAAGACTGATAGAGATGATTCTGATGAATCTTGGAAGCTTTACAAGGACAAATTTGGTGTTGCATATCCTGATGATTATCATGAGAGGCTTGCATATTATAATTTGAAGATTTTATTTGAATCTACTCATGATGAACCCAATGGAAAGGACTCTACAATGGCAATGTTACAAGATGGTTCTTATATCAGCCTTTGTGGAGTTCATTTTAAGTTTTTTCTTCGAGAAGTTATTCATAGTTGTTTGATTATCCTGTTGAATAATTATCCAGAATTGTTACCGCATGGTAAAGCCCTCGGTGTTTTAAAGATGTTGAAGCCCTATGATGATCAAGCATACAAATTGTTGTTAAAATATGAGCAAATTTAAAACAAGTATGTTTGGATACATCCTCCAAGTCGATGCTTTTGAGTTAAAGGAAACTTGACAATTCTATTTGAATATATCAAGTTTGGGAGTGATTGTTGGGTTTTAGGTTCTAGTAAAGGAATTATTCCAAGTGTGGAACCACCAGCTTCAAGGAAACCACTTAAGAATGGAATCCACTGCTAAGTTAAACCACGGCTAGTAGTATTGTGTAACCACTGTTAATGTATTGTAACCAATCGCTAGTTGATAAGTCGGTTTAATATTTTGTATTAGATAAGTTAAAAGATATTTATCTTGTATGATACGTATTGTATATTGTAAAGGACTCCTTAGCCTATAAAATGAGGTTCTAGGTTTAGATTAGATATACATGTGAAGAATATATCTAAGGCTTATACACTTCAAGGTTGTAAACCCTAATACTATTCGAGTATTCAGATAATAATATTTAGGTGTTTAAGCATAATCGCTTTTTTTCTCTCAAGGTTAAATATTATATTCCGCGTAGTATTTAACAGGTTATTGTTAAGTCAGTTTCTATAAGGATCGTACTCAATGGTATCAACATGTTTGAGCCATGTCGTACCTAAAATCAAACAAAGAGTATCACTAGATAAGTGTAGTGAATAATAAAAGAAAGTAAAACCTAAAAATGAAAAATAAAATATTTTTGGTGTTATCGTTCACCTAATATGTCCGATTCAGCCCTAACTAGTACGACCGTGATCCCACCACTGAACGCGATACCTAATTAAAAACCCATACCGTGATCAACTAAACCGATATGTCAGATAAACAATTAATAACGATTTTTCAAATTTTTATGCTTTTTTTAGAAAATTTTTAATCGAAAAATTAAAATAAAACAAATTCAATTTAAAAATTAAAAATTAAAAATTAAAAAATAAAAAAATGAAATAAACTAGACAACAATTTATATCAACTAATACTGCATATCGAGAAGCAACACGTCGTGATCTATGACTGACAACCTTATGATACATATTTAACAAAACAAATAAACCAACAAAACCCTAAAACTTGATGAAATCAAAAATCTTACAAAATACAAAACATACTAAATTAACCTAAAACTAAACTATTCTCAGCTTGTAGGTGTTTTAAGTATTCAATTTTTAAATTTATATTTAACCGGACTATACCTAATAGACACACACCTTTACACACATTAAAATCTTGGTCGGTTAGCTAGTGGGGGTAAGTACGAGGTCATCTCGTGAATAGCACTAGGAACTAATCTATGAGTTTTACAAAGTTTAGCAAACCGCTTGTTTTATTTTAATAAGTTATATAAACAATAAAATAAACTAAACCTAATTATATTATGGTGGAAATCAATGATACAAGATACCAAAGGATTAATGGAACTAAGTTGGTCAAGGCGATGATGGAAACCGCTTGACGTAACTTATTATCGAAGTTTAATTGAAGTCTCAAAATTTACTACATATAAGACCGTGATCTTAGTTACCACTGACTACTCACAGATTTATGAAAGACCAAGGATAATCACATATGGATTCGAGAGAGACCATCCTCACTCATATCCGACGATTCAACAAGCTCACGCTTCACATCAAGTACCGTAACGCCGGAAGAGGCTATCAAGCTTCTACTCTTCCCATTTTCACTGAGGGGTCGCCTGATTTGGCTCGAAAAACTCCCCCTCGATCGATAACCACATGGGAGAATTTAGTGTCAAAATTCGTGAACTAATTCTTCCCACCGTCTAAAACAACAAGCTTAAAAAATGAAATAACAAAATTCACAAAAAGATTTGATGAATCATTTAGTGAGGCATGGGACCGATTCAAAGATTTGCTTAGGCAATGTCCCCATCATGGTTTTACGGAATTACACCAACTTGATACGCTTTATAACGTTTGAATGAGACTGATCAAGACTCTCTCAATGCTGGTGGTAATTTGTTGACCCGATCAACCAGAGATGCCTTGTTGATTATTGAGAACAAATCTAAAGTTCGTACTTCACGTAGCAAATCGGTTGCCGCCGAGTGGTGTTACACCATCGCCCTCTTACAAAATACGCCTAGCACCGATGCTAAGATTGATAAGCTTACGGACATGATTCGTGCTTTGTTAAGATTAAGACCGCTAGGTTAATTTTCCACCCGCCAAGTCAAAGCGGTGGCAACGACTTGTACTACTTGTGGTGGCCCGCATGCCTACTACAATTGTACCGCCACCGATGGAAATCCTTCCGAAGCTAATGCCGTAACCGGAGGTAACCAATACCGCTTCAGTTGAACCAAACCCTCGTGTTAGTAATCAAATTGGACCTGGATTTTCAATCGAACAATCGAATCGCTTAATCAAAATCAAGTTTGTGGACCAAATGTTCAAAACCAATTCAAAGCCCCACCAAATCAATACCCTAATCAAGGAGTCAATTACAATCAGGATATCCAAATTCAAGCTATCAAGCCGCTTTGCCTTCAAATGAATTCACGAATTACGCTCAACACAATAATTCTACCATCAACACTATGCAAAATCGATTACAAGTTTGAGAACGAGTTTCAATCTTGATAGACAAAGCAATGAGTTTAGGAATGAGATTCGACTCTAACAACAAATTGATGCTTCACGAATAAACTCGAAAACATGTTGAATGCTGTTTTGTGTAAGGTCAGTACCTCAACTTCGATCTCTTCGAGTGATACCATTCCCAACCCGGGGTGAAGTTAAAGGCTATAACCACACGGAGTTGTAAGGCTTATGATGAACCATCGCTTCCTACTCCGCCGGTGGTGAGGAGGAACGAACCCGTGTTATTGAAGAAAATGTGCAACCGCACCCGCCCACCTCCTGGCCGTGTTCAGATTCATTCGGAACCCGATGTTCAGAAGACTACTCTCAAACCCTCACTTCCTTATCCGTCTAGACTTCAAGATCAAAGGATTCGTGATAAAACCAAAAACCAAATGGAGAAATTTGTTGAAATCATTCAATCCTTGAATTTTAACATCATTTCACCGACGCTTACTCCTCATGCCGAAATTTACCGCCATGATCAAAAATTTAGTGAGTAATAAGGAAAAGTTGGCCGAAATTGCAAAAACACCGTTGAATGAGAATTGCTCGGCGGTGCTCCTCAAGAAACTTCCCCAAAAGTTAGGAGACCCCGGCAAATTTCTTATCCCTGTGAGTTTTCGAATTGTGAAATGCTCCGCCTTGGCCGATCTTGGCGTGAGTATTAACTTAATGCCTCTTTCGATTTATAACAAGCTTTCTCCCTAACTCACTCCTACTAAGATGACTCTTGAACTCGCAGACCGATCAACCTCTATTCCGAAAGGAATCGCCGAGGATGTCTATGTGAAAGTCGGACCACTACATTTTCCCGCCGACTTCGTTGTCGTTGACTTTGATGCTGATTCCCGAAAGTGCCGCTTATTCTCGGAGACCTTTCTACGAACGGCCGCAAGATGATTGACGTTTATGAAGGAGAAATTACTTTACGATCTCATAAGGAAACCGCCTCATTTAACATTAACCATCCTTCGAGATACTCCTCCAATTATGATGATGCTTCTATTAATCGAATCGACGTTCTCGATATTGCTACTGAGGAGTATGCTCAAGAGCTTCTTGATTTTATGAGTGGTAATCCCACCATTCACTCAAAATATTGAACCATCTCTCTGAGCCTATTATTGCCGATTCTTCCCTTCTCTCACTTCGCCGAGGAGGTGATTTCATTTTGGAAGAAATCGATGAGTTTCTTGTGATGATGAATCGATTCCAAACGGAATTGATGATGGTGTTTATGATTCGGAAGGAGATATCCGTTATCTTGAGCAATTGTTGAATGAAGATCCATTACCGCCACTCCTCCTAAAGAGATCACGACAACGAAATCAAAGAAGTCCAAACGTCTGATGAAAATCCTCCGGAGCCCGAGCTCAAGGATTTACCTCCTCATCTTGAATACGCTTTTCTTGAAAACCCGAACAAATTTCCCGTCATCATTGCTAAAAACTTGAAAGATGAGGAGAAGACCGACTTTTGATGTCCTTCAAACATAAATGCAATCGCTTGGCAAATTTCACATCAAAGGAATCAATCCTCGCTTTCGTACCCACAAAATTTAATGGAGAATGATTGTAAACCCGTGATTCAACAACAATGTAGGGTTAACCCAAAAATTCATGATGTTATCAAAAAGGAAGTTCTTAAACTCCTCGACGCCGGAATCATCTATCCAATCTCCGATAGCTCATGGGTTAGCCCTATCCATTGTGTCCCTAAGAAAGGAGGAATGACCCGCCATTGACATAATGAATTGATTTCCACACGCCATCACCGGATGGAGGGTGTGTATTGATTACGAAAATTGAACGATGCTACGAAAGGATCATTTCCCGCTGCCTTTTATGGATCGATGCTCGAACGCTTAGCGAAATGAGTTCTATTGCTTTCTCGATGGTTTTTCTGGTTACTTTCAAATTCCGATTGATCCGCATGATCAAGAAAAAAACGACTTTCACGTGCCTTATGGAACGCTTTGCTTACCGACGAATGCCATTTGGCTTATGCAATGCTCCCTGTACGCCCAAAGGTGCATGATGGCTATTTTTCATGACATGATCGAAAAGTCTATGGAAGTTTTATGGATGATTTCTCGGTTTATGGAGATTCTTGCACTTCTTGCCTCTCTCATCTAGACCACATGCTCAAACGGTGTGAAGACACCAACTTGGTCTTGAATTGGGAGAAGTGCCATTTCATGGTTCGAGAGGGCATTGTCCTCGGCCATAAGATTTCAAATTTTGGGATTGAGGTCGATCGAGCTAAAGTCGACGTTATAGCTAAACTCACTCATCCCACTACCGTCAAAGGTATTCGAGTTTTTGGGTCATGCTTTCTATCGCTTTCATCCAAGATTTTCTAAGATAGCCCGCCCTCGACCCATCTCCTAAAGGATGCTCATATTCTACAAATGAAGCTGAAGCGCTATTTTAAAAAGAAATTAACTGGCACCGATCTTAGTTTCCCCGACCGATTTGCCCTTTGAGCTCATGGTGATGCAAGTGATTACGAATTGGGGCAGCTTGGGGCAACGTAAAATCAAACATTTTCAACCCATACACTATGCGAGTAAGACATTCCTGAGGCCCAACACAATTACACAACTAATGAAAAGGAATTATTGGCCGTTGTTTATGCTTTTGAGAAATTTCGACCCTACCTTGTCTTGTCGAAGACCATAGTGTATACCCACCATTCTCCCTTAAGTATCTTTTGGCTAAGCAAGATGCTAAGCCACGATTACTTCGTTGGGTTCTCCTCCTTCAAGAGTTTGATGTTACTATTCTTGACAAAAAAGGAGCGGAGAACCCGGCTGCCGATCACTTTTCTAGACTTGAGAATCCTCATCAAAGTGTGCTCGAGAAAAAGGAGATCACGGAAACATTTCAGACACTTGGGATGATTTCTAAGAAAGACCCTAACACCCCATGGTTTGCCGACTTTGCAAATTACCATGCGGGCAATTTCATCGTGAAAGGGATGTCGTCCCAACAAAAGAAAAAGTTTTTCAAAGATGTTAAGCATTATTTCTGGGACGATCCCTACTTGTTTAAGATTTGTGCGAATCAAGTAATCCGGCGGTGTGTTCATGGCCAAGAGGCTCTTGATATTCTCAATGCTTGCCATAACGGACCCAATGGTGGCCATCATGGTGCAAGCTACACCGCTAAGAAGGTTTTTGATTCCGAATTCTATTGGCCTACCATATATCGAGATGCTCATGATTTAGTCAAATCTTGTGATTTTGCCAACGCCGGGAAAATTTCGCAAAAGATGAAATGCCACAAAATGCTATTCAAGTTTGCGAGATTTTTGACGCGGGGCATCGATTTTATAGGACCATTTCCATCTTCTAAGGGTAATAAGTATATCCTCGTGGCCGTCGACTACTTGTCTAAATGGGTTGAAGCGGGCGCCCCCACCAATGACGCCGAGTGGTTGTTAAGTTTCGAAGAATTTGTTTTCCGATTCGAGCACCTCGCGCTATCATCGTGATCGCGTACCCATTTTGTAATGAACAATTTGCAAAGTTATGGCTAAATATGGAGTTACCCATCGCCTTTCTATCAATACACCCGCAAAACGAAGCGGACAAGTTGAGGTCTTGAATCGTGGTTTGAAAAGAATTTTAGAAAGGACCGTAGGAGAAAATCGAGCTTCATGGGCCGATAAGTTAGATGATGCATTATGGGCTTTCAAGACCGCATACAAGACACCCATCGGGTGCACCCCATTTAAGTTGGTGTATGGAAAAGCTTGTCACTTGCCCATCGAGCTCGAACATAAGGCATTCGGGGCCTTGAAACATGCTAACTTTGATCTTAAGACCGCGGGTGATCACCGGAAAGTTCAATTGAATGAATTAAATGAGCTTAGGGATCGCTTACGAATTCTTTGATTTTCAAAGAGAAGACTAAGAGGATTCATGATTCTAAAATCAAAACCCGCGTTTTCAACGTTGGTGATCAAGTTCTCCTTTTTAACTCTCGATTGAAGATATTCCCGGGCAAACTCAAAACCCGCTGGTCGGACCATTCACCGTCGCCGTGTTTTCCCTTATGGAACGGTTGAGCTTTCTCAACTCGATGGCCCTAATTTCAAAGTGAATGGCCATCGTGTGAAACATTATTTTGGAGGGAACATCCCATCTATGGTTGTCCCGGATCTCCAAACTTTCCCTAAGGACAATGAATTCGATCGAGTCAAGCTAGCGACTCGGTAATCAAAAACAAGATCTCATGGGAGGCACCCCATGCTTATCTCTATCTTCTTCTATTTTCTAATAAGTGACGCCAAGGGGTAGCCTCTTCGATTTCTCGCGGTTTGGTTGTTTGTGATGTTGTGTTTAGATGTTCCCGATATGAAGACTCTCGCTCGAAATTTGTCTTTTCTCTACCGAAGTTTCATGATCGATGCGATGGAAACCGATATCCTAATCTTATCGACTAACGCTATCTGGAGCATACTTAATAAACGCTTTTAGATTTTCATACCTTGCTTTTAAACAATGAGGACAATGTTTCGTTCTAGTCTGGGGTAGGGTAATCTTCGATTTGATTTGACCAAGACTTGCTTATTTTTGTCGTGTTCTCTCAGAACCTCGCTTTTCCTTAGAAAATGAGAAAATTGTGCTATATATGAGAAAATTTAAAAATTTTCAAGCTTTTGTTAAGTCTTTTTGATTGAAAAGTTTGCTAGTCTCTTAGATAAGAAGCTAAAATGCGAATTCTAGCTCACAAGGCCAAGATTTTGCAAGTTTCCGAAGCATTTTAAATATGCATGACTTAATTTCATTAGACAAAGCATTTGCTAATTTAATATATGTTTTGACACCTTGTTGACTCACTGTGAGAGTAGGAATAGAATTCTGACTTGACCAAGCGTGTTGAGCCCTAGCTTGTTCCCTTAACCATAGATAATCTAAAAATTATCGCTAAGCATCCAGGATCTCATTATTTGGGATTTTAAATTTTTGGAGATCGAGAAATGATAGAGTTACTTATGAGTTTAGATGCTAGCGCGAGTAGTTGGTTCTCTTTAGAGCCCATCGAAGGTACTTATGGCTTTTGTTCCCACAAAATTGTTTCACCCCATATCTGTCTAAATAATTAGAGATGTTGAGTTTTGGCGATAGTTAGTTCTTTATCTTCTTTAAAGAATCTTTGTTTTAAAAATTGGGTACACATCAAGGATCCGTAATAAATAAGCAATAAGTGATAAGTGAAAAGTAATAAGTAAAGTTATGAGTCATGTCGAGATCGGACCCTGGATCTTTAAATGGATTGAGTGAGGTCTTAGCCTAGCCACCGAATCCTCATTTCATGAAGCCTATAGTCTTGGAATTACCTGAAGCTCCGTGAGTTCTGCCTCTATAAGCAAAAGTAAAAAAAAAAAAATTGTTGTTGAAAAATGTTGAAAAAAATCAAAATATAAGTGAATAAAAATTTTGATGTGGACCTCATTTTTACAATGGTTCTTTGAGAGAAGGCGGATAACTAATTATCGACTTAGCTTTATATCTTTATCTGAATAAAAGTTATCGAAACGAGAATTATGAAGAAATTCATGTCTCACAAAAATAAAAAAAATCTAGAGGCAAATAGGAAAATGGGAGCAAAAGGTAATTACACAAGTAACTTCCATGGGTAGTGTTAGCATCTAGAATCATATTTGACAATGATTTCGATTTTACGCTTTAGTTGGGAGCTTGTGAAAATCGGATCATGTATTCTATCCGTATGGTCACTTCACGCTGTGTTGTGTTTCCTATTCCGTGATCCTAAAGTGTTGATTGAAAAATGTTGGAGTTATTGATCGACATGAAAGTTCAACAAACCGCCACTCATAACCTAATGTGCTTAATCGTAATATCTATACATGTGAAATATAAGTAAACGGGCATTTTAGAATTAAGGCATTCTTAATCTCTTTTGAGGAATCTTTGCTACTTCTTCATAGGTTTAGTAGAAAGAGATTGAAATCCTTGGTTTTAGAAGTTGAGTTGATTGCATTGTGACACGATAATGGTCTCGTCGGGGTATTTTGGTATGTGTTAAAACACATACCTTTTCATTATCAAAACTGACCCAAAACAACCAAGAAAGAGCCGCTTATTGCTAATATTTGTGGTTTTCTTGAGTTTGTGCTTGTGCGGGTACGGATATGCAAAAACACACAAAAAGGAGCCAAATCAGACGAACCAGCACGAGAGATTAAGAGAGCTAAGCCGGTTTTAAGATCAAAATTGAGCTTTTATGAAGATTTTATTCTCCGAGGATGATTTTTGGAAGAAATAACCAAGTTTGAAGAAATGTCAAAATGGCCCTCAAGTTTCATCATTTGGCAAAAGTGGCCCTTGAAGAATTCAAAAGTTGCACATTGGCCCTTGGTCTATTTGAAGATTGTCAAAATCTATCCTGGAAGATATTTCGAATGCATGTTTGGTCCCCTGGATTTTCAGATTTACATCTTTGGTCCCTATGGTTACTTTGGATCAAATACTAGTCCAAGATATATCACTTAGTCCAATATCCAAATACATAATACACGGCCCAAATCCAATCCCATCTACCCGGTCCAATAAATAACCCTACACCCCTATTAATAAGTCCCAACCCGTATCCCACTTGACCCACTATTTTACCCGAGTCAAACACAAAAACCCGTCAACTCCCTTTGAAATATAATAAACAAATCCCAAACGCCCCTTTTCACTCCCTTCTCCCCAATCCAAACACCCACAATTCGTTTACCATTTTACCACCAATTACCCACCTACATCGTACTAAGGATCTTTCCAAGCTTCTAACACCGACTTGTCGATAGAATGCCACGGACATTTGTAGCTCTCTCTATTGGCCGAAACACATCATAGGATGAATTGAGCAATGATTGATGATGACAAGGAATGATTTGGTGGCTCAGATTGCTTAGGCTCTTCCAACCAAGAATCCAAGACTGAATTCAGCTATAAAAAGACCCTCTTGGCTCACAATGGAATTCGTGCAATTCATTAGTTTTCATTTTTTAGCTTATTGTTCTTATATTTCAAGAGTTTTATAAATGTTTTCTTAAGCTTTTATTGTATTCTCAATTCCTTGTAATCCTTTTTCAATATTAATCAAAGTTCCAAGTTTTTAAGTTTAATCTTGCATTTCTTATTTAAAGTAATCAATAAGCTAATTTAACAATGGTAAGCTCATTTCAAATTAATATAGCTTTAGTGAGCTTATATTGTGCCTTCATTATTTCATTTCAATCATTTGCATTCACAAAAGCTCAGTCAACAAAAGTCAACCGTGGTGCTCATTTGGTTCCTAAATTGTTATGGGTTGATTGATGATAGATCTCGTTGATTTGATATAAATGGGTTAGGTTCGGTTCTTTAGTTGCAAGCCATAGTGGCGGACCTCTTAGGCAGCGCTTTTAATCTCAATCCTAGCTTATTATTAAGTAGCTTATTATTTCCATTAGATCTTATAACATTGCTTGTTGCTATCATATTAGCTTATTTCGGATTTGAATCATGGATGTTAAAGTATAGGCTGTCATTGTATTTGAGTTTGAGTATATTGCATTTTTTTATTCTGTAAAGGGGTGTTTGATTGCTTGATAAAACCGTTCAAAGCTGTCTTGGTATAAGGTTTCGTAAGTAGTCTCTATAGTACTAGTAAATCATTTCAATCAAAAGTTTATATCAATTTTCATTCAAAAGTCAACATCATTTAAACTGCTTCTTTCTCATATCTGCTTGAAATCAAGTGCTCAAATTTGCATATAGGTGTAAGATTTGATAAACCAGCGCATTGTTTTCATTTCATCGCAATTTTATCATCATCAGTCCAAAATTTGATCTCAAATCTCAAATAAGTCAAATCTTCAAACTGTTTTCAAAAGTCAACAACATGTCAAAACTCCTTTTGTGCAGAGTTTGCGCATTAATGCAGGCAGGTTAATTTCAAGTAGTTAGGGTCTTAAATTTGGTCCATTTGTAGCTTTTGCTTGGTGGTCTGGAGGATCTGATATTGTTTTTCACACAAGCTTTTCTGAGAAGCTTGTGCATAAGCTCAAACATAAGACCAGTTTTCTGTTTTGCTGTCTAAAATCAGTTAGCTTAAATCTTGTTGGATTGCTTATCGTAGATAGAGAAGTAATCAGTTAATAATAGCTTATTTTAGTATAATATTGCTTCAGAGAAGTTTGGTGGCTAGTTGTGCTTATTTGCTTATTCATAAGTGCTTATTTAAACTCCATTTAAACTGCAGCCTTCATATCTTACACACAAGCATCTTATTTTATATTTTTCATAGATTTAGATTAACATTTTAGAATTTTCCTGAGTTTTTCATAATTTTTGGTCATTGTTTGCTATTTTTCTCTATTTAAAACAGTTTTGATTACTTTTAAATAGCTTTTATTGCAAATAATTAAGAAAAAGTTCCAAAAAATAGTTTTTCAATTTTCCCAGTTTAAGAAAAAAATATAAAAGCATAAAAATATTTTTCCTTATTTTTCCCCTTTTATTTGGTATTTTTCACAATTTAAATTAGATTTAAATAGTTTTAAATTAGTAGAAAATTGAAAAATAATCTAAAAAATAAAAAAATAGTTTTGAAAATTCTCTTATGGTATTTTAGATTTTATAAAAATAGTTTCATATTTTTCCCCTTAATTTTCATAATTTTTAGTATTTTAATTTAGTTTTAATAGTTTAAAATTAGTTTTAATTTAAATAAAATCCAGAAAAATCCAAAAAAAAAATAGTTTTAATTCATAATTAGTTTTCAAATTACATTTCTAGAGTAAAAGTAATTTTAGGCATTTTTAGGATATAATTTAGACGTAGTTGCATTTTAATTACGCTTTATTATTACTTTTTAGGTAATTCGCACTAGGATTTCCCGAAAATAGATTCCTTAATTACTTTCCCTATTCTCGTAGTTTAATAAAGTCAAAATCAAACAAATCAAAACATCGAGCATTAAATTCCAAACCAAAAACGACGTTGGCAATTCACGCCGCGTTGGGAAACGATTCGGGTTGACTAATCCGATTCAACGATCACACACGGGATTTGATTTATTATTCTTTTTCCTAAAGGAATTTAAATCTATCTTCGTGATTATTTTTGATATCGATATTGAGGTTTTATCCATACACACACCCTTAAGCCTTCATTATCAACAAATCAGTGTTCGAACCGCTTTAAGTTTCTTATATTAGTCATTCACAAGTGGCTAGCTTGTGTGAGATAACTTGACAGGTTTATTCATTGAAATCAAATTTTACCGCTGCCGGGAGGTTGTGTCACGACAATATCGATTGAGGTTTGACGATTAGTGACTCGAGATCCTTCATTCGTGAAGTTACTATTTTTTTATAAATTAAAAAGTAAAAATATTTTCCTTCTTTTTCTTTGTATATATATATAGCATATTAAAAATACAAAAGATTTTCTCTTGTGTTTTTGCTAATAAATAGAAGACACCAATTATATAACATTCTCAACGGAGGTGTTATCATTAATAAGTTCTCGAACTAAAGATCAATAACTTGCCTTTGTGTCGCTTGTGAGTCGATTTATTTCTATTTGATAAACAAACTGTGGTGGGTATAAGGACTACATTAAATTGCGGCCGTAAAGAAGCGGGTTTTTAATAAGCTTCATACGACCTAAAAGCTTCTCCGCCGCCTTGTGCGCTTGTCTTATAGAGGTGATTTATTCACTTGGGATTATTGGTTAAGTTCACTGTGTTTTCAAATACCGCTCGCTTTAATTGCCTTGTTTTGAAAGTGCATGCGCACTCGCTCCAACAACTACGCATCGATACTTGAAACCGCCAATTCCGCGAAGGCTAAATAGACGCTCCCATTAGTCTAACCCAGATTCAATCTAATCAAAACCCCATCATCGAAATGGCGGAGGACAACCGATCTATGCTAGAGCAACTACAAGCACCCACCGAGGGTTATGGAGAAGCCATCGTCGCCCCAAGAATCGCTGCCGATAACTTTGAGCTTAAACACGGATTGATAAATTTGGTTTCGTCAAGCCAATTTTACGGATTTGAGAGAGGACGATCCTCACTCTCATATCCGACGATTTAACAAGCTCACGTCTACAATCAAGTACCGTAACGCTCTGGAAGAGGTATCAAGCTTCTACTCTTCCCCGCTTTCACTGAGGGGCCGGATTTGGCTCAAGAAACTACCCCCTCGATCAATAACCACATGGGAGAATTTAGTATCAAAATTCATGAACGAATTCTTCCCACCGTCTAAAACAACAAGCCTAAAAAATGAAATAACAAAATTCACACAAAGATTTGATGAATCATTTAGTGAGGCATGGGACCGATTCAAAGATTTGCTTAGGCAATGTCCCCATCATGGTTTTACGGAATTACACCAACTTGATACGTTCTATAACGTTTGAATGAGACCTGATCAAGACTCTCTCAATGCCGGTGGTAATTTGTTGACCCGATCAACGAGAGATGCCTTGTCGATTATTGAGAACAAATCAAAAGTTCGACTCACGTAGCAAATCGGTTGCTGCCCGAGTGGGTGTTACACCATCATCCTCGCCTTACTTAAAATACGCCTAGCAATCGATGCTAAGATTGATAAGCTTACGGACATGATTCAGTGCTTTGTTAAGATTAAGACTAAGGTTAATTCTCCACCCTCAAGTCAAAGCGGTAGAAACGACTTGTACTACTTGTGGTGGCCCGCATGCCTACTACAATTGTACCGCCACCGATGGAAATCCTTTCGGTTAATGCCAGAACCGGAGGTAACCAATACCGTTCTCAGGTTGAACCAAACCCTCGTTAGTAATCAAATTGACCTCCGGGATTTTCTCAATCAACAATCGAATCGCTTTTAATCGAATCAAGTTCGTGGACCAAATGTTCAAAACCAATTCAAACCCACCAAATCAATAACCCGAATCAAGGATTCAATTACAATCAAGGATATCCAAATTCAAGCTATCAAGCTTCGCCTTTGCCTTCAAATGAATTCACAATTACGCTCAACACAACAATTCTACCATCCACACTATGCAAAATCAGATTACAAGTTTGAGGAACGAGTTTCAACCTTGACTAGACAAAGCAATGAGTTTAGGAATGAGATTCACTTCTCGAACAACAAATTGGATGCTTCACGTAATAAACTCAAAACATGTTGAATGTCGCTTTGTGTAAGTGTCACAACCTCAATCCGGGATCTCTTCCAAGTGATACCATTCCCAACCCGCGGGTGAGTTAAAGCTATAACCACACGGAGTGGTAAGGCTTATGATGGACCATCGCTTCCTACTCACCGTGAGGGAGGAGGAACGAGAACCCGTGGTTATTGAAGAAAATGTGCGTGCACTCGCACTGCCCCACCTCCTGGCCGTTCGTATTGACTCCGAACCCATGTTCAAGACTACTCTCAAACCCTCACTTTATCCGCCTAGACTTCAAGATCAAAAGATTCGCGGATAAAACCGAAAACCAAATGGAGAAATTTGTTGAAATCATTCAATCCTTGAATTTTAACATCGCCACCGACGCTTTACTCCTCATAGAAATTTGCTCCATGATCAAAAATTTGTGAGTAATAAGGAAAAGTTGGCCAAATTGCAAAACACCGCTGAATGAGAATTGCTCGGCGGTGCTCCTCAAGAAACTTCCTAAAAGTTAGGAGACCCCGCAAATTTCTTATCCCTTGTGAGTTTGAATTGTGAAATGCTCCGCCTTGGCCATCTTGTGCGTAGTATTAACTTAATGCCTCTTTCGATTATAACAAGCTTTCTCTCCTAACTCACTCCTACTAAGATGACTTCTTGAACTCGCAGACCGTCAACCTCTATTCAAAGGAATCGCCGAGGATGTCCATGTGAAAGTCTGACCACTTCATTTTCCTCGCCGACTTTCGTTGTCGTTGACTTTGATGCTGATTCTCGAAAGTGCCTCTTATTCTCGAGACCTTTCTACGAACGGCCGTGCGATGATTGACGTTTATGAAGGAGAAATTACTTTACTATCTCATAAGGAAACCGCCCATTTAACATTAACCATCCTTCGAGATACCTCCACTATGATGATGCTTCTATTAATCGAATCGACGCTCGATATTGCTACGAGGAGTATGCTCAAGAGCTTGATTTTATGAGTGGTAATCCCACCATTCATTCGAAAATATTGAACCATCTTCTCAGCCTATTATTGTTTACTCTTCTCTCACTTCGCTCGAGGGAGGTGATTTCATTTTGGAAGAAATCGATGAGTTTCTTGTTGATGATGAATCGATTCCACCGGGAATTGATGATGGTGTTTATGATTCGGAGGGAGATATCCGCTATTCGAAGCAATTGTTGAATGAAGATCCATTACCGCCACTCCTCCTAAAGAGATCACGATTAATGAATCAAAGAAGTACAAACGCTGATGAAAATCCTCCTGAGCCCGAGCTCAAGGATTTACCTCCTCATCTTGAATACGCTTTTCTTGAAAAACCGAACAAATTTCCCGCCATCATTGCAAAAACTTGAAAGATGAGGAGAAGACCGCGACTTTGGATGTCCCAAAACATAAAAATGCAATCGCTGCAAATTCTCGACATCAAAGGAATCAATCTCGCTTCGTACTCCACAAAATTCTAATGGAGAATGATTGTAAACCCGCGGATTCAACAACAACGAGGGTTAACCCAAAATTCATGATGTTATCAAAAAGGAAGTTCTTAAACTCCTCCGGAATCATTTATCCAATCTCCGATAGCTCATGGGTTAGCCCTATCCATTGTGTCCCTAAGAAAGGAGGAATGACCGCTGCTGCCAATGACAATAATGAATTGATTTCCACACGCTTCATCACGGATGGAGGGTGTGTATTGATTACCTAAAATTGAACGATGCTACTGAAAGGATCATTTCCGCCCTTTATGGATCGATGCTCGAACGCTTAGCGGAAATGAGTTCTATTGTTTCCCGATGGTTTTTCCCGTTACTTTCAAATCTCGATTGATCCGGATGATCAAGAAAACGACTTTCACGCTTCATGGAACTTTTGCTTTACCACTAATGCCATTTGGCTTATGCAATGCTCCCGCACGCTCCAAAGGTGCATGATGGCTATATTTCATGACATGATCGAAAAGTCTATGGAAGTTTTTATGGACGATTTCTGCTTATGGAGATTCTTTCACTTCTTGCCTCTCTCATCTAGACCACATGCTCAAACGGTGTGAAGACACCAACTTGGTCTTGAATTGGGAGAAGTGCCATTTCATGGTTCGAGAGGGCATTGTCCTCGGCCATAAGATTTCAAAATCGGGGATTGAGGTCGACCGAGCTAAAGTCGACGTTATAGCTAAACTCCCTCATCCCACTACCGCCAAAGGTATTCGGAGTTTTGGGTCATGCCGTTTCTATCGCCGCTTCATCCAAGATTTCTAAGATAGCCCGCCTCCTCCATCCATCCTCGAAAAGGATGCTCCGCTTATCTTCACCAATGAATGCGTTGAAGCGCTTAATATTCTTAAAAAGAAATTAACGGTAATCATCTTAGTTGCCCCCGACCGATTTGCCCTTTGAGCTCATGTGTGATGCAAGTGATTACGCTAATTGGGGCGCCTTGGGCAACGAAATCAAACATTTTCAACCCATACACTATGCAGTAAGACATTATCCGAGGCCCAACACAATTACACCCATCTCAAAAGGAATTATTGGCTGTTGTTTATGCTTTTGAGAAATTTCGACCCTACCTTGTCTTGTCGAAGACCATAGTGTATACCCACCATTCTCGGCCTTCTTAGTATCTTTTGGCAAAGCAAGATGCTGCCACGATTACTTCTGGGTGGTTTCTCCTCCTTCAAGAGTTTGATGTTACTATTCTTGACAAAAAAGGAGCGGAGAACTCGTCACGATCACTTATCTAGACTTGAGAATCCTCATCAAAGTGTGCTCGAGAAAAGGGAGATCACTAAACATTTCCTCGGAGACACTTCGATGATTGCTAAGAAAGACCCGAACACCCCATGGTTTCCGACTTTGCAAATTACCATGCGCAATTTCATCGCGAAAGGGATGTCGCCCCAACAAAAGAAAAGTTTTTCAAAGATGTTAAGCATTATTTCGGACGATCCCTACTTGTTTAAGATTTGTGCGATCAAGTAATCCGGCTTGTGTTCATGGCCAAGAGGCTCTTTGATATTCTCAATGCTTGCCATAACTTAACCCAATCGGGTGGCCATCATGGTAAGCTACACCGCTAAGAAGCGTTTTTGATTCCGATTCTATTGGCCTACCATATATCGAGATGCTTATGATTTAGTCAAATCTTAGATTTGCCAACGCCAAGGGAAAATTTTCAGAAAAAGATGAAATGCCACAAAATGCTATTCAAGTTT